>CM076569.1:64452283-64802816 GCA_034641835.2 Pinus albicaulis | reverse complement strand
CATAGATTCTTCGTTACTCCCAAAAATGATATCATCAACATATACAACCACAATCAATAGTTTATTATTTTCAACTTTTGTGTATAAGTTGCTATCAGCAGACCCCTTTGAAAATCCTTGTTGATGAAGATATTTGTCAAGACGATAATACCATGCCCTTGGAGCTTGTTTGAGACCATATAGAGCCTTTTTAAGTCTACAAACAAGATTTTCATCATTCCCAAAATGAATCCTTCCGGTTGTTCTATATATACTTCTTCTTCTAGATCACCATTAAGAAAAGCAGATTTAACATCCATTTGATAAACTTTGATTTGTTGATAACTTGAAAAAGCAAAAACATTCTTATGAGAAAAGCTTCCAAGTCTAGCTACGAGAGCAAAAGTTTCTTGAGAAATCTGCCTTCTTGTTGAGTATACCCTTTGCAAACCAATCTGGCTTTGTTTCTTACAACATCCCCATTCTCATTTAACTTGTTCTTGAAGATCCATTTAGTTCCAATGACATTTTTATCATGTGGTCTTGGTACCAATTCCCAAGTATCATTCTTTTCAATTTGATCAAGCTCTCCATTCATGGCTTGCTTCCAACATTCATCTTTGCTAGCTTGATTGACATTGTGTGGTTCAATTGTGGATAGAAGTGCCAGATGACTAGAAGATCCCACAAGAGTTCTCCTTGTTCGTACACCTGATTCCTTGTCTCCCAAAATTTGAGATTCGGGATGATTCTTTTGAACATATCTGGATGGAGCTTTTTCAGATAGATCATTTTCAGGTTCTTCATTGGATCCACTGTCTATATCATTTCTATTTGATGTAGACGGACATAAGTCACCATCATCTTCTTTTGTTGTTTGTTTTTCTTCTTTAGGAGCTGCAGGAGACTCATCAATAACAACATCAATACATTCAACAATCTTTCGAAGCCTTTTATTGTAACATTTGTATGCTTTGCTTGTAGATGAGTAACCAAGAAGTATCCCTTCATCTGATCTAGGTTCAAACTTGCCAAGCTTTTCATCATTATTTTTTATAAAGCATTTACTTCCAAAAATTCTAAAATGCTTCACAGAGGGAGAATTACCATACCAGAGTTCATATGGAGTTTTGTCACTATTTACCCGAACATGTGCCTTGTTGAGAATGTTTGCTGCTGTATGTGCTGCTTCTCCCCAGAACATGTCAGGAGTTCCAGAATCATCAAGCATAGCTCTAGCCATTTGTTGAATTGTTCTATTCATTCTTTTTGCTACGCCATTTTGTTGTGGAGTGCCTACTACAGAGAACTGTCTTTTATGACATGTTGTTCACAAAATTCAAAGAATTCATTTGATGTATATTCTCCTCCTCTATTAGATCTAAGACACTTGATTTTTAGATCTAATTCATTTTCTACCAATGCTTTGAAGATCTGAAATTTTTCAAATGCTTCATCTTTGTGTTTAATCAACCCGATCCAACACATTCTAGAGTAATCATCAATAAATAAGATATAGTATTCTTCCCCACATGGTGACTTTTTCCTCATAGGTCCACATATGTCAGTATGAATGAGTTCAAGAGGCTTACTTGATGATCCTTCTTTGGCATTAAATCGTACTCTGGTCTGCTTACCGAATTGACAAGATTTGCATATGATACTTTCTGGTAGATTAATATTGGGAAGATCACGAACAGCTTGAAGTCTGCTTGCTTTATTGATTTGAGAGAAGCTCAGATGCCCCAGCCTTCTATGCCATAGCCAATTTTCTAAAGATTTTCTCAGGTAACATTGATCTTTGTAGCCCTTTAGTATATACAGGTTGCTTGGATTTCTTTTCCCTTTTATAATAATTTTACCTGTATCAAGATCACGAACCACACATTCTTTTGAACTAAAAACAACTTCTATTCCTTGATCACACATTTGACTTACACTTAACAGGTTATGCCTTAATCCATCCACATACATGACATCATTAGCCTTCACCTTTTCTTTTAGAAACATGGACCCTTTTCCTTTAATTACAGCAGGAGTATCATTTCCAAATGTAACTTTCTTTTCCTTTTCTAGAGCATTATATGCAAGAAGTTTGCTTTTGTCACCTGTCATATGTCTTGAGCACCCACTATCAATGTACCATTGATTTTCTTCACCTTCTGCAAATAACGCTATCCCACAATTTTCAACTGGTATTTCTTTCTTTTTCCACACTTTAGAGCTTGAGGGAACATGTTCTTTTGGCTGGACCTTGCTCCTGCATTCAGATTCTTCATGACCAAAGTTATTTCAATAAGTACATTCAACTTCATTTTGAAGAGGAGAAAAGTTGTTATAGGTTTTCTTCTTTGGTTCAATATTCATCCTTTTCTTTCTTGCTTCTCTTGTCATGATGGTTTTATATGCAACACATTGAACAACTTTATGACCAAAATTGTGACATGAGAAACATTGTCCATTGAAGTAGAAATTTCCGCGATCATGAAATCTTCTATTTGAATTTACCTGTTGGTTGTAGCTTCTTTGAAAGATCTCCCTGTTAGTGTTTCTTGAATTGAGATGGTCATGCTTTACCTGTAAAGATCCTTTGTTCCCTTGCTGAGTGGCTGAATGTAGTGAACCAGCTGTGGCTGCTTTCAGATAATTTGGTGCTGAAGTCTGGGAAGATTCCCCAGTATATCTAAGACCTGTTTTTATAAGGGGAGACCATTGTATCTTGATAATCTCATATAAGGTTTCTGAACCTTTAGAAAATCTAAGATTGAGAGTTTTCACTTTCTCATTGTCTTTCCTTAGACTTACTACTTCACACTCCAATTCCTCAATGCGTTTTTCCTTTGCTTCAAGCTGATTTTCAAGAGTCTCTATGATTATGTTCTTTTCTTCTAGGCTTACTTTGAGTTGATTTTTTTCTTCAAGAAAATCATTGTCTTCCAGAGCATCCACAAAAGTATCCTTTTCTTCTCTAGATTCTTTTGCCATGAGCAGTTTAATATCTTGTTCACATTCTTCCTCACTATCAGATAACCCATCACTGTCTTCATTAATATAGTAACTTTTCCTTGTGCTAGATCGATTCTTATTCCTTCTTGCTTCTTCTTTTCCTTTAGCAGATGTTTCTTTATAAGAACACTTTGCAGCATAATGACCAACTCTTCCACAATCAAAACATTTGAAAGGAAGCTTACCTTTGAACCTTCCGGTTCCTAGTTGGAGTCTTCTCACAAAATTTGCTTCTTCTTCTTCTTCTTCAGATATATAGCTGGATTCCTTGACAACTTCCTTTTCTTTTCCCTTTGCAGACGCCTTAAAAGCAGCTTCTTTGATTTGAGAAGGACCTCCTTGTCTCATTTCAAAAGCAGTCAGGATACCATGTAATTGAACAACAGTAAGAGTTTGCAGATCTTGCCTTTCTTCAATGGCTGACACTTTAGAGTCAAATTTTGAAGTCAAAGATCTTAAGACTTTTTCCACCAGAGTAGTATCGGCTATGGTTTCACCCAAATTTCTCATTCGATTTACAATATCATCTAGACGTAAAAAGAAACTGGAAATACTTTCATCACTATGCATCCTTAAATTTTCATATTCAATTCTGAGAGTTTGGAGTTTTGCACTTTTTACCTTTGTGTCTCCTTCATAGCTTAGAATGATTTTGTCCCATATTTCTTTTGCTGAATGTAGCTGCATCACTTTAGCAAATTCTGATTCAGACATGCTTCCCAATAAGACATTCACTGCTTTGGCATTAATTTCATACTTCTTTCTTTCAGCTGCATCAGTAGGAATACTTGCCGGGTATTGATAACCTTCTTCCACGATTGCCCATACATCTGCACCAAGACTTTGCAGATATGCTTTTGTTCGTACCTTCCAGAATATCAGATTGCTTCCATTGAATAGAGGTGGCTTTAGAGACATTACTCCTTCAAGACTTCCCATTGTGACGGATCTCCTTCAAGCGATCAAGCTTCTGCAGAAGAACCTGCTCTGATTCCAATTGTTGGGAAAAATACTGAGAGGGGGGGGTGAATCAGTATTTACGACTTTATCAAAATTTTTACTTTTTCACTCTCTAAAACCCATACACTACTTTTCTGAAGCCAACTAGCGTATACACGCGGATATCCTTCATAAAACTCGCGTATACACAGAGATCTAATTATGCCATTAATTCTTCACTTATATCTTTCTATCATTTATTCGTTAGATGTTCAATAAACAGTAAACATGTGCAGTAAGAATAGAATAAACCATCACACATAAGCATCACACATGAACACCAGGATTTTAGGTGGAAACCCAAGTCGGGAGAAAACCACTGCTGCAGTTTCTCAGCCTTCAAAATTTATTATAGAGAAAACATCTTACAACATATGTGCTGGCGCAGCCTCCTACCAGCACGCAGGCACCCACCTGCGCTCGTTTACCAGCCTCTCCTGGAAGGGGGCTACGACCCCCTGCTCTCGTTTACCAGCCTCTCCTGGAAGGGAGCTATGACCCCCTGATCTCATTTACCAGCCTCTCCTGGAAGGGAGCTACGACCCCCTGATCTCCTTTACCAGCCTCACCTGAAAGGAGCTACAACCCCCTGTCTGAAGGCTACAACCCTCAGCACCTCTATGGACCAAATTTCATCAATTTTCACACTGGATCCAACAACTCAAATAGAGTACAACTTGTAGGCCTCGTTTCATCATATTTTCATACTGGACCCACTCTACACATTTAAGCTTAATCATACAACCAAACTGATACCGACAACTCAGAATTGTAGAATACAGATAGCAGTAACACAGTAGAACAGATCAGACATTTCATACCCCATGCTTCAGCAAACCCTAGTTTGCATACGTGCTTTCCTATTATTGATCCCGCGTATATACGCACCTTCTACCATACAAACCCACGTATACTTCTGTACATATTACAGAGCTAATTTCACTGCGCATACGCGCTTTCTCTTCAGCGAAGCCACGTACATACGCGCTTATTCTGCGGCAAACTAGCGTATGGTTCTTCAGACATTTAGGTCATTGCAATTCTTCAGAACAGACACATCACACATATTTTACCCTTTACGTCAGACAGATGTTCACCTCCTCTCAGATCTAATCATTCCATAAACAAATGTAGCAAATACATTTCAGATCTAGATTCCCTTCTTCATCATTTTCTTCATAGGTGCTTCATGCATTCAGATCTATCATTCAATTGTAACCCTTTCCATTCAGATATACTTCAGAGAGAAGTATTTATTCAAGCTCAGACATCTTGCACCCACACTCATGATTTGCACAATGAATTTCTTCTCTTTATATAGGTTTACCCTTTTTCAATACCATGAGCCAAAACCACATTACTTCCGATGGTATTCCTGGACGGGGTCATTTAGACGAATCATTACCCAATACAATGGGTCAACACCATGGTGGTTACCCCTAGTTTTGCACTTTATGAGCGCTTTTTCCCATACGCGACTTGGCACGTTATTACCCGCGTGCATACGTGACTTCTCCTAGACAAAACTGCGTATTCCTTGAGACATACTCTTTTCATCATAGATCTAGCACATATTGAATTCCTTTCTTCATTACCTTCTGTACTCTCTGTAGATACATCAGATTTACATCATTTAACAAGTTCATCAAGTAGGTTTCCATCATCTTCATCAAGTGGGTTGCCATCAAGGACAACACTCTGCATCATATTGCCAACAGTTCAGTTTTCAGGTAACCGTTTATGAGAGAATCATACGTAATATTTCTTTTATATTAATAAATTTCCTGAAGTGGTCCCGTTGGATTAGGCCGTGGACTGTTTCCCTCTTCGAGGGTTTTAACCACGTGATAATACTGGTGTACTGATTGTCATCTGTTTGTGAGCGGTGACCTTTGGTTTTTGATCTAAGGAACCTACCCTGTAAATTCGTACAGCCAATGACCCTGATAATGTAGAAGGCACAACGGTTGTGACTACAGGAATAATAGTGACATGGACTTCTTTTGATCTTTCCTTTTTCTCCTGCACTAGCTTATCCATTTCATTTTCCATTTATTTTAACTGGGCATTTAACTGAAGAATGAGATTCATCATCTCATCTTTTTGGTTTTCATCCTGTAATACTTCCTTTTCTTGAGGATGTTCAGTAGGAGGCAGTTTTGGTTGCTTCTTTAATGCAAAAATGTCTGCATTTTTCTTCTTTATCAGTTCATCTGCAACTTTAACATTTGTTGGATCATATCCTACATCAATAATAAAATCTTCCAGTGATTTGATTATTTTATCCTTAGCTTGTGAGGATGCCTTTTCTAATTTGAGCTAATCTCTGATGTTCCCTAGAGTGTTTTGGAGCTTCCGTACACTCATGGATTTATTTGTCATTGTAGAATACAACATTTCACCAGCTTTTTTATGAAATTATTGGATGAAGATCTGATGCTTGAACTTCATATGATGTCTTTTTATAATATGTTGATGATTTGGGATGTTTTACTGTAGGCTGCAGGAAATTCATCTACAAATTCCTAATCTTGTAATCAAATGCAGAAAGAAATCGGCTTTGGTCACTGGGTAACTACTTCCAATATTGGTTATATGTATTAGCTTTTAGTGTCTCATTTCTTAGCTTGATTTCTTTATATTTTTGCATAATATCTTGCTCTTTCTCTGCTGGTTTGCTGGATGAAAATACTTCAATACTATGTTGTTTCTGAATAATATGAGTTTTGGATACTGAAGGCTGATGAGTTTCTTCAGAAACTGTAGGAGGTGCATTATCCTTCACCATTGTATCCTTAACCACTGTATATGTATCGAGGTTTAAAATATACCTAGGGCCTGCAAAAAAAGGATAGGGAAGCAACAGGGGCTTCTTTTGGTCCGCAAAGGCTCCTAAACTAATTCAATTACTTGTTACTTTCTTTTTAGATTAAGTACAAGTATTTGCTCTGAGGAATACCTAGATAAAATGAAGATTTTAAGTTTGCAGAAGGGGTTTTGAGGTTGTGGAATCTTTTTGTGGCTTCATTGGTATTTATAGTGCTTCGAATGGATTCTACAGTGTCTTTGGCAGCAAATTTGTTGAATCCTGGTTGAAAAAGGCTTGATTACAGGTCGACAGAGTAATCTTTGGCTCAGAAATAGGTCGGAAATGTTGTAGTCGTGCACAACGTAACAGAAAATGGTGAAAAGGCTTGCGAAGGGCGGCTAATATGCGTTTTAACCAGCATTAACTAAACATAAATCCGTGGGTTAAATTCAAAGTGCAGGATGGTATTGATACCGGTCAAGAGAAATTGCTTAGTCGGTTTCGCATCGGCTAAAGTGGTTGGGCAGTAAATTTTCTGAGGATGCGATCGAATCGAATACTTCCATGTAGCCAGGAGAGGGCACGTGAAAACCATTCATTTCGCAAGGTCGGAGGGATGCTAATGATCGGGCAATAGGATGTGAGAAAGAGGCTATTGGTCGTTGGATTTGATCAATCAAGATATGACGGTTGGGCGAATGTGATGGATCAGTCGAGATTTGATAGGCGTGGGGCCCACATTTAAAGGCAATGCGGGTTTATGTGATATATGCAAAGGGTTTATATTGCATGGGGTTGGGACTTTATAATAGGCGGGGTTTAATACATAGTGGGCCTAGAAATATATATTGGCGGGGCAATGAAACTATGTATTAAATTAATCATAAGGGTTGGGAAATATATATAATGGATTTAATACATATGGGTTAGATTTAAACTAGTGTTAAAATGAAATATGATGCGGGAGATAAGATAAGCTAAGATTTTAATGTAAAAAGTGATATTGGGAAGAATTTTTCAATGTGGGCCCGACAATATCATTTTAACTATTAAAACTTAAGATAAGGGGGTTTTAGTGGGTTTTTTTTAATAAATGGAAATTAGTGAAGTGATTTTACTGAAAATATTGCATTTAAACTAAGGAAAAGGGGTTTGTTGTAGGGAAAATTACTAAAGTAAGGGAAAATGGTTAAAATGAAGGGGAAAGGGTATTTTTACAAGGGGAATGATTTTGAAAGGAAGTTAGTAATATGAAATGACCAATTTTATGCTATCCATGCCTTGTGAAAATTTCTTCTGCTTCAAGGTTGCACTTCATAGGCACCTAGAAGAATCGATATCTTGTGACCAAGAATCCTCCGGAAAAAGATCGAAAACTTATAGTTGTATGCACCTTGTCCGCTGTCCTGTTCTCTCTCGGCGCCCTGTTCATCGTCCTGTTCACTCCGTGATTCTGCCACCACCCCGCCGCGCTACCCATACACCCTGTGCTCCCTGCCTATCTCGACTCCCGCCGTCGTGCTCCCCCACCTTTCACTCCCGCGAACCCTGTCTTAATTTTCCAACTCTTCCTCGTATCCCATTCCACCATCCGTCTGTCATCTTTTCCCTTGTCGTCGACCAGGCTACTGTGAACCTTTTTCAAAACCCGAAAACCCGACCAATCTAGGGCTGTCATCAAGCCTTGTCCACCATTTTAAAAATGTATTGCTAGTATTTTGAAACCGATCGACATTTCAATTCACAATTATTAATGCCAACATACATAGTACTAATATAGTTCAATTAATTTAAAAGATTCCCATCTAAAAAAGTCGTCAAGCGTCATAACCCAGGTCGAAGGGTCAGCGGGTGTGAAGTGTCACTCCTGTCGACGGTTCGTATGGGCTCAGTGCATATAATGGTGGTTCGATACAATGTGTGGGATAAATAATTCGACATGTAACTATATTTTGGGGCATATAATACACCATAACGAATTTATATATATATATATATATATATATATATATATATAACTTAATTAAAATTTATTAATTAATTTATATAATTAAATCATTTATATATATATATAATTTAAAAAAATTATTAAAACCAACAACAACAACAACAACGTGAGCAAAGTGAAGAAAATTGTCGAGGTTAAGATGAGATGTCAAGTTACATATGTCGAAATGATAAGCACAAGAAGGAATTATTAGCAAATATAGCTTTGAGGACAAATATTTTGAAGGAAGGGACAATGTTATGAATATAATTCGTAACAAATAGAACAGATAAATAGATGTAAATATTAAATAATCAAAATAAGGTTACATTAAGTAATCATTAAGTTAACTGAAAGGACATGTCTAAAATACATGCCTAGTCATGAAAGGCCACCTGCCTAGGTATATAAGCAGGGCCTCATTGAAACATTTCTCATCACTTATCATTTTATATATTAATAAATTGTTACTACAAATACCTCTTGTGTATTTTTACAAATTAAAGTCAACAAGCCTATAGTTTTGTTGCTTCAATCGATATGAGAAATGGAAAAACTAATAGGTGTGACAATAAGAACAGTAGAAGAAGATAGTTTCAGATTTATCACAATGAAGATTGTTTGTAATTGACTATATTCTTGTTATTCACATTTTCTATCATTCAATATTGTTACATTGTCACTTTTGCACTCAAAAATTTTATTTCATCATTTTTCATCATTCAAGTTACTAGCAGTCTCTCTCATCTTAACAAACTAAGGTAACTAAGCAAATTTAAAATTAAATTGACAAAATTAATCTTAGACATATTTAGCATATTTAAAATGATCAAAATAATTAGATGTTCAAAATTTTTTGTATGACCGCACACGACTAAAACCAACCTAGATCCATATTAACCCCAAATCTATCAAGCGCCGAGAGGGATCAAATATCTCGAGATGCCAACCTTTCCTCAAGTTTTGCACTAAAAAAAGAGGATTGTACTTCAAGAGATGTACTTCGAGAGATTTGATCCCTCTCAACGCTTGATAGATCCGGGTTAATATGGATCTAAGATTTGTATAAAAAATCATGTTATAGCATGTTAGCGATTATAGAAACAATTAGCTTTGCATTTGGATATAAGTTGTTCATTTTTCAAGTAGCAATAATTTGAAGTTGGATATGCATGGGTGCAACTTGCAACATATAAGCTTTTCTATTAGTGCACCATGCATATTTGGCTATTATTGTAAAGGATACTAGTCATGCACTGTTGCACTAATATTTGTAACAACCCTAAACTATATCTCTATGAAAGGATGGAAGAACCTATACGTTGCATGGAAATACACATAATTGATTTTTGAATTGAAATTTAATATCAATGTAGATATGCTCCCAAGCAACCAACAAGCTACAAAAGTGAATTTCTAGCTTGTGGTTCCTTGTAGATATACATCAACAAAAATGATAGCACTTCATGATTAATTTTTCAACCTTTAACATGGAAGTTTGCCCATGTTTGTTAGAGACACATAAATGGGCAAAAATGCACATTTGTGTGGGCCATTGCCATGAACAATTTTTAAGCAAGTTGTTGGCACACAATCTATGAACTCAAATTTGGAAAATTTCCCTTGTATTTTATGACATTGATCACATTTGGTTGTTTGTCAAAGGATATAAAAAAACTTGTGTAATTGGTGTTACAAGGTTAATAAATTTTTATGCCATTTATATGAAATTTGAGTGATAAGGATGAATATAATGTTTTAATTATTAAACTCTATCAATGTCTTTTTCATGGGGATATAAGAGGGTTAAGACCAAACCCTTACAACACTCATTTACAGTGTGTGCAATGCCTCTTGTGCATTACAATCTTCAATTCCTTGATCATGGGCATTTGATAAATAATTATTCATGTCAAAACTAGTCAATCTATTTGTCGAATAAAAAAAATTGGAAGGATCCCAAAACTACACAACTTGTTGTGGTCATGTGCAAAATCCATTAGTCTTTAATGATTTATGAAAATATTTTGTATTGTTTTCTCTCTGATTAATAAAATTACATGTTTAAGGACAATCTATCAAGAATTTATAGATTGGTGCTATTGACATTTGATTGGCACCCATATTTACTTGACAAATGCTCATCCAAGTTCATCATATGGAGCAGATATTCTTTTCAAATTCATGTAGGAACTTGGAGTAAATCACTGGAATACAAAAAAAAGTGTATTCAAGTACATATACGAAACACTATTTTATGTTATTTTTGTAGGTGATTAGGTTATTTAATGTACATTAGTTAAAGAACACTTTCTTGGAATTGTAAAAAGCAAGAAACAATGGCAAAATTTTCAACAAAATTTGCAGTATGTAGTGTCTCTTGTGCATTACCGTCTTCAATTTCTTGATTGTGGGCATTTGACAAATAATTAGTGATGTCAAAACTAGTCAATCAATTTATTGATTAAAAAAAATTAGAAGGTACAAAAAACTACATGACTTGGTGTCGTCATATGCAAAATATATTAGCCTTGATTATTTTTTGAAATATAATTATAATGTTTTTTATGATTAATAAAATTACATGTATGAGGAAAATATATCAACAATTGATAGATTGGTAACCAGTACAAACTCTTGATAGTTGAATGACACCCTCATTTACTTGACAAATCTCATTCAAATTCATTATATGTAATCAACATTTTTCCAAATTCATGCAAGCACCGATAGAAAGTCCCATGTAATCAACATTTTTCCAAATTCATGAAAGCACATATAAAAAGTCACATATAAGTGAAAGATTTTATGCTTTTCTAACCGAACAATTATACACATGTTACATATTTAAATGAAAATTTTGTTGATGATATTGACGTCAAAACATCAACATCAGGTTATTTAATGCACATTCAATTAAGGTTTCTTGGAATTGTAAAAAGGTAAAAAGCAAGCAACAATACAATTTTGCAAAATCTTGTAGAATGTTGATGCTTTTTATTCATTGATAATAAATGAGCAATCAAAATGGCCAAAGTCCAATTTTTCATGACAAAACCAATCATGTCAATATTAAGTATCACTCCACCAACAACAACTTCATCAAACCATAAACAAACTAGAAAATTATACATATAAAGATCAAACTTTATTTTCACTATACCACTAAGAGAAATAAAATTCACAAAGTTTGAAGAAAAATTTGACATTTGTAAAAATATACTTCAAAATTAAAATTAAAATGGAAATGGAAACGTTATCCTCATAATCCTAAAGTTCATTTACCAAAATAACTATCCTAAAATTTATTTAACTAAATATTTGTGAGAACCTTAACCTCATAATCCTAAAGTTTATTTACCTAAATAACTATCCTTAAGTTTATTAAATAACTATTCTAAAGTTTATTTAACTAAAAGTTATTTTAGAATAATAATTTTTTTTTTTTTTTTTTTTTTTTAAACTGAAACGGGTATATTTTATTCATAAAGGGGTTTGGTTGGGCCAAAGCTTAGTCAACCATCTTTACATAGCGTTACAAGGCATCTTGACTTCTTCCTATTTACAAAGATTTCATAGATTATGGGATGCTTGTGTGGAGTGGGCTTTCATCATTAATGTTGAGATCTCCCGGAGGGAGGAGGCATCCTTTGTTTGCCATGGAGTCCGCTTCACTATTCGAGCTTTTGAGGATGTGGAAGAATTGGAAGGAGGTGAAGTCGAGCAGAATGATACTTAGTCTTCGCAGAGACTTGTTGAGGACGACATTGTTGAATTAATTCTCCGAGTTGAGCTTTTTAATAAGAATTTCTGAATATCTGAATTCTTTAAAAACTTTGATGCCTCTATCGTGAACAATATGGAAGGCTTTTATGAGACCAAGAATTTCTACCTGGTTATTTGTGCGTTGACCAAGTCCCCAGCAGAAGCTATCTTTTCTTGAACCATCCGGAGAGTAGATGATGCCGCCTACACCTGCTGCCCCTGGATTTCCTTTGGAAGCATTGTCAAAGAATATTGTTGTTTTACTTTGCTTCCTCCACCATTCTTGAAAGCTGTCATCCAGTTCTCTTAATCTCCAATTTGGGTTGGAGAGGGGTGGGACCAAAGGTTTTTCCTTAGATTGGAGGCCAAGGGGATTCACCCAGTTCTTTTCAACGGGAAGGAAAGATATGTCAGCTTTGTGAGGTTGCTGGAACATAGATTCAAGTAGGAGATATTTAGCTTTTGCAGCTGTTAGCCCCCCATAAATTCCTTGACAAGCAAGCAAGGGGCTAGTTTGTTTTATGAGCCTTCAAGGAATGCATTTCCCTTGAAAACATATCATCCTTGAAGTCTTTTCATGTTCCCTACCCTTTGACTGTTCCCCTCTGTTGTTCTTGAGTAAATAAGCCTCACTGATGATAAAAAATTGTGCTCCAAAAGGCCTTTATTTGCCCCTTGTATCCCTGCAGATTGTCCCATTTCACCCCTTTTTTCCTCTTTTCGAAGTCCCCTTTCCATCCCAAAATTTCCCCCTTAGTCCTCCTAAATCTCCCCAAAATCCACTTTGAATTCTGCCCTTACCCTTTGTTTGGCCAATTTCCCCTTCTTTTTCCCTTTATCGTTCCCCTTCCCAACCCCAAATATTGCATTAAAAGGGGTAAAAACCCACTTTTTAAATTTATAATAGGGCCTAGCCCCTTTTCCGCCAACCCCTGAACCACTTCCCCATATGCCCTTGCACCAGAACCAAGCACAAAAGCACAAGGCGCTTATCGCAATCGGAGGTGTCGGGCGAGTGTTTCTACGTATTAACTCGAAATTTCCCGATGCGATTGTGTATTTGATATATAGACATCCGCCACGATTGGAGCCATCGATCTATATAGATCCGACGACCTAGCACCGATCGCATCGCACCATCGCGCCTGCCCATCCACCTTCCGCTATTTACCTCCAATCGGATCTGAGCCGTTGACCCTTCGCCGATCCAACAGCTGGCGCATAATCGCACTCCCGCTCCAAATCGAAATCGTAACTTTCGTTGCATTACCCCTTTGTTCCACTACGATTGCGATCTCCCGATCACAGTCTCCGCCATCGATCCATGATATGATCCAACGGTCCAGCGCTAATCGCTGCGCACCCCGCCGCCCCTCTCCATCTCCCTCTGATTGAATGTGGGCCGTTGATCTGGTCCCCGGATCCAACGGCCAGCGCTCAATCACGCTCCCACTTCTGATCGCAATCAGAACTTTCATCGCGCCACTCCATTGTCTCCCCCCGATTGTGATTCCCCGATCAAATCATAGCCGTCCGTTCATCCGAGATCAACGGCCCATATCGCATCGCGCCCTCCATCAATTTTCTTCATCGGAGCCCTCTGTTTACCTCATCTTTTAGCCTCCGCCGTCGATCTCCTCCTAAGATCAACAGTCCGAAGCTAATCGCCCCCCGCCACGACCGGGTCCCACATCAAGCCCTGTTTCATTTCACTTCCATTATTTTCTTTGTAATAAGGCCAAACCTTATACTTTTGCGTTTTTCACTGAAGGCCTTTTTCCTTCGCCTAATTGCATATTAACCCCTTCATCAGTTGATCCCGACCATTGATTTTCGTCTGTTCCTCCGATCGGACGGTCTGTGACCCTTTCACCAAACTTTCACTGGCTCTCTTCTCCATCATTCTGCAGTGATTTCCATTGGTTTTCCGCCTGCATATATCATCTCCGCCACCATTCCTCCGGCCTCCGCAGCATTTCTCCAGCACTGCCCGGGTTTTGTGACAAGTTTATTTCATTATGCAGGGGTCACAGAGAGGCCATTACAGCCGCCAAATGAAACAGCAGAGACGGATTAGAAGGGACCAGACCTGTTAATTGAAGATTTAACACTTAATCCCGTGATCAAAGGATGAGAGCGTAGTATGACAACCAAATGCACATGAAACGAGCCATATCTGTGTTTAATGTAGCAGAGCACTGTTTCTCCAAGATGGACACCTTCCTACAGAAGCCTCCACGCCTCCTCGAGCCCTTAAATGTATTTCACTGACAGAAACTTCTTAAAAACTGTCAGGACCACCATTATGAAGCATGGAGACCTTGCGGACCTTTCACCCAGTGCATTTATTCCAGAAGGCTAGCGCAGAGCTTCAAACAGCCAGGAAGGACTCCAAAGAAATATCTGAGGTCAATCTTGACCTGACAAAGACTCCCGAACTATACTACAGGGTACACACAGCGCTTCAGAGCCATTAAGCAGTATGGGCGTGAATGCTTCCGCCATTCTGTCTTAATGAAACAAATTAAATGTCATCTACTCCTTGTTGTTTCTCTTCTCCTATAAGAGTTTCGGAGAACAAATTGAAAAGGTTGTTGTTCGGCTGCTGCCGTTGTAGTTAGAGGGATTCAGTTTTGACTGTTAGAACAGTTTGGGAGAGAGTAGCAGAGTAGTTTGTATTGTAGTAGGCTGGGAGGAGAAGTTTGGATTGTATTCAGCCATTGAGCTCAGTGTATGTGACTGGTTTTGCATCAATTAATCAAGTACATTTCACAGGATCCTGGTCTATTACTATTGGTGATGTTTTTCTAACTCTGTTTATTACATTTTCATGTTGTTCATTGTTCTTTTGGGCTCGCATCAGAATATTGGCATAGGATTTACCCTTGTTAGGTACCCTATGTTTCTGCTCTCCTTGCCTTTAATGTTTTCTGTTGCTTAGTTGTTCTTGTTGGGTTTAAGCTGGAAGATTTGGGAACACTGGGGATTAGAGTTAGCCCTGTCCACTAGGATCCTTGTGCGAACAGCTGGCCTTTCTAAGATCTCTTGCTGGTGTCAAAGCATTGAAGGTTCAAAGTCCTTCTCTGATCTTCAGACCCTGGCTTTGTTTAACTTATCTCTGTTTTTCCCCTTGGAGCATGCTAAAGCTGACCGGAGTTAAAGGACCTCTGGTCCGATCTATAAGCTGCCCCTTTATCCCTCCATTGAAAGTTTCCTATGAGTATGTCCAAGCAGGTCTGGAGTTAAAAGACCTCTGACCTGATCTATAGACAGAAATTGGGTTGCTTTCATTCTCTCACTTTCTTTCCTTAATGTTCCATTCCATCATCTATCTAAAAGATCCTTTAGTGTAGATGACTTTCCCTCTGAAAGCCTGAGCTAGTTGTTGCAAGTAATTCCCTTTCATGACTCCATAGCCCAATGGATGGCACAGTCTTGACCTATCCTCTTTGCTGAAACATCCTACTGCTTTGTTCCTTTTCTCCTATTACTTTCTCAGTCTATGATCACATACTCAGCCCAGCAACCAACCAACCAAATCACTTAAAACCCCCCTTTTGTGCTTCATAACTAGCCTAACATCTCATTTGAGCTTCAAAGATATATCATTCTTTGTTTCATTGGAGAGATCCCTCTCCAGGTCCAGGAGGGCTAGATCCTAGGGCCCCAAAGCGGTTATGATGTTGTCTCATCTTTTGGTCTTGCCAATCTGGCCAAAACATGGGAACCCCAACAGCAACTACCTTTGCTGGTTGACATGGAGTGTCATTGAAATTCTATTCATTTCGGGCAAGCCAAATTTTCGAGCACACGAATTTGGGGATGGAAAGCCAAACTCGGTGCCATAGGGATTTGCTGGGGATGTTGTGAGGATAGCTTTGGAACCATGAAGTGAAGAGCTCGGCCACGGAGCTTTTCTGGGGAGGACTAACCTGCAAACTGAGGAGAATAATATCCCAAACCTGCTTTGCAAAGGGGCAGTCAATGAATAGATGAGTAGCAGTCTCACTAGCATTTCTGCACAGCACGCATCTATAAGGTCTGGCTATGTTTCTTTTTTCCAAGTTATCGCTAGTCAGCACCTTGTTGTGCATGAGAGTCCAGAAGAAAAAATTGACTTTGGAGAGCTCGGATGGGTCCAAAACCTGCTTCCATATCTTTGGGGATCGAATCCTGTATTTTTTTGGTTGCAGTGTTGTATATCCCGGGGCAGTAGTGTAAGTTTCGGAGCTTCCCCATCCCCATCTGTCTGGTATATCTTTGTGGACAAGCGCAACATCGATTAGGATATTTTTAAGTGTTGAATGTTGTTGCCGTAGGTGCTCCAGCACAATTGGGAGGGTCCAAGATTGCTAATTTTCTTTGTTTTCCCATTCAGATATGTCGCTCAGCTTGCGCATACCTACGTTGAGGAGCCAACAACGTAATTCGCTGATTTCGTCATGGCTGTTGAGAGGGGCGCAATCCATGATGCGATCATCCCACAGGTAATTTTTCTTGTCGTTGCCTGGAATTTGGTAGAGATTGTCTTTGAACAGGATTATACTCTTTCGACAGAGGTTCCAGGTCTACGTGCCAGGGGTTGTATTACCAACTGTCAAGAGTCTGAGGGGGATTCCCTGCGCATACTTGGATCTGAGCGTTTCGTTGACTGGGTGTGTAGGATCAGTGTATAATTTCTAGAGGAGCTTGCAGACCAGTGCTAGATTGGCAAGGGAAGGATCTCTAATCTAGAGGCCTCCGTCATCAGAAGGTCGCTTCACAATGTCCCAGCTTGCCAGATGGATTTTGCGTTGATTACCTTTTCCTCCCTGCCAGAGGAATTCTCTCATGAGCCTAGAGATTTGTTCCGTTATGTTTTTTGGAGAAAGTAAGAAGGAAGCTTGATAGATGGGAAGGGTGGACAACATAGTTTTGATAAGGATTGTTTTCCCTCCCTTGGTTAGCCAGTAACCTCCCCAGGAGACTATATTTTCTTTGATCTTGCTGATTATTCCCTGCCACAGAGATCTTTTGTTGACTCCAGATGTAAGAGGCAGGCCAAGGTATTTTATGTTGTCCCATTGGGTGAAGCCCTCGAAGCCAAGGAGCTGAGCGATGTTGTTGAGTTTGTGTTGATCCACGTTCAAGCGATAGACAGAGCTTTTCCTACCATTTATAAGAGCTCCGGAGGCTTTGCAGTAGAATTTTAGGGCTGAGTCGAAAGATTTAGCTATTCTGGGTGAGGCACCACCAAGAAGAAGGGAATCATCTGCAAAAAGAGCATGATTTATAGGATTCAAGCTATTTGAGTTTCGAATTTCGGGAAGGGCACTAGAATTCATTTCAGCTGCAAGTTTCCTACTGAGAGTGTCCGCCATTAGGATGTACAAGAAAGGGGAGATGGGGCATCCTTGCCTCAGGCCTTGCTGAGCTTGGAAGTAAGATGCAGGGCACCCATTGACCAGTGGGGAAATCTAGGGTTTTTCAATGCAGGCTTTAATTAGGGTGACAAACTGAGAGGAGAAGCCGAAGGATCGAAGGAATTTGAAGAGGAAGGAGAGATTGACCCCGTCAATGGCATTGGTGATATCGAGTTTGATCAACATCCCCTTCTCCTTCCGTTGCTTGCTAGAGTGAATTGCTTCCCGCACTTGGATAACACTGTCTAGGATATGCCTACCTTTGACAAACCCCCCTTGAGGGCTGGAGATTAGTTTTCCCAGCAGAGGTTTGATTCTATTTGCAAGGAGTTTGGCCAAAATTTTACAGGAGGTGTTGCAAAGCGAAATGGGTCTGAATCTGCCAAAGGTTTCAGGATTGACTTCTTTTGGGATTAAGGCTAGGAAGGTTGAGTTAATGCCTCCCCCAACCTTTGCTGAAGAAACCTTTTATCATTTTCATTAGATCAGTTTTGAGAATGTCCCAGCATATTTTGTAGAAGTGTATTGAAAAACCATCAGGCCCAGGGCCCTTGTCTAGTTCCTTGCTCAAATTAATTTGATAATTTCTTCTTCTGAGAAGGGTTTCGTGAGTGCTTGGTTGTCATCTTGATTGACAAGATGGGGGATATTTGAGAGGAGATCTTCAGTATCTTCTACGTTGCCTTCATTCCCAAGCCCATACAGGTTTTGAAGTGATTTTCTGCTGCTAATTTAATTTGATCGAAACTTTTGCAGATCTGTCCATCCGCATTTGTGATCTCATTGATATGGTTGTGGGAGAGGCAGGCTTTGTATTGGCGGTGGAAGAAGGAAGTGTTCCAATCTCCAGCCTTGAGCCACAAGCTTCAGGATTTGATTCTCCAAAATTCTTCTTCCATTCTGAAGGAGTGGTGGGTAATGCTTTGGACTTCTACCTCTTTATTTAGGACCTTGGGGGTCATATTGATATCTTCCATACCCATTTGCAAAGTTTCCAATGACTGGACTGCTTCTATTCTCTGATTTGTTGGAGTTTTGGAAGGTTTCCTTATCCACTCTTTCAAGGCCTTTTTTCTGGCTTTTAATTTTTTCTCCCACACAAAGCTTGGGGACCCATTAATAGGTTTGGCACAAGCTATTTGGATAGTGTCAAAAAATCCTTCTTTTTCAATCCAGAGGGGGCTAAACCAGAAGGGGATTGGGCCCAGCTCTTCTTCGAGATCCATGAGGAGTTGAATGGGCTTGTGGTCCGAGGTGAGTTTGGGGAGGATTTTGGTTGAGATGAGCAAGTTCTCCATCAGCATGGAACTTTGAACAAGAAATCTATCCAACCAGGGAGATATGTGGTCAACCTCTGTTCTATTGTTGGTCTAAGAGTAGTGGCCTCTCACCGGATTAAAATCAAGAAGGTCCCACTACTGCATAATCTCTTCCACCAACGGCAACAGTTGGTCTCTATTACTGTTGCCTCCCCTTTTTTCTTTTGGTTTCATGAAAATGTTGAGATCTCTAGTCAATATGATGTTGTTGGGGGAGTGAAGTTCTAGAAAGGTGGAGAGGGAGTTCCAACACTCTCTTTTTTCAGCATAAAGAACATGAACATAAAGATTGAATAAGGAAATAGTTAACTTACTTGCGAGGTGTTAAGAAGATGGAAGTGTTCATCAAACCATAGAGTTGCTACAACTCCTGAAGATCCCCTCGAGCTTACTGCTTTGCCTACATTTTTCTTCCATTTTTACTTGCTGATTTCAAGAAGGGCTTGCCCTTCGATTTTAGTCTCTTGGAGCATGAGGATATCTGAGGGGTCTATTTTCAACAGATCTTTGATAGCTTCGATTTTTGGTTGGTTCCCCAAGCCTCTGTAGTTCCAAGAGACTATCCGCATTATTTATTAGGAGAGGGGTTGGGGAAACCTTCCTTGGGAGGCCTTGCTCTAGTATTTCTCCAGATTGACATTTCTATTGTGGATTGATTTCCTTGCATTTTTAACCATTCTACCTCTTCTTCCCTAACTTCTTTGTGAGATTTCCTTCTTGCCCTCTTCGTGAGTCTCTCATAGGTCTCATCCTATGAGGCGCCAGAGAGATATGTCGCCTTTTTCTTTGCTATTTTTGCATATGAAGGGTTGGCAGGGTTGCCTTGGCAGACTCTGAGAGAGGCTGCTGCTCCTCCATCTTTTTTTGAGGGAGGGACCTCATTCTGTTCCAAAATTCCCAGAGCTGATTCTGGAGGGTCTGGAAGAGTGCTTTCCTTAGGGGTGGGGGTTGGAGTCTCTTTCGAGACGAGGGAAGAGCTCCTCTCTTCGTTTCCCTGATCTGTACTGATATCCCCTTTGCGGTTCCTTTCCCATTTTCTTTTGAGTGGCTTGCTTTCTGGACCATAGTTCACTGCTCTCCCTTTGATTACTTGCTCTGCTCCTTAGCCTTTTTCTTGCAGTATCTCACAAAGTGGCCATAACCGTGGTAGTGTCTACATTTGAAAGGGAGTTGTTCATAGTCCAACTCTTGTATATGGGACCATCTGGAAACTGTTAGTTTTATTGCTTCCGACAATCCTTCTTCTAGGTCTACCTCGACGCATATTCGAGCACAGGAGTACTAATCTTTTCTAACAGCTTGGTCGATGTATTTTCCGAGGGTATTGCCAATGATTTGAAGGGATTTCTGATTCCAGCAATGCAGTGGGAGATGGGGAAGTCGCACCCATATTGGAACGGCAGTGGGCACATCTTGTGTGGGATCAAAATCTGGCGACCACTTATTTAAGTATAAACCTTGCAGCCCCATGAAATATGGCCCATTCCTGAAAATAAGACTTCAATCCTTAGCAGATTCGAACACAAGCATGAAGAAGCCTTTGCCTACGAAGTAAGATTTGATGCCTTCCTTGATTAATTGAATCCAGTTTCTCTTGATCCAGTCTTCTACCGATTTGGGGGAAGGCCAGAGTTCCTAAAACTGCCCTATGAGGCCTCTATCTACGAGATTCAGGGCTGATCTGCATGTTTCTTCCTCTGAGAGGGCCACCGAAGGGGTGTTGTCCTTATTTTTTACGAATTTATGTTGTGATGCAGTTGGAGGGCATTTGCAGCGCGTAGCCACCAGCTTCCGGAACACACAGACATCAAGATGCCATGAGCCATGGCCGCTTCGAAAGGGAGCTAGGTCACGCAAACACAACAACAGGCTCTCGCAGCGCATGATCCCATTCTATGCTTTAACTCTAAAATTTTATTTTAGAATAATAAAGTTTAAACTATTTTAGGGTAAAGTTCTCAAGTAGCTAGGTTTTTTAAAAACTGATTATAGGGTAATGTTGTTAAAATAACCTAATGCCATGGACATTTCCGTTTTGTCTGATCTTCTGGGTCTTTCTTTATTAAATTAACATGCTTGGATTCTCGACCCTAGATTATATGCTTGTTGGCTGTGACAACTCTTCTGTTATGCCAAACATTTCAGTTTTAGCTGATCTTCTTCTGGGCCTTTCTTTATTAATCTTCAGGGTCTTTCTTTATTATATTAACGTGCTTGTTTTCTCGACTCTAAATTATATGCTTGTTGGCTGTGACAACTCTTCTGGTATGCCATTCATTCTTTTTATAGGGTATAAAATGTTGGCACTTTTCAGGATATGTCAGGATGTCAGGACTTGAATTTGTATGTCAGGGTAAAAAATGCTTTGTACTGTTTTATCATTTAATTTTTAAAATAATCAGTCATGCATAACTGGAAAGATACGATGTCTGGTATAAAATGCTTTGTACCCACTTGTTTCCTTTTGTCACTTTTGTTCTGGTATGTCAGGAAATGAATATGGCACTTTAAAATTCTGGTTGCCTTTTGTTACTTTTGTTCTGGTATGTCTTTTGTCACTTTTGTTCTGGTATGTCAAGAAATGAGTCTGGCAATTTAAAATTTTCGCATGCCAGGGTATCAAATGCTTCCTACTTTTTTATCAATGCTTCCCTACTGTTTTATCATAACATGAATGACTCTCTGCACATCGGAAATTTTGAATGTTCGTATGCACAGACAGAAAGATACTATAATGCAATATTAAAAGAATTTATGGAAGCTTACAATGGCTTATTGATATCAAACTTTATTAGGGTAAGAGATGTGTATGATGAAAGGGATGTATATCCTGCATATTCTTATACTCCATCATATATTTATAGATATACACACCGTATCTGACATGATAGTATACATTACTCAAAGGATAATGAATGTCTTCAATGAACTATAGCAGCTATGTCTGGTCACTTTACAGTCTGGTTTCTTCTTTGTCAGTATGTAAGAGGAATAAGCCATAAGTATCCATGAAAAAGAATTCGTTCGAGCAGAATGGGATTGGACAATTATCATCAATTAAAGGGCTGCTTCAATTCAATTTAATTTCTAAGGTAAACCTCCGGTGACCATTCAAATGCGGAAGCCCTCTCGCAGACTCAACCATACAATACATTATACAATACCAGAGCATTTAGGACAGTACGCAGTCACTCCCCTAAAATAAAAAAACTCGAACATGACTTTATGTTGGGTTTCTCCCTTGTCTCAGGTATATTGGCATTTTTCTGCGTGCAACAATGATCTTTTCCTTACGGAACAGCTGCTGGGTGACGCCATATGGTAATTCGTTATCTGTTTCTCTCCACATGCCGGGACAACTATGGGAGGTATCTTTTGCTGGTCTCTAAGGTGTAAGCTACTTCTGGGGTTCGTAGGTGGTTCCTTATTTGGACTTTCTACATGCGAGGCAGAGTTATCTCGGATGATATCCTCGTAAAGCAGGCGTGCTAGTTCATTTATTCTTTCTTCTTCAGGTCCAAGCGAGCCAGTTTTGGATGTTTTTTTAATAGCAAGCGAGGCTGATCCCTGGATGAATCATAAATTGCAATGGCGGCTATTACAAGCCAATTTTCCTTCTCTCTTGTCTTTTCCCCCCCCCCCCCCCCCCATTATGTTGTTGTTCTGTATAGTTTTTATGGTGCTAGCTTTTTGGTATAATTTATGAATTCATGATCATCTTTTGGCCTACGTCGGTTACTCTTTGCTTACTCTTTGCTGGAGTTTATGGGGCCTAAAACGTTGTATAAGACTGCATCATCTATGCTCTTTTATTCCATTGGTACAGTGATTCCATGCACTGTATCGCAATGTATTTCATATACTATTTTGCATATTTTAATATATAAAACAGCGTTTTTTTCCTTTTGAAAAAAAAAAGGAAAGGATTTCATGCGAACCAATGCTTCTAGTGCATTACCCTCAAACCGGATAGCATATTTAAACTCATCCCATTGTAAAGTACTCTCCACAAATAACATCATAACATTCAAAGGGATTCATAAACAACCCTAAAACAACAGAGAAACGTTAAATCTGCCAAGCCATTGTAATCAGCTAAGTCCAAGATTATCAAACAAAATTTATTAACTCAAATCATATTAAGTAGAAAAGGCCGTGAAGAGATCCCCTTATTCCCTAAATGGATAAACAATGAAGGAAGAAAACCGAAAACCGTGTAGCAGATGCAAAATACTCTGGCAATCGTCCAGAAAAGAATAACCTCCACAAAACCTAGACCTATAATGTCGTATACATATCAGAAATTTCTGTAAAAGTCACGCCTCCCTGATCTTAAAAAATGGACCAAAGAGCAACCGCAAGAGATCTCAGTAAAATCCAGAGACCAAGAAGGGGATGAATGAGGCCATGATGGCCAAAAATAGAGAGGGAACGAACGCCATGGAAGCAGCACCTGCCTCCATTGTTGGACTGGGAGCTGCTGCCTTCACCTCCGTTGCTGCTGCTGCTACTTCCGCTCCCACCATTATCATCACAATGGCCAAGAGAGCCGCAGATGCATAGTTGCCTGCCCCTGCCATTCTCGCTCACGCTCACAACGGGCCTGTTGCTGCTAATTGATATGTGGAAAAGCCCAAACCTTAACCGCTATTCCTGCCGAGCAAATCTGAATCTGAGACTGGTCACCACAAATTCGAAGCGGAATACTCTAACACTCGACCAGAATGAACTTGAGGTTCGAACACTGAGAAATGTGAGATAACAGAAATTGCAAGGTAAAGTGTTGATTATCCGGCGTATTAATAATCGTGTGCGCCTGGAAGGACCAACGGACAAATCACGCGTTAAAGGAAAAATAATATTAAAATATCTCCCAAGGTAGCAAGCTATGTATGTATGAATGATTAAAGGGTGGACAAGGAATAGTTCGGGATGGGGACAGCTCAGTAATGCGTGGCAACTGGCCATGTGTCACCGCTGTGTGGACCCACCAGCCCGCAAACAAATAATTTGGAGGCAAAGGAAGCAGGTAGGGCACGGTCCTCCGCTTCGTAGAAAGTAAACTAAAGTGTCGCTTAAACTTTTTTATTTTTGTTTTTCTATTTTAATTTTGAAATTGGTTAAGAAATTATTAAAATTATAAATTTATGTTGATATTTATACCATAAATGGTTTAGGGGTTTAAAAATAATATTTAATTTTATATTCTAAATTTAAGTAACATAACATTATAATTTTAATGAAAATATATTATTTAAAAGCCCAAAAGATAAAAGGTTTCACGTTGATACCATCAAGATAAAATGAGTTAGTCGCCTTGAATTGTTAATCTACGTAAATAGTCTAAATGCGGAGGCCATTCATATAAGTCTTCATAACTCATCACTCTTAAATTAAAGCTTAGTCTAACACAAATAGGTAAGCACACATTTTGATGGCTTACTATGCAAGTGAGCTCCTTGACAGAATTCTCAATTAGTGGTGGCATGGAAAATTTTAACGCTTTTATTTTAGGATTATCTTCAATTTAATATTTTGAAATTATTTATTTAAAAACTATATATGTATTTTTGTAAATTTTATTAATTAGAAAATTGAGAATTACATAGCAATTTCAAAATTCACACTAGTCTCTCATAAGGGAGATTGGACTAAAGTAAAAAATGGACTTTTCTTAAGAAAGTGAGAGTTAATTGAACTGAAAAGTTACAAAAATAAATAAGCTACATTTAATATTTAGGCTTAAATGGCAAGTAACAAAATAAACTACAGTTATTTGATCACACACCAAAACCATTATTGAGCCGAAAGGCTCATTCTACAGCCCAGTATGACCCCGATGTCAGGTATGTCACGTCCTCATACAAAATGTCGGCTTAAGTTTTAAATTAAAAAAAATAAAAAATAAAAATCGCATTGTACTATAACATATATCAATTTCTAATACAATTATGTATTATTTATATAATTTGAATGGATATTAAATTATATACGTGAATTTGAATGGATCATAAATTTACCTTTAACAAAAAAAAATTACCACGTTGAATTTCCAAATTAAGTAAAATTTTAAACATATTTACTCTTTACTAAAGTCAATACCATTTCCTAAATCAAAGGAAAAGAGTTAGTTCAACACAAACAATCAAAATCCAAAATCTTTTAATATTTCTTTTAATTAAATATTTGTAAAATGAATTTATACTTACTCCAGAGCTATGGTAAATAAATAAAAAATATATATAAACTAGATTTATGGTAAATAAATAAAAATTCTTTTTATATTTATTCCATAAACCTTTTATATTTAAAAAAACTTTAAAAAGAGGTTTTATTTAGATGAAGCCTATGGGACGAATACCATGGGACAAATTAATATTGATACCATGGGCCAAATACCATGGGTAAATAAACAAATATAAAAGAGGTATAAAAAATTATGATAAATAAATAAATAAATATAAAATATATATAAAGAGGTATGGTAAATAAATAAATATAAAATATGCATAAAGAGGTAAGGTAAATAAATAACAATATATCAAATAGGATTATAAATAAAAATGTAATTATATAACAAGCCTATGGGCCAAATACCATAGTAAAGAAAAGGGCTATGGTAAATAAATAAAAATATAAATAAACTAGAGGTATGTTAAGTAAATAAAACCTCTTTTCATATTTACTCCATAATCTTCTTTATATTTACAAATATTTATGTTCATTAGTTTACATAACTAAGAAGAAAGAGAGAGAGAGTTATAAGGGAGAGATGGAGAGAGAGTGTGTATGTTTAGGGGTGAGATAAAGAGACAAAGTAAGATGTATGGAAAGAAGGGGGAGAGAAGAAGTGAGAAGGAGAGAGGGAGGGATATAGTAATGTAGTTGGAGAGAGAGAGGGGTGGAAAGAGAGAGAGAAAGAAATGGATGGGGGAAGAGAGAGAGAGATATGGGGGAAGAGAGAGAGAGAGATTAGGGAAGAGAAAGGGATTTAGGGAAGAGAGAGAGAGGAAGGACGAGAGAGAGGACTTGAGAGAGAGGAGGAGAGAGGGATCGATAAGAGAGATGGAGTTGGAGGGGGAGAGATGTAGGAAATAAGAAATATAGAGAGTTAAAAGTGGAGAGAGAGAAGGAGTGACAAGGGAGAGACATAGAGAGAGCATGTATGTTTGGGGCTGAGATAAAGAGACAAATAAGGAGAGATGGAGATAAGGGGGGAGAAGGAGATATAGGGAGAGAGGGATGGATATAGTAACATAGTTGGTGGGTGAAGAGAGAGAGAGAGATGGGAGAGAAAGGGAAAGAGAGGAAGGAAGAGAGAGAATGTGAGAGAGTGGAGAGAGGGAGGGAAAGCGAGATGGACTTGGAGGGGGAGGAGGAGAGAGGTAAGAAGAAATAAATGGAGAGAGAAAGGTGGAGAGAGAGAGAGAGAGAGAGAGATAGAAAGTGATAAGGAAGATGGAGAGAGAGGGTGAGAGGGGGAAGATAGAGATATAGATGGAAGGTGAAAAGAGGGAAGAAGAGAGAGATGGGAAGAGGAGGGGATTGACAAAGAGATTGATATATGTGTGTGTTTAGAAGGGTGAGATAGAGAGACAGAAAATAAGAGATGGAGGGGGATATAGATATGGATGGAGGGTGGAGAGAGGGAAGAATATTTCTCACACTAGATGGATTGATATAAGTGGAGATGGTGATTTATAATCCTATTTGATTATTTGCACTATATGCATCGATTTTAGTGTATATATTTATTTCTAATTATATTTGATTACTTGCATTGATTTCAGTGTATGTGGTGATTTCTAATACAATTTGATTGCTTGCACTGAATTTTTTGATTTCAATTTAGATGTCGATTTATAATTATATTTGATTACTTGCACTAGTAAAATGTATTAATTGACATGTAATTTAAAAAAAAAGTTTGATATTGGATCTCTCAAGGCCCTTGGTAGTTATGTGGTTAAACTGCATCTATATTGTTTCTACATCCGAGTGTGAAGGCTACATTAAGTATGTTCATTCCTCGTAAAATAGAAATAAAATATTCTCTAAATAGAAAAACAATGTCGGCTATAATAAAAATGAAGGGATAAAATAATTTAATATGAATTAATATAAAATGTTTCAATACATGTGTTATGTAATCTCTATAACAATCAAAAGTGAAATTTAAACAATAACAAATTTTTGTATTCTAAAATAAGTTTGCAACAAAAGGAATTTGATCCCTTTCGGCTCATGTTAGATCCATGTTTTAGATGGATCTATGCTGGTGCATCATGTTGAGGGGTCTTAATTAGATCCTATAACCAAAATGGGAGTTGTTGGGTTGGTTGGAGTTTGTCCTGCTGCAAGGGGAATGCCAAGATTATGTTGAATCCACTCCATTCTTCTATCAAGAGCGTTGAGATGTTTGTGCATGTGGTCAAGGGAATGGAGGATATCCAGGTAAGATTCATGGCCATCTAGGATAGCCCAACCAATCAAAAATTTCATTTAATAGTGTAAATAAATTGCCTACATATATTGATTGTACCTTCCTCTCGTGTGGCCAATGCTCGAGACCTAGTTGTCCCTCTCAACTATGACTTCAGTGTCTAAGAGGGAGGATTGATGAGAGGATACATTCTCCTCCATACTAGTGAGTTCAACTTGAACATGGGCAGGGTTGAGTGCTTGAAAACAACAAACGGAGCCTTGAATCCTAAGGTGCATGCGAGTTTGCCCACGATAGACTCGCTCGTGATAAGAAGTAGCCCCTCTTTAGACCCAAGCTCGTTGATGTGGCATGAGGAAGAAAATATTCAAGAAACCTAGTGTAATATTTTATGCCCAACAATTTGAGGCATGTTGGAGGGCTCAGGAAGGATGATACTAAGGCAATAAAAATCAATTTAATAACACAAATACATCATGCTTGTATAGGTTAGAGAAGTTAACTGTAGTATAGACCAGTGTAGTAACCCAATTACATAGCGTCTGTAACCACACCGTTAACCATCAAATTATTTCAAACCACTTGTCATCCAATTTCTTGAAAGGCTCCCATGAAAATAGAGTGATCACAGAAACATTATGAAAACAAAACAGGGAAATTAGCCCCTTAGACCATAATTTGAAAGAGAAACTTGAACTAGCATTAGATGTATTAAGTCACCAAGCCTTTTTGCACCATTGAGCCTTTAAATTACCAACATTACAATAGAGGAACCACTCAAGAAATAGAGAACCAAATCTGATCTGAATGGAGGATGTTAGTAATGCTCAACTAATTCCCCTTTCATATTTTATAAACAAGTTTCTTATGTGTGCTTAAGGGTTCAGGTATTCTTGCAAATTATCAAGTCCCTTGAGTGTTTTTCATGTCAATTTAGTGAGTAATTTAACATTAAAAAAAAAAGGAGTTGAACATCAGCAAATAAAGTACAGAATATCACCATACATAACATTAACATAGGTATTTGATGAAGGAGTTCACCCATCGTAGGCTACATCTCCTTGGTCCAGCTTCCATGGCTTGGGCCTCTATATTATGCTCAAATTGTCAAATTGACCTGTTTACAATGCTCTTTTTCTCCTATAACCTACTCCATTGAGTTCAGAATGGCTCAAAATGGTCAGCTAGCCTCTTTCTTAGCCTGAATTGATTGAAAAATGAAAAATTCATGGCCTTTTCAAAATTTCCCACTAAATCCGGCCCTAAACTAGTTAACTATGACTCGAACTGGCAGTCTGTCGAATTTGGAGGTCTGCCAATTAATCCCCAGTTAAATGTTAAGTTGATTTTAAGCGCTAAGTAAGCACGGTTAAGCACTAACTGTGTGCTTTAAACTAATCCGCACTTAAGCTGTATTAGGCGCATTAATAAACAAGTTTAATGCTGAACAGTTGTGGGTTAAGGTTTTTTAATCTCCGCGCTAATGGAGCTCCCGCCAGCGGTTATGGCACACAGGTTCTATGCACCGGGGGTTGGCCCCCGCCTTCCCTCACCTTACATATTGTTTGAATTTAAATATAATTCGGTTCCTATACATGTTAAGAACCATGTAGTAGTGGAGGCAGTAAGGCATGACGCTGGCAGTGGGGAGGTTGTGGGGCCAAACCTCGGCGCCTCCACCCTAAAATTTTGACCACCAAGCATGAGGGCACATGGCAACCTCCAGGCTTGTTACATGTCATGACCTCATTGGTCCAACCCGACACCAACCAACAAATCTGATGCTGACACTTGTCACCTGTTCATAGGTCGACCTATGGGAATATTTTGAGAATATTCCTTGGAATATACCTTTTGCTGACTGGAATGTATGGATGCCTAGTCAGCATCCCTGTCATCCCTACACAAAATTTGCATGTTTATCAAAGCGAACATGTCGCATTTTCGGGAGCATACGATGACCATTTTTCATGAAACAAAGTGCGCCGGATTCAAAATGGCGAGCACTACATGGTCGTTCAGGTTCTGAGACAATCTGAGAACTTATTTTTGAGTATAAAACTGAGCACCTGATCATTCCTCCCCACTGGAAGCCTTTTGGACCCCAAAATCTATTTCATTACTGAACATGTGGATGAGGGTACAGTTCCCTCACCCTTTCAGTCTTAATCCACTAGAATTTTCCCATTTTCATCAATTTGAGCTTTTCACAAAAAATAATATTTTTCCTTGATTTTGGAGACCTTGTCTTGTTGTTGTAGACATCGTCATGCTGTATTTTCCTGAAATTTGCAGAACAACAAGTTGTCCTTGAAGAAACAAACTTGTTTCCACCTCGGTCGTCAATCAAAGGAAACTTGAAAACTGTCTCACCTCGAACACTGTCGACATCGCGATTTTTAGCTTGCCTTGCCCTGTACTTGTGTCAACTTTTGACCAAGTGTTTTCGCCATTGCCATGTACCCTTTTAAAACCAAAAAAAATTACTTGTGGAACCTATGCCTTCTTTGTTAAATTTCTTTGACACTTTCTCTCTGACCTTTGCACTCTCTTGCACCAGCATCCTGTTTCCATCACTGCTCAACACTGATGTAGACTGCTATAAATATTTCACATCTTGTTTACCTCCTTTCAAAGGCAACCTTTTAGAGTCTAGAAACATCTTATTACAATCATTAGAAACTTCAATGAAATCAACTTGTTCATTTGATCAGGGATTAGTATTTTAGCTAGAAAATCAAAGTGCTCAGAAATGCTTCAAACCTGAACGACCGGATAGAGTTCATCGCCAGGATTCCGGCACAACTCGTTTCGTCAAAATCTGAGTTTGTATGAGTGAGTTATTGTCTGTTGTTCGCTTTCCAAAACAGGTAAAAAATGGGCATAAAAGGTACAGTTGATGACATGGCAGCCCATTCAGCAAAAAAGGAATCTTTTGGGAATATTCTATACATTTCTGCTAATGAGGCTATGACAAGTGGCATTTTCTAATTCGCAAGTTTAGTATTTGTGGGGGTAAATTTCCTAATGATTATAAGGTTTGTCCTGAAGATGAGTCTTGATTTAGACTCGAAACGTAGGCTAAAAAATGAAGACTGTGGAGATTCCGAGTTTGGTATCTAAAAAAAAAAAGAAAAAAAATAATAATTATTTATTTATGATTTTATTATATATATATATATATGGTTAAACATGTATATATTATATTATATAATAAATATTATATATATATATTATATGTAAATCGTATTTAAATATTAATTAAGTTTTAAATTAAACCATATCACATTTCATACAAATGCTAAAGTCTGCATATAACATATGCCAAGGTTTAATTCGCATATCAAATATGTAAGGTCTGTTACATTGAGTTTGATGTAATAAACAATTGCGCAAGTCCGTTATATATTTAAGCACAAAAGCTTGTATAAAGGGGAGTGGGGTTGGGTTTGAACCCCATACCCACGCCCCAACAGCCCCACGCCCCAACAGCCCCACGCCCTACTAATGGGCTGAAAGTAATGTTTATTAAAACATTCCATTACACTAATACTTGTTACGTGTGCACTGTAACCGATGGAGCGCGGAGGGGTCAGCTCCACGGTCAGCTCCTCCCCATAAGACCACAATGCATACGACCAAGCACTGAGAGCTTATTTATTAAAGACGCTTTGTGCGCTAATGACAACACTAATCTAGGCTTAACTTAAGCTAACCGCGCGATTATTCTGGCGAAATTTTAGCGGACCACGCCAGTCTTGGCAGACTTGCTATTTTTTGCAATTCTAACTGGCAATCTTCCAGAAATGGTGGGGAAATTGTGGGAAATACAATTTTTGCCATAACTGAGGAAATTTTTGCCCAAACAGAGCTCAAAAAGAGGCATTCTTGGCTAATTGACATGCTAGGAACTCAATGAAGTAGGTTGCAGAGGCAAAAGAGGTCATCTACAATTGTTTTTGTGCATTTGAATTTTTGAAGCCTAGGGCCACTAGGTGTTGGAGGCATTTCCAAAGCATCCAGAATCCAAATTGAGTAAACAAATAATCATTTTTGGTAGATTTTTATGTTTTAATCTATTGGAATAGGTTCCAATATAATTTGAATCTTGTAAAATAACTTTAAGCACACTTGAAGCTAATACAAAAGCCCACACTATGAAGCTGGACCAAGGAGATGTAGCCTAGGAGGGGTGAAATCCTTCAACAAAATTCAGTATATTGAGATCTGTTATGTGTGCTTGTTGTGTTTATAATTTGTGTTGTTCAGTCATTTAAAATTATGCTTTTAAGTTTATGACAAACACTAAAATTCACCAAGTAAATTGAAATGACAATCACATGCTCATGGACAAAATCTTGATGAATAAGAAAACCAAACCAAAGAGAATTTTATATTTGGAAATGATACTAGCACAACAATAACTAGCAATCATTTCAGATCAAGTTGGTATCATAGCACAAGGTTGCTTGCTAGTTTTGCTTGAAGGATTTTAATAGTTGCAATTTGTGTGATGCTTACAAGGTTGAGGTTGCAGAGAGGAGAAAGGAAGTTATTGGTAGCTAGTCATGAGATTAGGACAAGAAGGAAGAAGACTGAGAAAGTATCATCCTCACCCAAAGGACCACTCAAAGAAACACCTGAAGCACCTCAAATTCCATCTCCATCAGTTGAGATTGAAGAAGTGAAATTTGTATAAGAGGCTGAAGTGATTGAAGAGGTACAAGCTGCAGAGGTTAAGCTTGAATCCAAAGTCAAAATTTCAGGTTATGAAGAGACTCATGATCATTCTGAAGAAGAGGATGTTAAGAGAGACTTCAAAGAGATGCAAAGAATGGTTAAAGTCATGTATGAAGCATTCATCGCAGAAAAATTTGGAGAAGGTTCAAAGCCTCCACATGGAGAAGGATCTTCAAAAAATAATAAGGATGAAGAGAAGAGCTCAAAATGTAGTGGAGGAAATCCACCTCCATCTCCGCCATCCTCATCTTCCTCATCCTCAGCAGCATCTTCATTTTCCACATCCACCACAAAAACTCATACCCACCCTCATTCCTAGATCCCAAAAGGAAAGAATCCATTACTCAATTTGGACATCAAGTTTGAACTTCCCATATACAATGGAGAGATTAATTCAGAAAATTTAGACAATTAGATTCGTCAATTGGAAGTATAATGCAGAATTCAGAATTTACAAGAAAACGACATAAAGATCCAATTAGCTTCATTAAGGCTAGAAGGAGCAGCACCAGTTTTGTGGGAGGCAAAGACACAAGAGGAAATGCGAATCCATGGTAAGATTTCCATTTCTTGGGTTGAATTCATTTCTTCCATTAAAAGACAGTTTTATCCATTAACCTATCTGCAAAAAGAAATTACGAGTTGGCAAAACTTTAGGTAGGTTAAAGGCTAAACTGTTCAAGAGTACACTCAGGAGTTTAGAAAGAGGGCTTTGTCGTTAGGAGCAAACTTGAATTCTCAAGATACACTCTTGAAATACATAGGAGGTTTAGATTCCTATTTGAAGCATACTATCCTTATGTTTAACCCAATAAATTTAGATGAAGTTTGTGTACAAGCCACACACTTGGAGGGAAGGGGAAAACAAAACATAGAGGAGAAAGGTGAAAGTGAGGATAAGGGAAAAGAGAAGGGAGGAAAATGGAAGGGAAAGAAGAATGCAAGTATCAACAAAGAGAAGGAAAAAATCATTTGAAAAAACTGTTCAAAGACTGGCCATGATGAAGACCAATGTTGGCAATTTCATCCAAAATTGAAACCAAATAGATTGAAATCCAAAGAGATAGGAAAATTTTTTGCCATATCTGAGACAAAAATTACTGCTATGGGTTTGAAAGGGAAACATGTTGAAAGTACTAGCTCCTCAAATAGTCACATCAACACTCCAAATGAAGACATATGAGAAGAATTGTTCCATATTAGAGTGATTTCTAATCATACAAAGATTGATGCATGATTTGATACGGGATCACAAGAAAACTTGATTTCAGAAGATTTAGTCAAAAAACTTAACCTTGAAACTGTGGCATATCATAAACCATAACCTTTGGGATGGATAGTTAAGAATGTTAATTTACAGGTTATAATGAAATGCATTTTTAGATTTGCTATTAATGAAAACTTTGTTGATGAAGTCGAGTTAGATGTAATTCCACTTGACCTTTCCAAGATTATCTTGGGAAGTCCATAGTTGTATGACAGGAAAGCGGTGTTTTATCGCCATAAGAAAAAATATCGTTTTCTTAAGGATGGAGTGGAGTATATTATGCGAGCTCATTGCAAGAAATTGAATACTTCTTTGGTTAATTCAGGGAAAATGAAGAGGCTAGTCAATGCAAGTAAAAATTGTGCTTGAACACAAACCTCATCTAAGTTTGCGGGATTGAACATGAGAGTAGTATGTCTAAGATAGTTGTGCAAACCCCCAATATACTTTAACAAAGTTTCTTGAGAATACAAATTGACACCCAAAATAAGAGCTCTTCTCCTAAATTCATGAGTATAATCTTGCACACTTTTCCCTTTCAATTGTCTAAAATTTTGCCAGTCCATAATGGCTTTTTTCATGTAAGCTAGAGGATAGAATTTCCTTTTAATGGTAGCAATACAATTTGACCAAGACATTGAGATATTACCATGGTTTTTAATCTCTTCTTGAGTCCTTTCTTCCCATTGATGAGCTCCATCATTAGACATATTTGAAGGGGTTAATGGTCACCTTTTTGCCTTCTTAGATCTATTTTTCTTGCATTTTTATTATTATTTGGTTTTATGATGCTAGTATAGGTGGTGATTAAGGCTAACATACTCTGAGTGCCTAACATGAGGTTGAGTGCAGAAAATGGGGAATCATTAAGAATTTTTATAAGGATTTTATCATAAAGACGTGGAGGAGACAACAAGGAGAAATTATAGGAGGATTGTCCACCCTCCTTAACTCTGAAAGGCAGCTAAAGGATCCCAAGGTTTCTCTCCAGCAATTTGAATTCCAGAGGTAGCCAAGCAACTCAAGGAGGAGTGCACTCAATCTTTGTTTACTTGGAGTCAAGTTGACTCAATCACTATTTTCTAGGGAGTTGTTGGTAGCTACCCGATAGAATAAATAGAGCAAAGTTAGAGCTAGGAAGGATCAAAACTTTGTTGCAAGCTATTGAGCCTTTTATTATTTTACTCAGTGATCAAACTTTCAAAAATGTATGAGGCTATTATTTTATGAAATGGGAAGACTGATTTCATTTTACTGATTTAAGTTTCAGAGAGCTAGGCTCGTGGGTTAGGGCCCAATCCATGTGCCTCAGCCTCTCTGTTGTATTTGTTCTCTGCTTTCTGTCATTTCATTAGCTTCGCTTTTGATAATTTCATTTATGTTTCATTGTTGTTTAGTTTTTTCTTTCAATTCCATTGTTGTAGTTATTCATTTGCTTACAAAGAGTAACAGAGTAGAGGAAAAATCTAAAATTTGTGATCAAGCTTTGCCCTCTCATCTCTGTCAATAGAATTCGAGCAGGGTTGACCTCTGCACATGCCATAAAAAATTGCTTTCTATTCAATGTTTTTACCACGCATTTTGTCTATTTTCATGCATGAATCAGCAGGCTTGATTGCAGGAATAAGTTTCAACAGTCCCAGAGAAGTTCTCTAACACCTCCCGCTTCATCTTCCATTTTCCTTTCATCTCTGTTTTTACGCTCTGGTACACTGTGTTACGCCCCTGTGCATAGTGGTTAAGCCTTCTATTCCTTCCTTTTCTCTTATCGTAGCTATCACACCCTTTTTATTCTCGAAAATTCCCCCAAAACCTTAAAGTTCACCTTCTATCCCTTCTTTTCACTTTGCGCAGCTATCGCAACCATTTTCACTTGAAAACCCTCCAAACACTTTAAAGTTTGACCTTCACCTTTCCTCTTCGAAATTCCCACCATCGCATTTCGTACTTCACACTCTCCTCCCAACTACACTATCGCTTCTCCGCCAACCTTGCAATATTGCGATATTGCGAAATCGCAGTTTCTATTGGTTTCCTTTAAGGCTTACCGCTCCAAACGCCGATTGCGACATCACTGTAGCATTCTTCCACGTCATCCCGATCGCAAATCGCATTTTTCATTTTTTATCCCCATCACAAATCACAAATCGCAGTTTTTGTCCCCATTGCATTTCGCATTTTTCTTTCGCTCCCGAACAACACTTCCGCTACCCCTCTAACTTTGAAATATTGCAATTTCGATATCGCATATCGCATATCTTACTTCCATATGCCATAGAAATTTTCAAATCATTTCGCTCCAAAGCATTTTTGCGCTATAATAAAGCTTTAATAAGGTTTAAACTTTCTATTTCCACCTCTAAGCCTTGTTTCATGTGTTGAGACCTACATTAGCACCTTTCGCTCGTTTTCCTCCAAACTGCAAGCCACACTTTGTCAAGTTTAGTTTATCATGAATAGTTGCATGGTTAGAAGCATGATAGCATGGTAAATAGATCAGAGGATAAGTAGGGTGTGTTTAGCCGATTGGCCTAGCTAGGTGCAACTTAGTTTAGTTTATTTTCTGTCATTTTCTTTCTGCACATTAAATTGGTTTCATTTACGTCATTTATTTTCTACAAATTAAGTTAGTTTCCTTTATGTCATTTCCTTCCAACAATTTACTTTTCAGTTTTTATCATAGTTTAAGAAATAGCACCCTTTCGTAAAGTAGAAGAGGATGACATGAACAAAATGCATCTATTGTGTATATATCACTGTCACCTCTAAGTTTGTATGAACCTCGGGTTGATAAAGTAAAGTAGGGCAGCCCCTGGGAGTTGCAGCACTCTTGGTGCAATACCGAGGTTCACCACTTTTTGGCGTCGTTTCCAGGGAGGTGTCTAGTAGATGTTTTGATTTTTTTTGGCGTTCTTTTTTTATTTATTTTCTTTTCATGTCATTTCAGAAATATTAAAAAAATACAAAAGATCTGATTTTCATGCCTCATAGGAGTAGGAATACTCAAAGACAAATCTTACCTAAAACCCCCATATCACCTCCTAGCCACCCTTCACTCTTATTTAGTGGTAGTGAGAATGAACCCCCTATAGGAGAGCCTTCTGAATATTTTGAGTATCCTATTGGGGAAGAATAAGATGACCTTGTTTCATCTGAGGGACCTGCTTCACCTATCTTAACCATGGCTGGGATCCAGAGAGCCTTTCCCATAAGAGAGGTGGATGGGGAAACTAAGATGAAAAACATTAGCCCCTCATCTCTTTCACACTTCCATGGACTTACCTCTAAGGACCCTGACATATTTATGTTTGGATTTGTTGTTGTTTGTAGGACTTATGACTACACCTCTGATGATCAGAAGTTGAAGTTATTCCCATCCACCCTTAAGGATGCAGCCTTGCGCTGGTTCATGGGTTTTCCTGGGGATAGCATCACTACACGGGCATAGATGGAAGAGACCTTCAACAACAAATACATAGACTACTATAGGTCCAAGGAAACTAAGGATGAAATATTTAGGATAACTCTAGGAACTGACGAACCCCTAGAGGACTATGAAGAGAGGTTTCAATTAAAATATAAGAGAGCCAATTGTACTCTTGATCCTGCATCACTTAAAATTGTACTTCTTTGAGGAATCATTGAAGAGATGATAGAAACCTTGAATATGCTATTAGGAGGAGATATCTAGCAACTACCTTATGAAACAATCAAAACTGTCTTTCGGAACCATTCTAGGGCATTTAGGAGGACAGGAAGAGCTGGCCAAACCACATCCAATACCCCTTCCTCTTCCAACTTCATAAAATATGATATTGGAAACATGCTAGAGGAATTCAAGAGTGACATGCTGCACACCTTTGCTTTGAAAATGGACACAATGCGGGTCAAAAGGAAGTAAGAGGAAATAGAGAGAGCCTTGGCCATATTTTGTCCTAGATGTACCAGGAAGCACCCAAGAAATGAATGTCCACTGAATGTCATAGAGGTTTTCTTAGTCTGCGAGGAGAATCATGCCACAGAAAAGTGTCCCTCCTTACCTGGACTTAAAGTTGTATCTCAAGGTGGGGAAGCAATGCCAGAGCAACTCTGCTTCATGAACCAGAGAAGGCTTCAAGGCCCTTGGTCATATCAACAAGGTATGAAAGGTGCACCTTAATCTTACTATCACAACAATCAGAGTGCACCCATGCAACCTTGGTACACCCCCACTCCTCCATCCTGGTCTACCCCTCCTACTTGGCCTTACAACCCTTCATATCATCTTCAGCCAGTAAACCAACCATTTCAGCAATATGTTCCACAAAAACCTTAGTGAAATATTCCATCCCAAGGGTGGAGGCCTCAAAAAAATCAACCACATGCTCTAATGCCTACATCCCAACCTAAACATCTACGTACTCATGCTGCTCCACCTAGGCTATCTATACCTGCACAACCCAATCCAAACCCGAACAACATATAGGCACAACAGGCTCTCAGTGGAGAAACATCCTATCCAGCTTATGTTGTGGAGATAGAGGAGGTTAATCTCAGGTTAGGAAGAGCACTCCCAGACAACCATCCTCCATATCCAATTGTAGAGGTTGAGGAGGAAAAGGAAGAAGATAACAATCAGACCCAACAACCTCCTTTTCCTGAGCGCTTGATCCACCCTAGTTAACACGCCCTAGAGGAGACTGAACTCTTGGGAGAATTGGAAAATTTGTGTAAAGATACCACTTCTCCATGCCATTAAGGATGTCCCTATCTACAATAGGCTCATCAAAGAAAAGTGCTTCAAGAAACTTGGGAGAAAGAAGAGAGATACCCCCACCATCAATGTGGTAGGGAAACTGTCTGACCTAATGCTGGGAAGGGTGATATTTCCAAAGTACCTAGTGTTATCACTTTAGTAATTCTAAAGTTGTGAGATTTTATTTAAAGTCTAAGAAAATTAAAGGTAACCATAGATGAACTTTTAAACTCTAATATCTAGCCTTCTTAGGGTTCAGAGAGGGTTCTCTCTATAAGATTTATCTTTGTTTGATTTATAAACTATTAGGCTAGTTATGATGGTGCAATTTGGTTTTGGTTTGGTTCATTTGGTGGGAAAAGTCACCTAATGAAATGGATAGTGGGAAATTTGTTTTTCCATTGGGCTAAGGAGTAAAAAATCAAGTAGACAGAGCTTGGAACAAGGTCAAGAAGTCAAATGTTTTCAGGGCAAGATAGAAAACCCATGAAGATCTTGGAATGCTGTTTGGTGAGGTGATATGATTGGGATAAAGAGCAATGAAGGGTTCTTTGATCCAGAAAAGGGAAGTAGTAGGCAGAGGTCAAACGAAAGAGGGAGAAATTAAGGGTTCCCTACTCTGGAAATCAGCATAAAACATAGAAATGATAAACAGTAAAGACAATGTTCTTTTAAAAAATCCTGAAGTAATACTCATGTATATTCATTCAAATTTAGAACACATAATGGATGCATGTAACAAAGAAAGATAAACCATGACAAGAAGGAAATACTTCACTTCAATAGCTCATCACATGAATCCTGAAATATGATGCTAATTGGTCTGATCTAGTATGCTACTCAAGATTTGAAACACAAAATCCTTTAAGTCCAATAAAAAATGACTATAGAAATCTTCAGCAATTTATTTCACAATAATACTTCTAAAGATGAAGTATTTATACATATTTGTTTACAAAATATCCTAGAATTATTCTAGGAATTATTTAAGGAAAATAGAAATATATTTACAACAAAATAGAGACAGCTGCTTGTTGGGTATGTGTTATATTCTTTCCACGACTAGCCCCACGCGCTGTACGTTGCGTCGGGCGTAGCAGGGGGGTCACAGGGGGGGCGGCAGCCCCCCCTGTCGGGGTTCAGGGCAGCGCCGCGGTAATTTTTTTTTTTGGTGTGCAGACCCACTCATAGGCAGACCCACCCATGTTTTGTGCATGATTTTGCACATGGTTTTGGGGTAAGATGGTTTTCGGCCCCTGGTATTTTGTAGATCCGGTCAAGGGAACTACAGTTATGTTCTAATCCAAGGTTAATGGATTGGGGTTTATGTATGCTTCGGCATGTATATATATATGTGTGTGTGTGTTGTAACACTAAAAGGAATATAATGAAATATCAAGCTGGTCGTCCCGATTTGGGATCCAGGGGAAAATCTCTATGTTTATCTATTTTATGTTTTATGCTCTCGCTATTGTTTATTTTCTGTTATAAGATTCATGTGTAGATAATTTCTGTTCAGGGTTAAAACCTACATTTGGTATCAGAGCTGTTTTGGCTTTAAGGGGACGCCTTTGCTGCTAAGGGTTTTTTGCTTGGGCCTAAGGTAGACCCTGTTCAGTGGGAGATCTGTGGGATCGATTCTTGCGGTGAAAGAAGATGGCGAGTGGCGGAAAGATAGAGATCGAGAAATTTAATGGTCAGAGTTTTGAGTTGTGGAAGCTCAAGATGGAGGATCTGCTTGTGGATAAAGATCATTGGATCGTGGTAGATCCATGTACTAAACCAACGACAATGTCAGATGAAGACTGGAAGAAACTGGATTGGAAGGGTAAGAGCACAATACGGTTGTGTGTCTCAGATTCAGTATTGTTGAATGTATCTGGAGAAGCTACGACGAATAATTTGTGGGAAAAACTTGGGACTTTGTACCAATCTAAGTCTCTGGTGAATAAGTTGTTCCTGTGGAAAAAGCTATATAAACTGAGGATGAAGGATGGAGACTCAGTGACAGAGCATCTGAATGCCTTCAATACTGTGGTAAGTTAGCTGTCATCTGTTGATATTAAAATCTCAGATGAAGATAATTGCATCAGTTTGTTGTGTTCTCTACCATACTCGTGGGACAGTCAGGTTATTGCGATAAGTAGCAATACAACTACCTTGAATTTTGATGACATTGTCTTAGCCTTGTTGTCGGAGGAAATGAGACGGAGAAATATGGAGGGCCAAAATGGAGATGCCTTATCTGTACGAGGAAGGTCCCAAAATAGAAACAAGAATAAGGTTTCAAGTGGGAGATCCAAATCTAGAGGGAGATCTAAATCTCCTGGAAATTTTGTAAAGGTATGTTGGAAATGTGGAAAGGAAGGGCACTACAAAAGGGAGTGAAAATCTAAAGTTCCTAAGAAAGGAAAGGGATCTGATGATGCTCCTTCTGTAGAGGCAAAAACCACCTCGGATGAAGGTGGGGATGTGTATTTGGCTTCTTCTTCAAATAGACATGTAGATCATGAGTCATGGCTGATTGACTCAGGTGCATCCTTTCACTTCACTCCCCATAGGGAGTGGTTCTGCGAGTATGAGAAATATGATGGTGGTGATGTCTTCCTAGGGGATGATAGGAAGGCCAGAATCGTCGGACGTGGAAAGGTCAAGCTGAAGCTGCAAGGTGGAAGGATTAGAACACTTCCTGGTGTTCTGCATATTCCTGCATTGGCTAGAAATCTGATTTCTGTAAGCAAGATGGATGATGCAGGTGTAAAAACAGTGTTCGAGAAAGATGCCTGCAAGATGGTTCGGGGAGCACTGGTATTAATGCAGGGAGTTCGGACTGGAACTCTGTACAAGCTACAAGGTAGCACTGTTATTGATGGGTGTAACAGTTCTGTGGTTCCTGAAAGTGGAGCGGAAAGCCTAGCTGTCTCTGGAGAAAAGACCATGTTATGGCATCAAAGGCTTGGACATATTGGAGAGAAGGGCCTTCAAATACTGCATAGAAATGGTATGGTAGAAGGTATGTCTAATTTCTCTCTGGATTTCGATTTCTGTGAACATTGTGTATATGGGAAGCAGAATCGGGTGAGTTTTCCTTCTGGTGCTAAGAGGGCGAACAAGATATTAGAACTTGTGCACAGTGATGTGTTTGGACCTGTGTCAGTTCCATCACTGGGAAAGTCTGTGTACTATGTTTCATTCATAGATGACTTCTCAAGGAATACATGGATATATTTCTTGAGGAAGAAATCTGAAGTCTTTGACAGATTTAAAGAATTTAAGGCTCCGGTGGAAAACCAGACAGAGAAGAAGATAAAGGCGCTGAGGACAGATAATGGTGGGGAGTTCTGCAAGAAGGAATTTGAAGAGTTCTGTAAGAAGTGTGGTATAGCACGGCAGAAGACTACTCCATACACACCTCAGCAAAACGGAGTTGCAGAAAGAATGAACAAAACACTGATGGAAAAGGCAAGAAGCATGCTCAGTGGTACCGGGTTAGGACAAGAATTCTGGGCAAAGGCAGTGGAGACTGCATGTTACTTAGTTAACAGATCACCTTCATCAGCGTTGGAGGATAAGAGTCCACATGAGGTATGGACTGGTAAGAAACCCTCTCTTTCACATCTAAGGGTATTTGGATGTGATGCATATGTACATGTTCCAAAGAAAAAAAGGACCAAGTTGGATAATAAATCTGAAAGGTGCATCTTTATTGGGTATAAGGATGGTTTAAAAGGTTACAAGCTTTGGAACCCAGAAATAAGGAAGGTTGTGTACAGCCGAGATGTGGTGTTTAGAGAGGTGAAAGATGTTGTTAAACATGAATTCATACCAAAGGAACCTGAGAAGATAGAGTTTGAGCTAAAGGAGTATGAATCAGACTCTACAACAGAAGAAGATTTAGAAGAGGAAGAGCCACAAACCCCAGCTTTGAGAAGATCAGTTCAGGAAAGAAGGCAACCGGAAAGGTATAGTCCATCTGCTTTCTGTTCAGGTTTTTCCTTAACTATAACTAATGATGATCCCAGAACTATCAGGGAGGTAGTAGATTCAGAGGATGGAAAACTCTGGAAGGAGGCCATGGTTGATGAATTGGCATCCTTGCACAAAAATGAGGCATGGGATCTGGTGGAGTTGCCGGCTGGAAGGAAGCCCATTGGGAGCAAATGGGTGTTTAAGAAGAAGATGAATGTGTTAGCCCCCTGTAAATTTTTGGCAGGCAAAGTAGGGGGCTAAATTGTTTTTGAGACATTCAAGGAATGCATCTCCCCTGAAGACACATCATCCTTGAAGTCTCCTGGGCCTTTGCCTTTGATAATCCCCTCTGCTAATTTCCATTATAAAGACTCTCTGATTGCAAAACAATGTGCTCCTAAAGGCCTTCATTTACCCCCTTGTACTCCTACAAAATTCTCCATTTCATCCTTTTTCCCTTTGTCAAAGTTCCCCTTTCTTATCCCTAGATTTCCCCCCTAAACCTTCTAAATCATCCCCATGCCCCTCTTAAACCATACACACATCCCTGGAGTGGTTTAATAACCCCTTCCTCCCTCCATCGTTACCCCTTTTGGCCTTTAATTTCATTGAAAATGGCAAAAAACCCACTCTGCAACTTACATTAGGCCTTAGCCCCTTTCTGCTAGCCCCTCAGCCTTTTCTCCACGAGACCCGGGCGCTGAAACCGAGCGTTGGCCCGAAAGGTGCTTACCGCAAATGGATATCAGACGCAGTTTCAACCGTCGATCTGTATAGATCGGATTGTGATCGCGGCTTCCACATCGTCCATTATTCACTCCGTTCATCGCCCCGATCGCACCATCGCCATCTATTTACCCGCAGATCCGACGGTTTGGAGTCTACCCGCCCCGGTGGTCCCCGCATAATATTCAAAAACCATCCAGTTTCTATCGCACCGCCTTTGGGCGGAGGGCAGTATTTTCTGATAGGCCAGCAATTCCACTCAGCATTCGACACGTGGCTCTGACACTATTTCAAAACCACTACCCCATTGCGCATTAACGTTCGTCCGCGGATGCGCAGCGATATGCACGTGCACCGTCCGATCTGGGGCATTTGATCCAACGGTCATCGTTCCACAGAGCTGCGCACGAGTTAACCCAAGGCAGTCGTACCCCTGGCCCACATTCCATCGCCCTCCGACGTGCTTTCTACCGTCAATCTTCGCCGAGATCGGACGGTCCAGATTTAATTGCCCTGTCGTTGACCACCTCGCCGTCGCCCGGTCCCGCCATGTCACACCCACGTGTATCCACCGTACATCCGCCCATCCCATTGCATATATTTGTTCAAAAGTCGAGTTTGTTAAGGTTTTTCATTTAAATCTCCTCTGCGCTCCGCAAACCTTCACCAAGGCTTCCCTCCATCATTCCTCTGCATTGTTCGACCATTTTCATCATTCGCACTGCATCCATTACCCCCCATTCATGGATTTCATAACAAGTTTTCTGTTTTGCAGGGTTTTGAGGTGGTGAAAGCTGCCATGATTTGCACCCGCTGTCACAGTGACAGAAAACACAGGAAAAGACCGTGTGCTGAGGCAGAAATCATGAAGAAAACCCAAGGAGGTCCTACGACAGGACTTGCATTAAAAGACCAGGGTATTACCCTGTGAAAATGTCCCAACGCCATTAACACATAGATTTCACAGTCAGAGATTTAAATTAAGCAGCAGAGAGCTTAAGGCACGCAAATGAAGATATATAAGCCTTATGTTCAGAGATTTAAAGGTAAAGAATCATATTGAAGACCCATGGATCACGTAGAAGGTACAGCAAGAAAATCAGCGTATCAGGGTTTCTATATCAGCAGAATGTTTTTTCCTAAAAAAGGACGGAGCACCCATACAAATTTTATTATACACCGTGTTCCTAAAGAAATTTCCACCCTGACAACAGTCTGAAGCTACCAGAGCATTTGTTTCATAAGTATGGCAGACTTCTTAGTCAGTCATTTATCTTTTGTTTATTCACCAATGGTACCATAGAGTCCTGCAGCCAAAGTACGTCAGAGACATACCTGGAGTAAATAGAAGTCTGATAAGGACCACTCTTTCATCCACAGAGTGCCATAAATGAATGCTCATAATTTATACAGAATGAGCCTCGGCCCTCCTGCTGCTTCAGAGTTTTAATGCTGCATTTAAGTTTACATCTACTCCTGTTATTCTTTTCTCCTATAAGAATGCCTGAGAACATATTGTAAAAGGTTGTTGTTCGGCTGCTGCCGTTGCTGTTAGAAGGGATTCATTCTGACTGTTAGAACAGTCTTGGGAGGGATTAGCAGAGTAGTTTTTATGTATTAGGCCGGGAGGAGAAGTTTGGATTGTAACAGCTATTGAGCTCAGTGTATGTGACTGGTTTTGCATCAATTAATCAAAGCACATTTCACAGGATCCTGGTCTATTACTATTGGTGATGTTTTCCTAACTCTGTTTATCGCATTTTCATATTGTTTCATTTTTTGCTGGCTTGCATCAGAAATATGGCATAGGATTTACCCTTGTTAGGTACCCTATGTCTCTACTCTACTTGCCTTTAATGTTTTTCTACTAAATGTGTTATCTAAGGGTTGATTTCAGTTAATTTAACCAGTGTAGTAGTTCCTTATGCTGCTAGCTGATGTGTGAATTAAATGAATCTGTTCTGAGATGTTCTTGTTGGGTTTAAGCTGGAAGATTTGGGAACACTAGGGATTAGAGTTAGCCCTATCCACTAGGATCCTTGTGCGACCAGCTGGCCTTTCTAACATCTCTCTGTTAAACTTATCTCTGTTTTCCCTTGGAGCATGCTAAAGCTGACTTGGAGTTAAATGACCTCTAGTCCGATCTATAAGTTGCCCCTTTGTCTCTCCTTTGAGAGTTGCCTATGAGTATGTACAAGCAGGTCTAGAGTTAAATGACCTCTGACCTGATCTATAGACAAAAATTTGGTTTCTTTCTTTCTTTCACGTTCAATCCTTAATGTTCCATCCCACCATCTAATATAAAAGATCCTTTAGTATTAGATGACTTTCCCTCTGAAAGATTTGGCTAGTTGTTGCATGTAATCACCTTTCATGACTCCATAGCCCAATGGATGGCACTTTCTTGACCTATCCTCTTTGCTGAAAAATCCTGCTGCTTTGTCCCTTTCTCCCATTACTTTCTCAGTCTATGATCTCATGACCAACCCAGCAACCAGCCAACCAAATCATTTTAAAACCCCCCTGTGTGCTTCATACCTAGCCTAACATCTTATTGTGAGCTTTCAAAGATATATCACTCTTTGTTTATTTGGAGAGATCTCTCTCCGGGTCCAGGAGGGCTAGATCCTAGGGCCCCAAAGTGGTTCTGATGTTGTCTCATCTTTTGGTCTTGCGAATCTGGCCAAAACATGGGAACCCCAACAGAATGTAGAAGGCAAGGTGGAGAAATAAAAAGCTCAGTTGGTAGTAAAAGGTTATTCCCAAGTGTCGGGAATTGATTTTGGTGATTTTTTTTCTCCTGTTGCCAAAGTTACTTCTATTAGATTACTTTTATCTGTTGTTGCTGCATTTGATTTTGAGATAGAACAGATGGATGTGAAGACAACATTTCTTCACGGGGATCTAGAAGAGGAGATCTACATGAAGCAATCTGAAGGCTTTATGGTGAAGGGTAAGAAAGAACTGGTATGCATGTTGAAGAAGTCTCTGTATGGGTTAAAACAGTCACCAAGGATGTGGTATCAGAAATTTGATACCTATATACAGGGACTTGGCTTCACCAGAAGCAAGGAGGATCACTGTGTTTATTTTAAATTAATTGGTGATCGTGTTATTTTTTTGGTCTTTTATGTGGATGATATGTTGTTGATTGGAAATGACAAAGAAATTATCCAAGTTTGAAGACCCAACTGTTCTCCAAATTCAACATGAAGGATATTGGTGCTGCAAACTATATTTTGGGCATGGAAATTAAGAGAGATCGGGCAAAGAGGAAGCTCTGGTTAAACCAGAGAAAGTATGTCGAGACTATATTGCAGAGTTTCAATATGCAGGATAGTAAAACAGTGAATGTTCCTATTCCTGTAGGTGTAAAGCTGTCTGCTGAACAGTGTCCCAAGACATAAGAAGAAGAGGAGGATATGTCCCGTGTTCCATATGCAAGTGCAGTGGGTAGCCTGATGTATGCAATGGTTTGTACTAGACCAGACATTGCACATGCAGTGGGAGTATTGAGCAGGTTTATGTCAAACCTAGGGAAGGAGCATTGGACAGTAGTGAAGCGGGTTTTCAGATATTTACATGGCACTAGTGATTATGGCTTGTGCTACCAGGGAAGACCAGGATTGGAAAGAATGTTGGAAATTCGTGGTTTTGTTGATGCAGACTGGGCTGGAGATCTGGACCAAAGAAGATCTACAAGTGGGTATGTGTTTAGCCTATTTGGAGGCGCAGTCAGTTGGATGAGTAAAAGACAGTCTGTAGTGGCTCTTTCAACCACAGAGGCAGAATACATAGCAGCCACTCATGCAAGCAAGGAAGCAGTTTGGTTGCAGAGATTGTGTTCAAGTATGGGGTTGGTACAACAAGCTATAACGATAGACTGTGATAGCCAAAGTGAAATTTTCTTGGCTAAGAACCCTGCTTATCATTCAAAGACAAAGCACATTGATGTTCAATATCACTTTGTTAGAGATATGGTTGAGGCTAAAAGGGTGTTGCTGGTAAAGGTGGACACTTTGAAGAATGTTGCAGATGCATCGACGAAGTCTGTGAGCACTCAGAAGTTCTCTTGGTGTAGAGAAACAATGGGTGTTGAAGAATTGGCCCAATGACTAAGCTCTCCTGTGGCCCCCTGTGGAAAGAAAACAACAAGTGAGAGAATGTTGGGTATGTGTTATATTCTTTCCACTATCCCCATGCGCCGTACGCTGCAACTGCATATATTGGGGTCGCGGGCGTGTGCGCCCCCAAGAATTTTTTTTTTGGTGTGCGGCCCCACCCATGTTTTGTGCATGATTTTGCACATGGTTTTGGGGTACGATGGTTTTCGGCCCCTGGTATTTTGTAGATCCGGTCAAGGGAACTACGGTTATGTTCTAATCCAGGGTTAATGGATTGGAGTTTATGTATGCTTCGGCATGTATATATATATGTGTGTGTTTTAACACTAAAAGGAATATAATGAAATATCAAACTAGTCATCCCGATTTGGGATCCAGGGGAAAATATCTATGTTTATCTGTTTTATGTTTTATGCTCTCGCTATTGTTTATTTTCTGTTATAAGATTTGTGTGTAGATAATTTCTGTTCAGGGTTAAAACCTACACTGCTTAACAAATCAGCAAGCTATCCTATCTATCCAAATAAAATAGAAACTGATTATGGATGAGGTGCAGCTAATTGCCTTGGTGTCCTTCTTGCTGGCTTTAGATATTTCAAGTTGGTTTTGAAATCTGATTTGCTTTATATTTTATTCTTTCACTCTAATTCTCTTTAATCTCTGATACTCTTTATACTTGGATACTCTTTGACCACTGTAAAATATGTTTACTACTGTAAAAAATCTGTTTTGACTGCATTTCAGCAAACTATTTTCTCTTTTATCTTTTTGGCTTTTTATCTTTCATAGTAAATCTGTTAATGACTGCTAATCTTCATTCTTTGAAATTTGTATCTTCTTGAGCTTCCTGAAATTTTCATCTGCTTCTGTATACCTGGAAAAAGTTGGTTTTATGACAAACAAGTGTCTTATCTCATGCTGCAAATAAAATAAATCCTCAAAGCTTCTGAGTAAGACTTTTCCTGTTGGAGTGCCTTGCCCACCTATCTTTTTAACTTGTTCCTTTACAAATTCTCTGATATTTTTGTTATAATATTCATGAGACATAAGCTTATCATTGATAACGAAAATGTCAGGTAGGCTTCTTTGCCTAATATTTTCAAATTTAACCATGAATTTGGTTATGGTAATGTTCATATTTTCACACTTCTCCTCAAGTTGCTTCATCAAGTTCTTCTTGGTGATGATTTTCCTTATCTCGGGGATAGTTTCAACCCTGTCAGTAATCTCAAGTTCTTCTAGCTCTTGCTTGTTTTTGTTATTAAGAAACTTGATCAATTCTATTGCTTGTTCTGGTTTGTTATCAAGTTCATCTTTAGTCTTCTGAATTTTTTATAATGTTGCTTTGAATAAATCTCTCTGTTCAAAAATCACTTGAATTGAGGGCCACACATCATTGATGGCTTCAATGATCTTGCTCCATAAATTATTTTTCCCATATGAAATTTGTTCCTTTAAGGTTAATTCCTTCTGTAACTTCTTCAACTCTTCATGTAGTCTAATAGCATTTTGCTCATGTGTTTTAGCATTTATTTGAGCTAACTTGTTTGTATTTTCAAGGTTATCAACCATCTTTTTCAATCTGTTAATTTCACTTGTCTGAAGTGACATTTCTTCCATAGCTCTCACTAGTTTGCTGGCCTTATCTGTAGGGTGAGCTATTGTAGTGGATGACTCTGTAGCTGATGTTGTAGATGATGTCACTAGCACTGCAGTAGCCAGTGGCTCTTTGGGTGCCAACTCTTCTGCTAGAGGTGATGGCACAACTGTAGTGACCATAGGAATAACTGAAGCAATTTCTGGTGTTTTTGGTGTTTCTTTTTCATGGACAAGCTTATCCATTTGAATCTCCAACTCTTTGATCTGTGCTGTCAGCTGAAAGATCAAATTCCTCATGTCATCCTTCTCATATTGTCCTTGTATTATTTCCTTAACTTGAGGATGTTCACTTGATGGAAATTTAAGTTGTTTCCTTAATGCTGCAATGTCCTCGTTTTTCTTCTTCACTAACCGCTCTGCTGCATTGACATTTGCAAGGTCATATCCAACCGGCAAGACCAATTCTTCTAAAGATTTAATTCTAAGATCTTTAGCATATAATGATGTTTTTTCAAGTTTAATTTGATATTTCATGTTTGTGATAGTGTTTTTAAGTTTTCAACATCTCTGAACTGTGTCTATGAAATTCTATCTGATCAAGAGCATGAATTTTTTCTGTTTGGACTTCTAAATCAATCTTATTGTATTATGCCACTGTCTTTGGAGTTTTCACTATAGGCTACAATACTGACATGATTAGATTTTTATTTGAGTAGTCAAAGGTAGATAAAAGTCTATTTTGAACACTTGGTGTTTGTTTCAGATATTGAGAGTAAATATCAATTTTGATCTCTTCATTCTTTAACTTGATCTGTTTGTACTTTTACCTGATATCTAGATCCTTCTCCTCAGTTGTTTGTGAGGATGAAGCTTCTAGGTTTTGTTGTTTCTCTATCAACTGTGTATTTCCATTATCAACATATTCTTCATTTCTATTCTCTGTATCTTGCTTATTTCTAATAACAGTGGCAACATCTCTGTTGGTATCTGGGAGATTTTTTTCTTCAACATCAATGGTTACCTTCTCTTTACCCACTGGATCTGTTTTGGGCCTTCTATTATATCTTATTTTGAGCTTATTTTCAGTAGTGGTTTCAGCAAAATAATTTTCTTCTTCTCTTACTCTCTTGGTGCCTTTTTCTGTTTGATCTGCAGTTTGTAAAGTGTGACTAGTATAACTTTTCTTCACTACATCTACTAAATTATTTTCTGTCCACTAAGTCTGATTGGCATATTTCTCTATCTCTAGTTTTGTCTCATGAATGTAGGGTGTCAGTTTACACTTAACCCTCATTTTACTTAGTATCCCTTGTGGATCATAATTCCAAGAAAAGCTCTCTTCAAACCTGTAATCTAATAACTATATAGTTGCTTCTTTCTTTGCATATCTATGATTGCAAATGAATGGTACCATTTGATTCTTCAATTTAAACTGTGTTTTCTTCTTTGCTGCTAGGAAATTGATAGAATCATAGTTTAATATTTGCCTGATATACTCCAAGGAAAAAATCCTCATTGGAACATATTTGGGTAATATTTATGGCAACAAATTGGATCCAAAAACTCTAATCTCTGTGTATTTTTCATACAAATACCAATCTCCAGTCTTGGTTTGATCTGATAACTGTAAAATCTTCTTCATATCATCATTTATGCTTGGTTTTTTAGTATTTGTTAATATTTTGATTAATGGATGGATGAAGGAATCTAAAAAATCTGCATAGAAAAACTTTGTGGACTCTTCTCTGATTAAAGAGGTCCAAAAATGACAGAAAGAGGATTTCCTTCTATATAAAGATTCTAAAGAGTTAATAGAAAATTATCTACTTGAAAATACAAGAACATGTGGAAGAGGAAAGATGTGTGTCTGAACACTCCTTCAATTGGAAACTTAACCAATTGGTCATGGATATTGTTAGCAATATACCCAACATAGTCAAAGATAACAGATGGAGGTTGTCCTAGTGTGAAAGAGGATATGAAACCTAAAATGGATTCATCTGTATGTTCATCAGTAAAGTACCCTAGGGTGAAGGACAACATGGAGATGACATGTTTAGAACCCTCTGGAAATCTTGAAGTGAAATATGGAGGATTGATTTGAAGAATTTCTACATGTAAGGGCATGAATATTTGGAAGATTTGGAATCTTTTAGGAAATTTAAGGCCAATATATAGCTTGGTAAGTGCTTCAATGGATAGAGGAACTACTTGAGGATCGGGTTTAAGCTGTAACATTTGGATAATGGATTCAGCATTAATGGTAAAAATTACTTCTTTATTGGAATTGACTATTGCTCTTTTCTTAGGTATATAATGATGATGGCATAACCTAATGACCTCTAGGCATGAGTGGGTAACTATTACCACATATTTGGGTAAGTGAGATTCCCAAATTTGAACTTCTTCAACATTGTCTAAAGATTTTTCATAATTCCATTTGTGAAGTTCCAACAAATTTTATTCTACAATAGGGTTTGCTATCTTATAGTCAACATCTGCTAATGGAGTATGTTCAATGTCTACAATAGGGAGTTGTAGAGGATTTATAACTATGTGGAAGATGCAGTTGGAGTAGTTTAAGGCATTTTGAGACTTTTTTGATACAAAACTTTGCTTTTAGGCTTTTCTGGCTACTCCTGCAAGATTAAATAGTTTGCAGAAGTATTTTTTACTCTGATAGGAATTTTTTGGATTAAAACAGGCATAATATGATCTTTCCTTGGGTTTTTTCTTTCAATTTTGGACTCTCAACTTGATTTACAGACCATCACTGGTTAGAAAACAAGAAACAGGGGTTTCTTGGGTTTTTTCAATGGAAAAAAGGGCTAAAAATCTCTTGAAATTAGGCACAGAAGTTAGGCTACCTTCAAAGGAATTCTGGGCTCAATTTGGAGTTTTAAACAGTTTAGAAAAACTATATAAACTCAAATTTTTTATTCAAAATAGTGTGTAGCATAAAATTGGGTTTTTTCATAAATTTTGAAAGGGTTTGGCATATTTCTTAGATCTCTTGATAAGCTTCTTTTGAATAATTTGAACTCTGATTGGAATTATTCTTAAAAAAAGGTTTTTAAAACTGATAACAGGCTCGAATTTTGGAGGAATACCTGTTATTTGCAGGTATAGGGCTTTAAGGATGTCTATGAATTTTTTGAATGGATTCAATAGTGTCTTTCTGATCTCTAGAGGAATTCAAAGCTCCTCGGCAATATTTAATAGGTACAGGCGAAAATTTGCAGGTTCTAGGCAATAAAACAGTGGAAAATACTTGTTTTCAGAGTCAGAATAGTAGATACAATGGATACACATAGAAATAAGGGATAAACAGTGCATTTTCAAGGTTTATTGGGAAAATTAGGTTTAATTTCAAATGCAATCAATGGCGATCAAATTAGGCAGAATGGTGGTTTTCGGGTTCCATAAGCAACAAACCAATGGTGGTTATCGCGCACAACTTCAGTGGTAAGTGGTTTCAGACGGATTGAATGCGATCCAGTGAAAAGATGCTACATCAAGGAGAGATAAAACCATAAAACTGCCCATTTCGCGTGGAAATGAAAAGGTTTAACGCAGGCATCTTTATTTGTGATTTGGCTTATTAGCCGTTGGATCATGAGGTTTGTAGGTTTTAACCCTGAACAGAAATTATCTACACACGTATCTTATAACAGAAAATAAACAATTGCAAGAGCATAAAACATAAAACAGATAAACACGGAGATTTTCCCCTGGATCCCAAATCGGGACGACCAGCTTGATTTTTCATTATATTCCTTTTAGTGTTACAACACATATATATACATGCCGGAGCATACATAAAACCCCAATCCATTAACCCTGGATTAGAACATAACCGTAGTTCCCTTGACCGGATCTACAAAAATACCAGGGGCCGAAAACCATCGAACCCCAAAACCATGTGCAAAACCATGCACAAAACCATGGACGCAGACTACCCAGTGGAAATTAAGGAACCAAAATTTTCGCCGGGGTGCTGCCCCGGACCCCGACAGGGGGGGCTACCGCCCCCCCTGTGACCCCCCCGTTGCGCCCAGCGCAAAGGGGGGGCTATCGCCCCCCCTCTTACCCCCCCGCGCGTGCTTAGTCATGGAAAGAATATAACACATACCCAACATTCTCCCACTTGTTGTTTTCTTTCCATGGGGGGCCACAGGAGAGCTTAATCATTGGGCCAATTCTTCAAAACCCATTGTTTCTCTACACCAAGAGAACTTCTGAGTGCTCACAGACTTCGTCAATGCATCTGTAACATTCTTCAAAGTGTCCACCTTTACCAGCAACACCCTTTTAGCCTCAACCATATCTCTAACAAAGTGATATTGAACATCAATGTGCTTTGTCTTTGAATGGTAAGCATGGTTCTTAGCCAAGAAAATTGCACTTTGGCTATCACAGTCTATCCTTATAGCTTGTTGTACCAACCCCATACTTGAACACAATCTCTGCAACCAAATTGCTTCCTTGCTTGCATGAGTGGCCGCTATGTATTCTGCCTCTGTAGTTGAAAGAGCCACTACAGACTGTCTTTTACTCATCCAACTGACTGCGCCTCCAAATAAGCTAAACACATACCCACTTGTAGATCTTCTTTGGTCCAGATCTCCAGCCCAGTCTGCATCAACAAAACCACAAATGTCCAACATTCTTTCCAATCCTGGTCTTCCCTGGTAGCACAAGCCATAATCACTAGTGCCACGTAAATATCTGAAAACCCGCTTCACTGCTGTCCAATGCTCCTTCCCCGGGTTTGACATAAACCTGCTCAATACTCCCACTGCATGTGCAATGTCTGGTCTAGTACAGACCATTGCATACATCAGGCTACCCACTGCACTTGCATATGGAACACGGGACATATCCTCCTCTTCTTCTTGTGTCTTGGGACACTGTTCAGCAGACAACTTTACACCCACAGGAATAGGAACATTCACCGGTTTACTATCCTGCATATTGAACCTCTGCAATATAGTCTTGACATACTTCCTCTGGTTTAACCAGAGCTTCCTCTTTGCCTGATCTCTCTTAATTTCCATGCCCAAAATATAGTTTGCAGCACCCAGATCCTTCATGTCAAATTTGGAGAATAGTTGGGTCTTCAAATCTTGGATAATTTCTTTGTCATTTCCAATCAACAACATATCATCCACATACAAGACCAAATAAATAACACGGTCACCAATTAATTTAAAATAAACACAGTGATCCTCCTTGCTTCTCGTGAAGCCAAGTCCCCGTATATAGGTATCAAATTTCTGATACCACATCCTTGGTGACTGTTTTAACCCATACAGAGACTTCTTCAACTTGCATACCAGTTCTTTCTTACCCTTCACCATAAAGCCTTCAGGTTGCTTCATGTAGATCTCCTTTTCTAGATCCCCGTGAAGAAATGTTGTCTTCACATCCATCTGTTCTATCTCAAAATCAAATGCAGCAGCAACAGATAAAAGTAATCTAATAGAAGTAACCTTGGCAACAGGAGAAAAAATATCACCAAAATCAATTCCCGGCACCCGGGAATAACCTTTCGCTACCAACCGAGCTTTGTATTTCTCCACCTTGCCTTCTACATTCATCTTCTTCTTAAACACCCATTTGCTCCCAATGGGCTTTCTTCCAGCTGGCAACTCCACCAGATCCCATGCATCGTTTTTGTGCAAGGATGCCATTTCATCAACCATGGCCTCCTTCCAGAGTTTTCCATCCTCTGAATCTACTGCCTCCCTGACAGTTCTAGGTTCATCATCAGTTATAGTTAAGGCAAAACCTGAACAGAAAGTAGATGGACTATATCTTTATGGTTGCCTTCTTTCCTGAACTGATCTTCTCAAAGATGGAGTTTGTGGCTCTTCATCTTCTGAGTCTTCTTCTGTTGTAGAGTCTGATTCATCCTCCTTTAGCTCAAACTCTATCTTTTCAGGTTCCTTTGATAGGACTTCATGTTTAACAACATATTTCACTTCTCTAAACACCACATCTCGGCTGTACACAACCTTCCTTGTTTTTGGGTTCCAAAGCTTGTAACCCTTTAAACCATCTTTATACCCAATAAAGATGCACTTTTCAGATTTATTATCCAACTTGGTCCTTTTCTCCTTTGGAACATGTACATATGCATCACATCCAAATACCCTTAGATGTGAAAGAGAGGGTTTCTTACCAGTCCATACCTCATGTGGGGTCTTATCCTCCAACGCTTATGAAGGTGATCTGTTAACTAAGTAACATGCAGTCTCCACTGCCTCTGCCCAGAATTCTTGTCCTAACCCGGTACCACTGAGCATGCTTCTTGCCTTTTCCATCAGTGTTCTGTTCATTCTTTCTGCAACTCCATTTTCTGTCTGGTTTTCCACCAGAGCCTTAAATTCTTTAAATTTGTCAAAGACTTCAGATTTCTTCCTCAAGAAATATATCCATGTATTCCTTGAGAAGTCATCTATGAATGAAACATAGTACACAGACTTTCCCAGTGATGGAACTGACACAGGCCCAAACACATCACTGTGCACAAGTTCTAATATCTTGTTTGCCCTCTTAGCACCAGAAGGAAAACTCACCCGATTCTGCTTCCCATATACACAATGTTCACAGAAATCGAAATCCAGAGAACAATTAGACATACCTTCTACCATACCATTTCTGTGCAGTATCTGAAGGCCCTTTTCTCCAATATGTCCAAGCCTTTGATGCCATAACATGGTCTTTTCTCCAGAGATAGCTAGGCTTTCCGCTCCACTTTCAGGAACCATAGAACTATTACACCCATCAATAACAGTGCTACCTTCTAGCTTGTATAGAGTTCCAGTCCGAACTCCCCGCATTAGTACCAGTGCTCCCCGAACCATCTTGCAGGAATCTTTCTCGAACACTGTTTTCACACCTGCATCATCCATCTTGCTTACAGAAATCAAATTTCTAGCCAATGCGGGAATATGCAGAACACCAGGAAGTGTTCTAATCCTTCCACCTTGCAGCTTCAGCTTGACCTTTCCACGTCCGATGATTCTGGCCCTCCTATCATCCCCTAGGAAGACATCACCACCATCATATTTCTCATACTCGCAGAACCACTCCCTGTGGGGAGTGAAGTGAAAGGATGCACCTGAGTCAATCAACCATGACTCATGATCTACATGTGTATTTGAAGAAGAAGCCAAATACACATCCCCACCTTCATCCGAGGTGGTTTTTGCCTCTGCAGAAGGACCTTCATCGGATCCCTTTCCTTTCTCAGAATCTTTAGATCTGCATTCCTTTTTGTAGTGCCCTTCCTTTCCGCATTTCCAGCACACCTTTACAAACTTTCCAGGAGATTTAGATCTCCCTCTAGATTTAGATCTCCCACTCGAAACCTTATTCTTGTTTCTGTTCTGGGACCTTCCTCGTACAAATAAGGCATCTCCATTCCGACCCTCCATATTTCTCCGTCTCATTTCCTCCGACAGCAAGGCTGAGACAATGTCATCAAAATTCAAGGTAGTTGTATTGCTACCTATTGCAATAATGAGACTGTCCCACGAGTCTGGTAGAGAACACAACAAACTGATGTACTTATCTTCATCTGAGATTTTAATATCAATAGATGACAACTGACTTACCACGGTATTGAAGGCATTCGGATGCTCTATCACCGAGTCTCCATCCTTCATCCTCGGAGTTATACGCTTTTTCCACGAGAACAACTTATTCACCGAGAGACTTAGATTGGTACAATTGAATTTTCCACAAATTCTTCGCCGTAGCTTCCCCAGATACATTCAACAATGCGAATCGACACACACAACGAGTATTGTGCTCTTAGCCTTCGATCCAGTTCTTCCGGTCTTCATCGACATTCGTAGTTGGTTTAGTACACGGATCTATCGTGATCCAACGATCTTTATCCACCGTGAGATCCTCGATCTTCGGAAGCGCTCCACAACTCAAAACTGCGACCATTAAATTTCTCGATCTCTATCTTTCCGCCGCTCGCCATCTTCTTTCACGCAAGAATCGATCCCCCAGATCTCCCACTGCACAGGGTCTACCACAGGCCCGAGCAAAAAACCCTCAACAACAAAGGTGTCCCCTTGAAGCCGAAACAGCTCCGATACCAAATGTAGGTTTTAACCCTGAACAGAAATTATCTACACACGTATCTTATAACAGAAAATAAACAATTGCGAGAGCATAAAACATAAAACAGATAAACATAGAGATTTTCCCCTGGATCCCAAATCGGGACAACTAGCTTGATTTTTCATTATATTCCTTTTAGTGTTACAACACATATATATACATGCCGGAGCATACATAAACCCCAATCCATTAACCCTGGATTAGAACATAACCGTAGTTCCCTTGACTGGATCTACAAAAATACCAGGGGCCGAAAACCATCGAACCCCAAAACCATGTGCAGTACCATGCACAAAACCATGGACGCAGACTACCCAGCGGAAATTAAGGAAAGAATATAACACATACCCAACAAGGTTTGGTTGCGAACGGGCAACATCTGTTTTGAAATTTGCATCGGGATTGGAGTGGGTCCAGGGTTTTATCTTTGCGAGATGGTTTTTTTAACTTTATAAATAAATAATTTATTAAATTCAAACTTTGATTTATAATATGCAGAGGGGTTATAATATTATATGAATTAATTAAAAAATTTATCCAATGTTCTAACTAATGCACGAGTGCATGTTTTATTATATAACTTTTAAACATTTAACAATTGTTTAATAACCATAGTGGGGCGGGGATTATATTTTATTGATAAGTTTTAAACCAATGGGAATAAGGACGGGGTTTATTTCATCACGTGGGGTATAATAACATTGGTTTAAACATTAAATAGAGGGTTTTGTGGGTTATTTTAATTAAAAAGGGTTTTATACTATACAGGAGGGTATAGAATAGGGAGTTAATAGAATAAGTTAGAAATTAATATGAACAAGGGGCAATGTATGAAATGAATGAAAAATACATGTTTTAACACTAAGTAAATTGTAAATAAAACATTGTTGTCCCTTTTGTATTTTTCACACTTTAACTTAGGATAAAATGCATTTTATGGGTTTTTGAGTGTTTTTGAAAGGAAATGAAATTATTTATTTAGGGTCTTTACTTTTTCCAAGTAAAAATGGATTTTTACTTAGGAAAAGGGATCATGATTATGGATGAAGTGTAAATCTTGATGAAAATGGGTTTTATATAGGAATTCAATATTTTTAACTAATCAGTTATTGAGCCTCGGGTATGGTCCCAACATAAATCAGAGAAATGCTCTGAGCCTCTTTAGCTAATAGTTTAGAATACTGAATAATTGTAGGGTAGGGGAATTAGTAATTTTTTTCCCAATGATGCTTTATTACATGCTTAAAAAACTGCTTTCTACCTACCCATCATTATTTCTAACATTTTTTACTTCATTTTCATGGATGCATTTAGGCTTGCAACCCTAAATCAATTTTCTTTCAAAACATAAAAACTATCTAAGTATAACCTTATTTCATGCGAGGGCTCAGATTAAACTGTTGAGATCATCATTTATTCGCTATCTTATCTACTGATTTTTCAAGTTTATACTGTTTGATATATTTTTATTCTCTATCTAAAACATGAAATTCAAAGCATGGAAAATTAAGATTAAATTGTTTAACTGATCATGGATTATGGCATTTATTGACAATCTACACATAATCATTATTCTTGCAATAAATTAAATAGTAGTGGCATTTTGACTTGCTCACTTTCGGTTCTTATTTTTATCTCTTTTTTCTTTTTGGGCCTATTTTTTCTAAGTCCTTTGATCATTATTTTAGAAATTTTGCTATGTACAAATTTACAAGACTATCAAAGTCAATTCAAAAATTATAAACCCTATTATTATAGGACCCTAACAGTAGCTCCACATGGGGATGACATTTCCTAGTGAAATGTCAAGAAATTTAAGACTAGTAGCCTTTGAATTTTGACTATTATGATCCTGTAAGTATCTTTTTGATATCTAAAATAATTCATATTTATGATATTTTACCTCTCAAAGCTTAGGGCCTTCTCTCCAGGCTTAAACTTTGTTAGGAAAACATCCAATCCAATCTAAAATCTTCAATGTATATGTACAATGATCAAAGTAAATAAAACTAACTGTTTTTTATCTCAAGGGAGTAGTAGTGCTTCAACATTCTGACATTTACTGGTCCATCTAGCATAGCTAATCCATCCATTTCTTTCAAGTAGAAAGCATTATTACCTCTATATCCATAAATCACAAAAGGTCCTCTCCATAGAAAATCAAATTTTCCATGTTTACCTTTGTCTTCTCTTCTTGAATCCCATTTTAACACTTTATCTCCAATGTATAAATCATCTTCTTTAGTCCTTTTATCAAAAAAATTCTTCAGCTTATCATGGACAACTTGAGACTTGATATAAACTTCTTCCCTTGTTTGTTGCAAGTGAATAGTTTGATTGATCCTTCTTTGAATGTCATTTGTTTCAACTTGTAACTCTTGGATAATCTTCATTACTGGTACTCCTAGGGAGGATGGAAAAACATCATCCATTCCATAGACAAGTTGGTAAGGGGATGTACCACTAGATTTTTTAGTTGTAAGTCTATCTTCCCATGAAGCATTGACTAACTTCTTGTTCCAAGTATTTTTTTTTATCTTCTAGTAACTTTTTGATGATATTTACAAGGCTTTTATTTGAAGATTCAGTTAGGCCATTACCTTGAGGGTAATATGCAGTAGAATGACCTAGGGTAATATGGTATTTATGGTAAAAGTAAATAATTTTCTTAGATTTGAATGATGCTACATTTTTAGTAATTATCTTTTGGGGACATCCAAATCTTGAAAGAATGTTACTTTCTAGGAAGGAAATTATGACAGTATTTGTGGCTTTCCTAGAGGGTATGGCTTCATTCCACTTGGTAAAATAGTCAGTGGCTGTCATAATCTACTTTTGTTGGGCTGATGATGGGGGGTGAATTTCTCCAATGAAGTCAAGACCCCATTGTTGAAATGGCATTTTTGTTTAGATGGGCTTTGAGGGAAGGGGTAACAACTTTTTCTTACCCTCAAAGATTTGGCAGCAGATTTTTGTAAATATTTTGTAGCTTGAGCAACCTCATGTGTAATGTCAACAATCTTAGGGCTTGGTGAAATTTTAGGATTGGAAAATTTTTGGGAAGAACTAGAGTTTTTCCTATTTTCCCTAGGGAGAATTTGCAGAACTTTTGTCGTTGGGGCTTCTACTATTTTCTTATTTTCAATTTGTGTTGTTTTCTTAGTAGAAGGTTCAGTATTTTTCTTACTCCTAAGGTTATATTGCTTGTGAACTTCGTTTATGACAAAATCATAACCTTGTTTATAATCAAAGGATTCCCCTGAATCTAATTGGAGTTGTTGGAGTTCAAATAACTCTTGATCTTCCTGTGTGAAAAAGATAGTGTTATTATCATCTATTCCCATTAAATTTATGGTATCCTCATCCTCAAAATTGTTTTGAGAACTCTTAGCATAGTTCTCCTGAAATGGAGGTCTTATTGTTTGGTCTAGGACTAATTCTTTTGATTTTCCTGAATTTATGATTTTACTAAAATTGGGATTTCTGATTTGCTATTGATTATCCCACTGAGGCCTTCTTTCTATGTTATCTAATATATCCATCATTATCTCTAAATACTTAGCTAACATATATATTTTTGTGTCTTAACTAGAGGCTTCTTCTTTCATGGTTACTCTCCTCTCATTTCTTAATCTAGCTTTCCTATCTAAAATGTTTACTTTTACACCTACAACATCTATTTGCATTCTTTCCAAGGTTTCTGCATTTCTTTCTCTTAAGTGATATGCCATGTCAATGTCAAATTCATCTGGGAATTTGAGCAAGACAGAGTCAGGAGTGGGTTTTATATTTGTAGGAATTGAATTGTAAACACTGTTATACCTAGTGCAGTAGTCTTGTACTTACTCATTGGGAGCTCTCTTCATTGCATCAAATTCATATAATATTTGTAAGGGTTTTTTCTTCTTTTCCCATTTATTTAAAAATAATCTATGAAAATAGCTAAATCAACTATACTACCTGCAGTAAGACTTTTGAACCATTTTTTTACTTCTCATGTTAATGTTTGTGCAAACAACCTCATTTGTACATTTGATTTATCTATCTCATGGATTTCAAAGTAATCTGTCATTTGGTTATGTACTGTTGTGCAGTATATTGTGTAGTAGCATCAAACTGTGGTATTTTAATTTGATAATATTGGGGCATGTCATGAAGTTGTCTAGGGGAGCATATCTAGTAGCCATAGCTTGAATTCTAGCTTGGCTAGGAGGTAAGGTGGAAGTGCTTGGGGCTGAACTGGAGAAAGAAGCTGATGAAACTGGATTATAGAATGTTGAACTAGAAAAAGAAGTGGAAGAACTAAAAGATGAAGTGGAGGTATTAGGAAGTGAAACTGGAATATATGAGGAACTAATAGGAAATGAGAATGATGTGTTTGAAAAAGTAGAAGGTAAACTAGTGGATGAAATGGATGTAGGGGATGAAGGAAATAATATTCTAGGTTGTAAGGGTAATTTAGGACTAAATGGAACTGTAGATTGGATGGTAGTAGAAACTATATATGATGTAGTGGTATCTAAATGAGGAATTGAAGGTTTATATGTATATGCTAACAGTTGGGCTAATTCTATGGCCTCATCAATTTTTTAAAGAATAGTGGCATTAATCTCTTCAAGTTTGTCTTGATTTCCGACTTTCTTTAATTCAGAGTTTGCTGCAATATTTTTCTGTTTTCTTTCAAAAAATGAAATAAAAAAAGGGTCTAAAAAAAAAATACTTAGATTACTTTCAGATTTTCTTCTGAACTAAGAATTTTCAAATTTCAAATCAAACTCTATATCCTGTAAACTCACTAATTCTTGTGGTAATGAATTGACTCTATTTAATGTAATTTTAACATCTAAATCTTCTGTCTCTTTTTTCTTTTTGGAAATTATCTCTGGGTTGTCTACTATAACAGCAGGTTTAGGATCCGGGTTAGACCTGGTATAATAAACTTTCCTAGAAGCCATAATTACAATTTTTTTGATAAAATGATACTCACAACTTATAAAACAGTCTTAAAAGCAAAAAGATGATGGAAAAGGTTTCTTTAAGACTTATTTTATGACTGAGGATTGGTTAGTCCCCAGTATGGTCGCCAGTATGTTATCACTCTAGTAATTCTAAAGTACACAACAACTTTAGAATTACTAGAGTGATAACATACTGGCGACCATACTGGGGACTAACCAATCCTCAGTCATAAAATAAGTCTTAAAGAAACCTTTTCCATCATCTTTTTTCCTTTAAGACTGTTTTATAAGTTGTGATTATCATTTTATCAAAAAAATTGTAATTCTGGATTCTAGGAAAGTTTATTATACCAGGTCTAACCCGAATCCTAAACCTACTATTATAGTAGACAACCCAGATAGAATTAGAAAAAAAGAAAAAAAAGATAGAAGATTTAGATGTTAAAATTTCATTAAATAGAGTCAATTCATTACCACAAGAATTAGTGAGTTTACAAGATATAAAGTTTGATTTGAAATTTGAAAATTCTTTGTTCAGAAACAAATATGAAAGTAATCTAAGTACTGATGTTTTAAACCCTGTTTTTATTTCATTTTTGGAAACAAAACAGAAAAATATTGCAACAAACTCTGAATTAAAGAAAGTCGGAAATCAAGACAAACTTGAAGAGATTACTGCCACTATTCTTAAAGAAATTGATGAGGCCATAGAATTAGCCCAACTGTTAGCCTATACATCTAAACCTTCAATTCCTGATTTAGATACCACTACATCATCTATAGTTTCTACTACCATTCAATCATTCTACTGCATATTACCCTCAAGGTAATGGCCTAGCTGAATATTCAAATAAGAGCCTTGTAAATATCATTAAAAAGTTACTAGAAGATAACAAAAAGACTTGGAACAAGAAGTTATTCAATGCTTTATGGGCAGATAGACTTACAACTAAAAAAATCTATTGGTACATCCCCTTACCAACTTGTCTATGGAATGGATGTTGTTTTTCCATCCTCCCTAGGAGTACCAGTAATGAAGATTATCCAAGAGTTACAAGTTGAAACAAATGACATTCAAAAAAGGATCAATCAAACTATTCACTTGCAACAAACAAGGGAAGAAGTTTATATCAAGTCTCAAGTTATCCAGGATAAGATAAAGAAATTTTTTGATAAAAAGAGTAAAGAAGATGATTTCTATATTGGAGATAAAGTGTTAAAATGGGATTCAAGAAGAGAAGACAAAGGTAAACATGGAAAATTTGATTTTCTATTGAGAGGACCTTTTGTGATTTATGGATATAGAGGTAATAATTCTTTCTACCTGAAAGAAATGGATGGATCAGCTATGCTAGATGGGCCAATAAATGGCAGAATGTTGAAGCACTACTACTCTCCCGAGATAACAAATAGTTAGTTTCATTTACTTTGATCATTGCACATATACATTGAAGATTTTAGATTGGATTGGATGTTTTCCTAACAAATTTGAAGCCTGGAGAGAAGGCCCTAAGCTTTGAAAGGTAAACTATCATAAGTATGAACAAGTGCAGAGATCAGAAGATACTTACAGGGTCACCATAGGCAAATTTCAAAGGCCACTAGCCTTAAATTTCTTGAAATTTCACTAGGAAATGCCATCCCCAAGTGGAGCCACTGTTAAGGTCCTATAATAAGAGGATTCATAATTTTTGAATTGACTTCGATAGTATTGTAAATATATACATATCTTGCTTTTTGCAAGTTGTTTTCCCATATTTTGAAAAATGAAAAATAATAAAAATAAAAAGAGGGTAAAATTCCTAAAAGAAATATCAAAGGACTTATGAAAAAGATAGACCCCAAATGAAAAAAGAGATAAAATAAAACCTGAAAGTGAGCAAGTCAAAATGCCACTACTATTTAATTTACTGCAAGAATAATGATTATGTGCAGATTTTCAATAAATGACACCATGACCAGTTAAACAATTTAATCTTAACTTTTCATGCTTTAAATTTCATGTTTTACATAGAGAATAAAGATATGTCAAACAGTATAAAGTTGAAAAATCAGTAGATAAGATAGAGAATAAATGAGGAGCTCAACAGTTTAATCTGAGCCCTCGAATGAAATAAGGTTAGACTTAGATAGTTTTTATGTTTTGAAAGAAAATTGATTTAGGGTTGCAAACCTAAATGCACCCATGAAAATGAAGTAAAAAATATTAGAAATAATGATGGGTAGGTAGAAAGAAGATGTGCAAGCATGCAATAAAGCATCATTGGGCAAAAATTTCTAATTCCCCTACCCTACAATTATTGAGTATTCTAAACTATCAGCTAAAGAGGATCAGAGCATTTCTATGACTTATGTTGGGACCAGACCCAAGGCTCGATGACTAATTAGTTAAAAATATTGAATTCCTACGTAAAACCCACATTCATCAGCATTTACCCTTCATACATAATCATGATCCCCTTTCTCTTAAGTAAAAACCCATTTTTTACTTAGAAAAGTAAACCACCCCCCCCCCCTTGACTAATTTCATTTTCATTCAAAAATCACTTAAAATCCAAAAAATGCATTTTACCCTAAGTCAAAGTGTGAAAAATACAAAAGGTACAAAATAGGATTTATTTACACTTTAATTAGTGTTAAAACATATATTTTTCATTCATACCATACATTACCCCTTTTTCATCTTAATTTCTAACTTATTTTATTAAATCCCTATACTACACCCTCCCGTATAGTATAAAACCCTTTTTTATATAAAATAACCCACAAAACCCTCTATTTAATGTTTAAACTAATGTTATTATACCACACGTGATGAAATAATCCCCGCCCCCCTATGGTTATTAAGCAATTGTCAAATGTTTAAAAACTATATAATAAAAACTACGCTCGTGCATTAGTTAGAACATTGGATAAATGTTTTAATTAATTCATATAACATTATAACCCCTCCACATATTATAACCCAAAGTTTGAATTTAATAAATGATTTATTTATAAAGTTAAACAAACCGTCCCGCGAATATAAAACCCCGGACCCACTCCAATCCCGATGCAACTTTCAAAATAGATCTTGGTCGTTCGCAACCAAACCTCACTATCCAACGGCTAATAAACGAAATCGAAAATAAATTTGCATGCGTTAAACCTTTTCATTTCCAAGCGAAATGGGTAGCTTTATGGTTTTCTCTCTCCTTGACGTGGCATCTTTTCACTGGATCGCATTCGATCCGTCTGAAACCACTTACCATTTAAGTGGCGCATGATAACCACCAGTGGTTTTTCACCTATGGAACCCGAAAACCACCTTCCATCTTGATTTGACCGCCATTGATTGCATGTGAAATTATACCTAATTTTCCCAATAAACCTTGAAAATGCATTGTTTATCCCTTCTTTCTACGCGTATCTAATGTATGTGTTATTCTGACTCTGAAAACAGGTATTTTCCACTATTTTATTGCCCAGAACCTGCAAATTTCCGTGTGTACCTATTAAAGATTGCCAAGGAGCTTTGAATTGCTCCAGAGATCAAAAAACACCCATAGAATCTATTCAAAACCCTTCATAGACATCCTCAAAGCCCTATACCTACATATAACAGGTATTCCTCCAAAATTCGAGCCTGTTATTAGTTTTAAAAGACCTTTAATGAAAAATTTCAGTCAAAGTTTAAATTCATCAAAACAAGCCTATTAAAAAATCCAAAAAATAGGCCAAACCTTGTCAAAATTTCTGAAAAAACCCTGTTTTATGCTGCGCAATATTTTGAATGAAAAGCTTGAGTTTATATAGTTTTTCTAAACTATTTAAAACTCCAAATTCATCCCAAAAATCCTCTAATTTCGAAAGATTCTTAGCCCTGTTATCCATTGAAAAACTCAAGAAACCCTAGTTTCCTGTTTTTGAACCAGTGAAGGTCTATAAATCATGTTGAGAGTCCAAAATTGAAAGAAAAAATCCAACAAAAGACCATTTTATGCCTGTTTTAATCCAAGAAAAACCTTTTCGAGAGTAAAAAAAAAGCTTCTGCAAACTGTTTAATCTTGCAGAAGTAGCCAGAAAAGCCTAAAAGTAGATTTTTGTAGTCCAAAAAGTCTAAAAAATGCCTAAACCTACTCCAACTACATCTTCTAAGACTGCCATAGTTATAAATCCTTTGCAGCCCCCTATTGTAGACATTGAGCACACTCCATTAGCAGATATTGACTATAAGATAGCAGACGCTATTGTAGAATTCAATTTGTTGGAACTTCACAAATGGAACTATGAAAAATATTTGTATAATGTTGAAGAAGTTCAAATTTTGGAATCACACTTTCCCAAATATGTGGTTCTTGTTACCCAGTCATTCCCAGAGATCATTAGGTTATGTCATCATCATTATATTCCTGAGCATAGAGCAATAGTCAATGCCAATAAAGAAGTACTTTTCACCATTTCTTCTGAGTCCATTAATCAAATGTTACAGCTTAAACCTGATCTTCAAACAATTCCTCTGTCCATTGAAGCACTTACCAAGCTATATATTGCCCTTGCTTTTCCTACAATATTCCAAATCTTCCAAATATTCATGCCCTTACATGTAGAAATTCCTCAAATCAATCCTCCATATTCCACTTCAAGATTTCCAGAGGGTTCTAGACAAGTCATCTCCATGTTGTCCTTCATCCTAGGGTACTTTATTGATGAACATACAGATGAATCCATTTTAGGTTTCCCATCCACTTTCACACCTGGGAAAACCTCCATCTGTTATCTTTGATTATGCTGGGTATATTGCTGAAAATTTCCATGACCAATTGGTTAAGTTTCCAATTGAGGGAGTGCTCAGATACACATCTTTCCTCTTCCACATGTTCTTGTATTTTCAAGAAGATAATTTTTTATTAACTCTTCAGAAACTTGACATAGAAGGAAATCCTATTTCTGTCATTTTTTGGACCTCTTTAATCAGAAAAGAGTCCACAAAATTTTTCTATGTAGAGTTTTTAGATTCCTTCATCCATCCATTAATCAAAATATTAACAAATAATGAACAGCCAAGGATAAATGATGATATGAAGAATATTTTACAGTTATCAGAGAAGACCAAGACTGGAAATTGGTATTTGTATGAAAAATACACAGAGATTAGAGTTTTTGGATCCAATTTGTTTCCATACAAATTACCCAAATATGTTCCAATGAGGATTTTTGCCTTGGAATATATCAGGAAAATATTAAACTCTGATTCTATCAATTTTCTAGCAACAAAGAAGAAAACACAGTTTAAATTGAAGAACCAAGTAGGACCATTTATTTGCAATCATAGAGATGCAAAGGTAGAAGTAGCTAAGAAGTTATTAGAGTACAAGTTTGAAGAGAGATTTTCTTGGAATTATGATCCACAAGGGATACTAAGTAAAATGAGGGTTAAGTGTAAACTGACACCCTACATTCATGAGACAAAACCAGAGGTAGAGAAATATTCCAATCAGATTGAGTGGACAGAAAATACTTTAATAGATGCAGTGAAGAAAAGTGATACTAGTCACACTTTATAAACTGCAGATCAAAGAGAAAAAGCCACCAAGAGGGTAAGAGAAGAATAAACTTATGTTGCTAAAAACACTATTGAAAATAAGTTCAAAATAAGATATAATAAAAGGCCCAAAACAAATCCAGTAAAGAGAAGGTAACCATTGATGTTGAAGATACAGATCTCCCAGATACTAACACAGATGTTGCCACTGTTATCAGAAATGATCAAGATACAGAGAATAGAAACGAAGAATAGGTTGATAATGGAAATACACATTTGATAGAGAAACATCAGAACCTAGAAGCTTCATCCTCACAAACAACTGAGGAGAAAGATCTAGATATCAGGGAAAAGTACAAACATATCAAGTTAAAGAATGAAGAGATCAAAAATGATATTTATTCTCAATATCTAAAACAAACACCAAGTGTTCAAAATAGACTTTTATCTGCCTTTGATTACTCAAATAAAAAGCTAATCATGTCAATATTGCAGCCTACAGTGAAAAATCCAAAGACAATGGAAGATTACAAGAAGATTGATTTAGAAGTCCAAACAGAAAAAATTCATGCTCTTGATCAGATAGAATTTCATAGACAGAGTTCAGAGATGTTGTATTCTATTGTTACAACTAAAGCTATGAGTGTTCAGAAACTTCAGAACACTATCACAAACATGAAAGATCAAATGAAACTTGACAAAACATCCTTATATGCTAAAGATCTCATAATTAAATCTTTAGAAGAATTGGTCTTGCAGGTTGGATATGACCCTACAAATGTCAAAGCAGCAAGGTAGTTAGTGAAGAATAAAAATGAGGACATTGCAACCTTGAGGAAACAACTTAAATTTCCATCAAGTGAACATCCTCAAGCCATGGAAATAATACAAGGACAAAATGAGAAGGATGACATGATGAATTTGATCTTTCAGCTGACAGCACTGATCAAAGAAATGGAGATTCAAATGGATAAGCTTGTCCATGAAAAAGAAACACCAAAAACACTAGAAATTCCTTCAGTTATTCCTATGGTCACTACAGTTGTCCCATCAACTCTAGCAGAAGAGTTGGCACCCAAAGAGCCACTGGCTACTACAGTGCCAGTGAAATCATCTACAACATTAGTTATAGAGTCATCCACTACAACAGCTCACCCTACAGATAAGGCCAACAAACTAGTGAAAACTATGGAAGAAATGTCACTTCAGACAAGTGAAATTAACATATTGAAAAATATGGTTGATAACCTTGAAAATACAAACAAGTTGGCTCAAATAAATGCCAAAACACATGAGCAAAAGGCTATTAGACTAAATGAAGAATTGAAGAAGTTACAGAAGGAACTAACCTTAAAGGAACAAATTTCATATTGGAAAAATCATTTATGGAACAAGATCATTGAAGCCATTAATGATGTGTGGCCCTCAATTCAAGTGATTTTTGAACAGAGAGATTTACTCAAAACAACATTAGCAGAAATTCAGAAGACTAAAGATGAACTTGATAACAAACCAGAAAAAGCAATAGAATTGATCAAGTTTCTTAATAGAAAAAACAAGCAAGATATAGAAGAACTTGAGATTACCGACAGGACCAAAACTATCCTTGAGATAAGGAAAGTCATCACCAAGAAGAACTTGATGAAGCAGCTTGAAGAGAAGTGTGAAAATATGAACATCACCAGATCCAAATTCATGGTTAAATTTAAAAATCTTAAGCAAAGAAGTCTGCCTAACATTTTGGTTATCAATGATAAGCTTATGCCTCAGGAAGATTATAACAAAAATATCAGAGAATTTGCAAAGGAACAAGTTGAAAATATAGGTGGGCAAGGCACTCCAACAGGAAATGCCTTACTCATAAGCTTTGAGGATTGATTTAATTTGCAGCATGAGATAAGACACTTGTTTGTCATAAAACCAACTCTTTCCAGGCATACAGAAGCAGATGAGAATTTCGGGAAGCTCAAGAAGATACAAATTCCAAATAATGAATATTGGCAATCATTAACAGATTTACTATGAAAGATAAAAAGGCAGAAAGATAAAAGAGAAAACAATTTGTTGAATTGCAGTCAAAACAGATTTTTTACAACAGTAAACATATTTTACAGTAGTCAAAAAGTATCCAAGTTTAAAGAGTATCAGAGATTAAAGAGAATCAGAGTGAAAGAAAAAAAGATAAAGCAGATCAGATTTCAAAACCAACTTGAAATATCTAAAGCCAACAAGAAGGACACCAAGCCAGCTGCACCTCATCCATAATCAGTTTCTATTTTATTTGGATAGATAGGACAACTTGCTGATTTGTTAAACAATTGTCTCTATTTTGTTGTAAAGATATTTCTATTTTCCTTAAATAATTCCTAGAAGCATTCTAGGATATTTTGTAAACAAATATGTATAAATACTTCATCTTTAGAAGTATTATTATGGAATAAATTGCTGAAGATTTCTATAGTCAATTTTTATTGGACTTGAAGGCTTTTGTGTTTCAAATCTCGAGTAGCAGACTGGATCAGACCAATTAGCATCATATTTCAGGATTCATGTGATATGCTATTGAAGTGAAGTATTTCCTTCTTTTCATTGTTTATATTTATTTTTTACATGCATCCATTATGTGTTCTAAATTTGAATGAATAAACATGAGTATTACTTCAGGATTTGTTAAAATCACCCTGTCTTTACTGTTTATCATTTCTATGTTTTCTGCTGATTTCCAGAGTAGGGAACCCTTAATTTCTACCTCTTTCGTTTGACCTCTAACTACTACTTCCCTTTTTCGGATCAAAGAACCCTTCATTGCTCTTTATCCCGATCATATCACCTCACCAAACAACCTTCCAAGATATTCATGGGTTATCTATCTTTCCCTGAAAACATTTGACTTCTTGACCTTGTTCCAAGCTCTGTCTACTTGATTTTTGACTCCTTAGCCCAATGGACAAACAGATTTCCAACTATCCATTTCATTAGGTGATTTTTCCCACCAAATTAACCAAACAAAAACCAAATTACATCATCATAACTAGCTTAATATTTTATAAATCAAACAAAGATAAATCTGATAGAGAGAGCCCTCTGTGAACCCTAAGAAGGCTAGATCTTAGAGTTTAAAAGTTGTTCTGTGGTTAGCTCTAGTGTTCTTAGACTTTAAACTAAAAAATCACAACTTTAGAATTACTAGAGTGATAACACTTGGACCCTGGTAGTCCAGTTGTTGATGTGCATGTAAATGTTGTCATAGTCCCCAACACTCTAATTGATCTAGGGGCTACCATCAATGTCATGACCAAGGAAACTATGTTGAAAATTAATCTCCAAAGGACTTTGAGGAAAACCACAACAGTTCTACAACTTGCAGATCGGCCCACAATAACTTTGGAAATAATTGTTGAGGATGTTATGGTTACCATTGACTCTTGGGAGTATCCTACAGATTTCCTGGTCCTGCAACCAAAAACCAAGTTTAATGGTTATCCTCTCCTCTTAGGGAGACCTTAGTTAGCCACTGCAAATGCTTATATTAGTTGTTAGGCTGGAAAAATGACTATAAAAAATGGGCCTTTGTCTAAACAACTATTGTTATATCCTCCAACCCAACCTTCCATTGATCATGATCTCCCTATATGGTTGGAGGATGAAGAAGATGAGTTATATAACATTTACCTATGTTTACCATAGATTATATTCTTAGATGGGGGCAACTTGATGAAAATGAACTCATCGACCATGCCATTCAAAACCAGTCCTCCACTAACCTTCCTCTCGAAACCTTAGTCAAAGAGTCTAAAAGCCAACCTTGGATGGAAGTGCACTCAGTTGAGTCAACCTCTGAACCCACCAAGGCTATTGAGTTTGGCCCATATAGATCTCTGAAAATCAACCCAAACCTCTCGAATGAAGAAGAGAAGAAGTTATGCCAACTTTTGAAAGAAAATCTTGAAGCATTTTCTTGGGATTACAAGGACATGAAATGGGTGCATCCTTCAGTGTGCAAACATCATATTTACATCAAAGAAGGATACAAGCCTGTGAGTCAACCCGAAAGAAGGATGAACCCGACTCTGAAGGACATAGTCAAAGAAGAGCTGCAGAAACTATTGGATGCAGGGTTCATATATCCTATATCCGACAGTGAGTGGGTATCTCCTCTTGTACTAGTCCCAAAGAAGAATAGGAAGTGGTGAATTTGTGTTGATTATCGAGACCTTAACAAAGCCACCAAGAAAGACCATTTCCATTTTCCCTTTATATACCAAGTCTTGGATGGCCTTGCGGGGAAGAAGTTCTTTTCCTTCTTAGATGGGTTCAGTGGGTACAATCAAATTCAAATCAGCCTTGAAGACCAGGATAAGACTACTTTCACCTGCCCTTGGGGTACCTTTTGTTGGGCCGCTAATATGTTATTATTATTATCACTTTTTAACACCTATTTCATCCATTTCTACTCTTCTTTATCACATCATTTATCATGGTTTATCATATAATTCTATTTTATAATTATTTATTCTCTTATGGATATATATTATTTATTATCCTTTATTATTAATAAATTAATGATTATTATGCATGATTTTATCAATGATGGTTTATTAATATATTTTGTAACATTACTCACCATTTTAGCCTCCAAGATATTTGCCAGATTGCAGATTTGATCTCCATATTATCATTCAATATTCCAACTTAGAAATTCGTTGGAATAAGAAGTGATAGTTTTGCGTTGGACATTCTGGGAAAATGGAGAAGAATCTGGAAAATCCAAAACATGGGTTTTGTCCAAAACGGACCAAATTAACTCTATCAACAAACGGTTTGTCCAAATTCGGTCCATATTAAGAGAAACAGAAGGTTATTTGAAGACGATTTTCTCAGATTCACTGTTGCGGCTGTTTTCCAAATTATCTCAGCTACAAATCCAAATTCGACTTGTTCCTGTTGAATGATTGATGGAAATATATTTTCTTGTTGATCAAGTTGTTGGGAACAATCCAATTTTGTTATGAGGGATCACATTTACTATTTACTTTCTCCTCTTTCTGATTATAAAAGGAGAGCATGTATTGCCATTAGAGGGAGATTTCCTGTTGTAATTTTCAGAATTGTTTATCAACTCTTGTTAATTAAAACAATATATGATTACTTGTAAACTCTGCTACATATGATTAATACATAATTTAGTTGTTGTTCCATTATTTTATACTGGAGTAGTTTGGCAGTGCTCCACTAGCGGCAAAGGGCCCGGCCATGGTGGATCCACTTGCCATCTGTATTATTATCTTTCGATTATATTTGTGTGACGGTTTGTATTTATTTTCATTATAGTTTCAAGTTTAACAGTTTATTTTTTTATTGCTTATAATCTTGGTGTGTTGCATTGTTGAATTGCGTTGTCGTTCCTTTCCAATTTAACAAGAATATTGATCCCTGTATAACTTATCTTGTTATGCTTTAACAGAGCTTCATTCTTCAGCATCTGCTGTTCCATTCCATTTTTTGTTTCGTTCCATTTGTTGTTCATTTCTAGGAAATAGATTTGTTGTTCATTTCTGTTAACTAGTTTACTGTTTATTCCTTTTTGCAAGAGTTTGGTTTTGCTTTTGAATGTATTACAGAGAGCTTGCTTAGTTTATTTTCATTAGCAGCATTAGTGATTTAGCTTAGTTACCATTTCCATTTAATTGATTTAGTGTGGAGTGTAAGATCATCAGCTGTAAAGGACATTGGTTATTGCTGCCTACGTTCTCAGATTGAGGATCTTGTTTATGTTTTATTTCATTTACATCAGTTTCCAGAGGAAAGAGTTATTACTACTGCATCCTTGACTGATGATTACTGAGTGAGTGATTGTATTTTAGAGCATTTAGTTTCATGTCATTGTAATTATATTTCATTTCCAAGCATCCGTTTACTCTTATATTTGAAAGATCTATACTACATTTTAAGAAACATTACTCTCTGGGATTATAGCGTGCACATACTGTGTACACTCTTGAAATAAGAGGACTTGCCCAGGTTAATAATTAATGTGGGATAAATAGGAGTTTTAAAAGGCACCTTTTAGGACCCAACATTTTGGCGTTGTTGCCAGGGAGAGTGTTGCTATTTCGTAGAGAGTGATGTATGTTTGATGTTTGTCTGTTGTGAAAGAATTGGGTATTAAAAAAGAAAGGTAAGAACCTGTGTAACGAGCAACTAAAGTGCTTGCTCCTCTGCCCGCTTTTCAGCAGAATTTCTAGGAATTTAAGGTAGAAATGAACGTGTGTATTTTATAGGTAGAATTTTTGAAAAAAATTCTTGTAATTCCACTCAAGTGGTGATGTAAGCACCACCCATTTCACTAACCAATTGACAGGAACATTCGGATGAGAATCCTTAAAGAAACATATGAAGAACATCTTCTATTATGGTAAGAAATGGCTCACATTTCATCTTTTGAATTCCCTATCAAAGATCTAGGAGGAGTGACACAAATGCACATAATTCCCCCATTGTCTCTACCAAATTTTCATGGTTTGAAAAATGAAGATCCAGATACATTCTTATTTGAGTTTGAAATACTTTGTAGAGGATATGATTATTTTACTAATGATAAAAGGTTGAAAGTGTTTCCTCTTACTCTAAAAGGAGCAGCTCTCCGATGGTTCATGAGCCTAGGTGGGAACTACATCCAAACATGGGAGGACATGAAGAACATATTCTTGAAGAAGTACCAATACTACTGCAAATCCAATGAAGATATTTTCGATATGATACAAGGGGAAGATGAAAGCTTGGAGGACTATGTAGAGTGATTTCATAACCTTCAAAAATCAAAGCATAAGCATTTGGAAAAAGAGATCTTGAAAACACTCCTTCTTAAAGGAATCAAAGATGAATTTTTAGAACTATTAAATCTGATAGGAAAAGGTGATGTTTTTCAGTTATCATATGATGATGTTTGTGAATTGTGCATAAGCTATTCAAGAGGAATTTCCAAGGCTGGTAAAAATTCTAGAGAAGTTTCTTCTTTATTTTCCAAATTTACTACAAGAACAAGAGACATAAGAGCTGAAATCAATGTTTTATTTGAAAATTTTAAATATGATTTTATTAGCTCTCTAAATTCACAATTGAATGTTTTGCAGGTTCAGAAAAATCAAGAAATTGAAGAATTTTTTTTCCCTCATCGCTCATTGCCAAAAGGAGCATCCCATAGATATTCACTCTTCCTTATCTAGGATGGAAGTAACATATCAAAGAGATGGGGAAGCTGCAACAAGGTAAAAACCATGGAAATCGTGGCCTACAGGTATGGTTCAAAACACTTCCTCTCCGTTCTCTTACTTGCATAATCCATTATGGAATACTCATATGTTAGGGCAGTCATGCCAATCTTAATATAACCACCACCAATCTTGTCTACAAGTTTGGCACGGTTCATCTTATGATTGCATGACTACTCTCCATCATCTTGTAGCACAAACACATCCTCCATATTCTCCACCAGCTCTTCCACAACATCTTGCTTGCCTATCAAAATCATCCATTCAACCCAACCAACTACATCATCAAAATGCTCCATTCCCTACACAATTTTCTGCTCAACTCATTCCACACCCTCACCATAATAAACCAGTACAACATGCTTACAGTGTTGAACTACAAAATTTACACACCCTTCCCACCCATTCTATCTCATATGCACCATTGGAGAAAACTTATACTAAGATTCAGAATGTATCAAATCCAAAAATTGTAGAGGTTATGAAAGAAAATGAGGTTTCTTCTAGCCTGCATCAACAAGCCGTTTTAAACACTCAAGAAATTTATGATATGATGGCTATGGGAAATCAAGAAAGTAAGGGATACATTGAATATTGGTTTCACTCCATTTTTTTGCAACATCATTCCATGCTTCAACAATTTTTGGCACCATCTTTTCAAGGGAAGTTGGCTTCTCATACCCTAATTTTTATTAACATGCATTTTTCAAATTTGGGTATGTACATACTTGAAGCCTTATTTCAAAAATGGTTACATTGGAAATACTCTTATACGTAATCATATTCATTTTCAAAATCAGAGAAGGCTAGTGAAAAAATAAAATAAATAAGGAAATAAAATAAAAACATTTTTTATTTATTTTATTTTTGTAAAAATAGTTGTTTTTGTTGCAACATGCTGTGGAAATCAACATCGATGATAAATATTTTAATTTATTTGTGTATTTAAATGCATTATATTGAAAATAAAAATTCTACAAACACTTATATTCATTTTTATCACCAATATGGAAAAATTGCTTGAATATCATATTTTTGGCTTGCGGGCTTGATGAAATTTCTGAAAACAGAGTTGGGACAGTCATGTTTTGAGAGACCAAAAGTGAATATTTTTAAAACCTATTTCTATCCTAAGTAGCCTTTGATTTCTAATTTTCAGCTCAATTTAAATCACTCAATTTGGATTTGAAACGAAAAACTTATAACCAAAACATTGACAGGGCGTCTAGTAGGCAGCTCAAGAACAAAGTTGGGACATTCAGTTTTTGAAGGCCTAAATGACTATATTTTTAAAACCTGTTTCTATGGTATATTCCTCTATGAATCTAGTTTACAACACAATTTTAATCACTCAATTTTGATATCGTATGAGGAATTTATGACCAAAATACTGACTGCTTATCATAAATCAACACTCTTGAAACTCTGTTTTCTCGGTTGTTCACTAGCGTATTTGACCCATCAATCCTTCTTGTCTTCAAAACATTTTTCTATTGGAGATCAATAAATGAATCTAATTTCATTTCCAATTTTAATCAGCTTAATCCGTCATCAAACGAATAATTTATGCTTGAAATATCAACTGTTGGTATGAGCTGAAAAATCGAAAATGACTATATTATGCAGGTCGTTCTAAGTAAAATTGACATATCATAGCATTGAATTTTTAAAACTTGTTTCTATTGGAGATAAAAATTTGAATTAGCTCTCAATTTGGCTTTTGAATCACTCAAATCGGACGAAAAACAAATAAGGTATGATTAAAACACTGCTGGTTAGTATGGTCGACCACTGCTCTCCCGCAGGTAATAAATTAATTTTGTCTGTGGTTTGTTTTACAGAGTAACTACTTGTTAGTTCTTTTGCATAATTCTTGGATTAGGGGAGCTCGATCACCTCTCTTTCTCCATGATTTAATTTTTTTTTGTAGGTAGACACTCGTTTTTTGCAGGTCTTAGCAGAACAAAGAAGGTTAATTTATGGACGAGTGATTCTTGAAAGAAATTTTAGTGAAACAAGGGCATTTCATCCAGTTCATTACCTAACAGATTCATAATAGAAGAAATGAAGAATTGGTTTCCATTTGAAGATTCATGTCACTACTGCCAAAACATTTTTCAAAAAGATCATTTTTTCCATTGACAGATTGATATTCCCTCAGGAAATAACGTCATAGCTGTTGTAACTTAATAAAGTGTTGTTTCTTTTCTGATTTCTTTTATGTTTTTGTGTTTCAGGTGTTGATCCCTTCAAATTGTAGTTTTCGCTCCATTGGCAATTAAACAATAAGGACCCCACCATGCAAGTTTCAGAAGGCAATTCGTCGGCAGTAACAATTCTGTAAAAAATTACTTTTTCTTGAAACCTGTACATAAATTTTCCTTTCCAGTTGATTGGATTTGCTTGACAATAGACTGTACATTAGTTTTGTTCTTTCCTCTATTTTTTTTCCTTTGCTGTTCCCTACAACAATTTCTGCGTGCATTTTCTTTGCTGTTCCCTATAGGGAAGAACACTTTTTTGTGTGCCTTTATTTTTCATGTTGTTCCTCTTAAGGAACAACTGATATTTCTCTTAAGGAACAGCAGCCGTCCCTCTTAAGGAACAGCAATCTTGCGTGCTTATATTTTTTTGTTGTTCCTCTTAAGGAACAGCAGCTGTTCCTCTTAAGGAACAACAACCGCTCCTCTTAAGAAACAACACGTTTGTGTGTTTCTTTTTGTTGTTCCTTTCAAAAGGAACAACATTTTCGTTGATTATTTTTGTTGTTCCTTTCAAAAGGAACAACACTTTTGCTACGTGTTTTTGTTGTTCCTTTCCGAAGGAACAATAGTTTTTGCCGCTTGTTTTTGCTGTTCCTTTCCAAAGGAACAACAGTTTTTGCCGCCTGTTTTTGCTGTTCATTTCCAAAGGAACAACATTTTTCCGTTTTTTTTGCTGTTCCTTTCAAAAGGAAAAGCATGTTTTTTTGCCCACTGTTTTTGCTGTCCCTTTTCAAAAGAACAACATTTCTGCGGATTGTTTTTGTTGTTCCTTTCAAAAGGAACAACATTTTTTTTTTTCCGATTGTTTCTGCTGTTCCTTTCAAAAGGAACAACATTTTTGCAAATTGTTTTTGCTGTTCCTCTTAAGGAACAACAACTGTTCCATCTAAGAAACAATACTTTTTGAGTGCATTTTTCTTGTTTTAGAACAAAATTTTGAGGATTTTTGTGAATTATTCATGACTCTTTTAAAGACAAACATACAATTAATGCAAGGATATAAAAATTAGAGGTTACTGGAATCAGCAAATCAAGAGAAATTGTAATTTTTAAGAAATTGTTTTGTAGTGATAAGAAAAGGAAATGACACAACCATCTATATCACTTTGTTGTCTTTATCTTCACTAAAATTAATATGATCGGTTATCTTTGTCATTTTGGTTCTTCCCTAAATATTCATAACTCTCTTTGATTTTTATTTATTGAATAAGAATAAGGGCATACTTTCTCTATTGAGATGTTCATACTTCTTCCACCATCCCTACTCTTAAGGAGTGTTGAGCCATCCTCTATACATAAATAGGAAAGTGCTACATGAAAAAAGAAGAAAAAAATCTCTATATGATTACTAACAATTCTATGATATGGCAGATGGAGGATAGGGGGTATCATCAAGAGCCAGCCTACCATGATCATAAGGGATCAGTGAAGTGGCATTCCCATTATGGCCACCACACCAGGGATATGATCCATGTTGGGCATACGACCAAAGTCCCACATTGACTAGAAGTGGGGAGGATCATGGGTATATAAGGATGGACAAATATCTCCATTGGTATGAGGCCTTTTGGGGTAAAGCCCATAAGAAAATCCATGAGGGCTTAGGCCCAAAGTGGACAATATCATACCATTGTGGAGATATGTGGTGTCCCGAATCCTTACAAGTGGTATCAGAGCCATGCCCCGAAGTTAGCGAAGTGGATGAATCCTCGAATGCCGAACGAAGGTGGTGGGCCCCAGTAATATCACGATGGGATCCGTGGATGAGCTCGGTTAGATAGGCGGTATGCTCCGGATTCTTCATGGACGTGTCCTGGTCCCAACACGGTGAAGAGGAGTTGACCTGGGATAGAGCAAGGTCTCGAGGCAGGTGGTGCTCCATGTAAGGCGTGTGCTTCCAATGCATTGGAGCGGAGAATCCTAGTTGGTAGAGAGTGGACGGATGGATAATCGTTTGAGGGGAGGCTCGATGGTCCTTTGTTCAAGGGGAGGATTGTTGGGCATACGACCAAAGTCCCACATTGACTAGAAGTGGAGAGGATCATGGGTATATAAGGATGGACAAATATCTCCATTGGTATGAGGCCTTTTGGGGTAAAGCCCATAAGCAAAGCCATGAGGGCTTAGGCCCAAAGTGGACAATATCATACCATTGTGGAGATATGTGGTGTCCCGAATCCTTACAATCCAATGGACAAATCAGAAAAATAAAAAGTCCTTGGAACAGGAGGTCTCATCACGAGCCGGCCTGCCCACCTTTCACTCCTTCCTGGGGAATGGCATTGTGATTCATCTGGTTCCCAAGCCAGCACAGTGGCCTCCATCATGACATCACACAGCACTTCTCTAGGCATAAATAAAGGATAATGGTTCCAAGGGTGAGAAAACAACTTTTTCAAGGTTATATACACTTGTGGGCAACAAAGCTTTGCTAATGGTATTGGAGTCATATTTTTCACAAATCAATAGTAATGATAAACCCTTTTCTTATATATTTATCTAATATCAAATGAGAGTATGCTCCTAAACCCTTTGTTCGGAACCCCTCTTATGCATGAAATTTATTTATAAATCGATCATAATGGTTTATGTGGATAATGACCGCATAAGTACTTTTTTCACATAAGCTGTCATTTTCCCTTATTTTCAAATCATTGCATAAACATTTCCATAGCTACTCATGATTTCAAAATATGCATTGATTTCAGTAATGCGATAATTTGTTGATCATATCATAAGTATGTATGCCTTTCTATGCTATACAATTGCTATGCAGTACGTTGCTCTTCTATTTCCCGGTCAAGGGTGACCTATCATCTTTCAGGGGGAGCACGAATGCCTTTTAAATATGTCTGCATGTGGGTCGAATCCCAATATTCATACTGCATTTCTACAGAAGTTTTTCTGATTGAACTTTTGGCATACATATTATCTGTTGCTCTTCAAAATTAACACTGTGGATTCAAGAAAATTGCAGGCAGAATCGTGATTTGCTTACAGGAGAACAACAAGTATCGAGGGGAAATTCCATTCGTAGCATGACCACACTATTGCAACTAACAGCAAAGGCTCGCGCAACTTGCGAACGCGCACAATTCTTCAAACATGATGTGCTTGCATGGCTTCCACCTTTTGCGTCACTTTCAGTATCCGCTCAGCCTACATTAGCTTCAACAAAGGCCAGTCCCTACATGTCATTTCACATTTTTTTTCAGAGGTAACACTTGAGGTAAAATATCATAATTTTCTGATTTATTACAAATTTAGGAGAATTTCATGAAAATCCATTGAGCATTATTTCTCATCATTCATTCCACATCTTTACCACTTCCCATTTTTCAGAGACATCATCTTTCAGTTTGGGGGAGTGTTGTTTTCCTTCATTTCTTTCTTATGACCATGTCAGTAATATTCTTTATCATCCATTGATATTCTTATTCATTCTCAACTCCTCTCTTATTCCATGTTGTTTTACACCAAGCATAGATATCAACAGATTGTAGCAACCACCTCTCTTTGTTTTCTAGCATTGCATGAGGACATGCTAATTCTTCAGTTTGGGGGAGGAATTGCTACACATGATGGATGTTTTATACTTTCTTTCTTGTTTAAGGCATACAATTTCATTTTTATACAGTGCAGAAATTGATTTGCATATATCTTTAAAACTATGAACTGAATTCTTGTGATTTTTGGATAACAAAGAGGTACCATTAAAATACAAAAACCCAGATAATTTCATGTTAAATTAGTTCATAAAATTTCAAAAATTATGCACTATCACCTATAGCCATTTTTTTTATATCTCATGATTTGTGCATCAAAACGATCAGATTTTTGAGAAAATGGTTAATGAAGTTTGATATTACTTATATCGCATTTTTATGCAACTTCATATACATGTAGTTGAATGTCAACTGTAAAAAAATTTATGCCTTCATCAAGATTGCTAAAATTGAATATTCATTATTTGAGGAAAAAATCATTTGTTCCATCCATTTCATGAGATGGGATGAACAATTTTTTTTTGCTTGGTTAACACATGGGTTTTGTCTTTGGGTTGCATGAGGACATGCAATATATTCAGTTTGGGGGTGTGTTGGTGTTAAGTCCCTATATTAATAGTGTAGCCCCTTATTATGTTAGTGTAGCCCCCCTTATTGTTATTATTGTACCCCTGTAACCCCCATATTGTTATTATTGTGCCCTTACATTATTATTGTTAGGTCGGCTAGGATTACATTGTGGCCCCACTAGGATTATATTGTGGCCCCATGGACTCCTATATATAGAAGGAGGGTTTGTTCATTTGTATCATCCAAGAATTGTGCATTTATGTAATGTATTGGAGGTTGTCCCCTCGAAGTGGCTTATTTCTAAGGCGTTTATATCTCTTTTCTTCTATTTTTGAAGCTGGTTACACAACATTTGGTATCAGAGCTTTGGATTCTAGGGTTTCGCTGCTCCAAACAGGTCATCGTGGCATTTTCGCTATAACTTTTTTTCTACGAAGCTTCAGACGCTGAAATTTTTAGGGTACGAAGCGGAAATCTTGAGGAAGCTTGTCTAAAAATTTCAGACCTTGGTTCGCAATATTTGCGGAGATATCATCTGTGGAATTCAGGTCGTTTTTCAAGCTCCTAAACAGGTCATCGTGGCATTTTCGCTATAAATCTGTTTCTACAAAGGTTCAGAATCTGAAATTCATATGGTGCGAAGCTGAAATCCTGAGGAAATTCGTCAAAAAATTTCAGAACTTGGTTCGCAATATTTTTGGAGATATGATCTGTGGAAGGTAGTGCTTTTTCAGGCTCCTGAATTTCATCTCAAAGAGGTGGTCGTGGGAAAAGTTCAATAACTCTCTCTCTGAGCAGTGGATTTGAGTGCCGTAAAAAGTGGTCGCAATAAAACAGACTGTAGTTTCTTGGATATCAATTTCAGAGACAAAGGACGAAACAGTGACACGTGGCAAGTCATACAAGTTCGCTCTACTGAACCAGTCCAGAATTAGGTCAGTGTGGGAGATTGGACACAACGTTGTCTTGGGGAATCCAAATTAGATCAGACCTGTGGCATTTGAAAGAAGCTTCAGAGGACTACTACAGGGCTGAATTTCAGATATTGAAGATTTTCAATTACATAGATAATTCAATTTCAATATCGAGCTCCTTAAAAGCAAGAAAAAGGTGTGTATCTGGTCTTTAAAATTGCATAACGTTTGTTTGAAAAAGAAATTGAAGCGATTCCAAAGGAATATTTTAGAATTTGTATCAGTATTTGGGTTCTATAATGGCTCCAAAAGATAATTTCATAGCCATTAAGCCCTCAAAAAGCTATACTATGACCCATGAAGAGGAAGTATTGCAGTATGAGATATCAAAATTATGGTACCAAGTGCAACAAGTTTCAATCTTATGAAGAGCAATTGAAGATGAAATAGATGGTTTAAAAGCAGAAATGAAGGCTAAGTTGGATGGTTTGAAGGATCAAATAATAGCAAATATGGATGATAAATTAGTGGAAGATCACATCGAGCATCAACAACAAGTTCTCCAACTCTCAAAGGATAACCCAACTTTGGTGCGGAATCTAATGAAACAACAGGAAGATCAACATCACATCGAAAGAAGTTATGAAGCAGTCATAGAAACAAGAACTCGACAAGTACGATCAATTTCAGAGTATCTCAGCAAGTGGAAGAACTTTCTTGTAGAAGATTTCACATGGGAGGAAGAGAATTTTATACAGAAGCATCAAGAAATAATCAAGCATTGAGGACAACACTTTTTTGAAGGAGAGGGGCATGTTAAGTCCCTATATTAATAGTGTAGCCCCTTATTATGTTAGTGTAGCCCCCCTTATTGTTATTATTGTACCCCCGTAACCCCCATATTGTTATTATTGTGCCCTTACATTATTATTGTTAGGTCGGCTAGGATTACATTGTGGCCCCACTAGGATTATATTGTGGCCCCATGGACTCCAATATATAGAAGGAGGTTTTGTTCATTTGTATCATCCAAGAATTGTGCATTTATGTAATGTATTGGAGGTTGCCCCCTCGAAGTGGCTTATTTCTAAGGCGTTTATATCTCTTTTCTTCTATTTTTGAAGCTGGTTACACAACAGTTGGGACGCTAATATGTTATTATTATTATCATTTTTTAACACCTATTTCATCCATTTCTACTCTTCTTTATCACATCATTTATCATGGTTTATCATATAATTCCATTTTATAATTATTTATGCTCTTATGGATAAATATTATTTCTTCTCCTTTATTATTAATAAATTAATGATTATTATACATTATTTTATCAATGATGGTTTATTAATATATTTTGTAATATCACTCACCATTTTAGCCTCGAAGATATTTTCCAGATTGTAGATTTGGTCTCCAGATCATCATTCAATATTCCAACTCAGAAATTCGCTGGAATATTAAGTGACATTTTTGCGTTGGACATTCTGGGAAAATGGAGAAGAATCTGGAAAATATGAAACATGGGTTTTGTCCAGAACAGACCAAATTAACTTAAAAAAGAACGATTTGCCAAAATTCGGTCTGTATTAAGAGAAGCAGAAGGTTCTTTGAAGACGATTTTCTCAGATTCACTGTTGTGGTCGTTTTCCAAATTATCTCAGCTGCAAATCCAAATTCGACTTGTTCCTGTTGAATGATTGATGGAAATATATTTTCTTGCTGATCAATTTTTTGGGAACAATCCAATTTTGTTATGAGGGATCACATTTACTATTTAATTTCTCCTCTTTCTGATTATAAAAGGAGAGCGTGTATTGCCATTAGAGGGAGATTTCCTGTTGTAATTTTCAGAATTGTTCATCGACTCTTGTTAATTAAAACAGAGTACGACTGCTTGTAAACTATGCTACATATGATTAATACATAATTCAGTTGTTGTTCCATTATTTGATACTGGAGTAGTTTGGCAGTGTTCCACTAGCGGCAAAGGGCCCGACCCTGGTGGATCCACTTGCCATATGTATTATTATCTTTCGATTATAGTTGTGTGACGATTTGCATTTATTTTCATTAGAGTTTCAAGTTTAATAGTTTACTATTTTATTGCTTATAATCTTGGTGTGTTGCATTGTTGAATTACGTTGTCGTTCCTTTCCAATTTAACAAGAATCTTGATCCCTGTATAACTTATCTTGTTATGCTTTAACAGAGCTTCGTTGCTTAGAATTTACTATTCCATTCCATTTGTTGTTCCGTTCCATTTGCTATTCATTTCTAGTAAATAGATTTTTTGTTCATTTTTTTTAACTAGTTTACTGTTTATTCCTTTTCGTAAGAGTTTGGTTTTGCTTTTGAATGTATTACAGAGAGCTTGCTTAGTTTATTTTCATTAGAAACATTAGTAATTTAGCTTAGTTACTATTTCCATTTAATTTCTTTAGTGTGGAGTGTAAGATCATAAACTGTAAAGGACATTGGTTATTGCTACCTACGTTCTTAGATTGAGGATCTTGTTTATGTTTTATTTCATTTATATCAGTTGCCAGAGGAAAGCGTTATTACTACTGCATCCTTGACTGATGATTGCTGAGTGAGTGATTGGATTTTAGAGCATTTAGTTTCATGTCATTGTAATTAGATTTCATTTCCAAGGATCTGTTTACTCTTGTATTTGAAAGATCTATACTACATTTTAAGAAACATTACTCTCTGAGATTATAGCATGCACGTATTGTGTACACTCTTGAAATAAGAGGACTTGCCCGAGTTGATAATTAACGTGGGATAAATAGGAGTTTTAAAAGGCACCTTTTAGCACCCAACACCTTCGCTTCTAGAGTCCTACCCTTTAGGTTGTGTAATGCCCAAGCTACCTTCCAAAGAGACATCCTGAGCATCTTTTCTGAGTTAGTCCATGACTTTGTCAAAATATACGTGGATAATTTCACACCATATGGGGATGACTTGCGGGAAACTCTCTCCAATTTGGGCAAAGTACTAAGAAGGTGCATCGAGATGCATCTCTCTTTCAGCCCAGAAAAGTTTGAATTCCTGAAGAAAGCAGGGGTTGTATTATGATACTCCATATCCCAAGCAGGAATACAGGTAGTCCCAAACAAAATCACTATCATCAAAAGGGTACCTGCTCCTCAAAAGCAGAAATATTTTAGGATTTTCTTAGGCTTAGCTGGTTACTATAGACGGTTCATCAAAGATTTCAGCAAGATGGCTTTGCCATTATTTGGGTTACTGGCCAAATATTTTGAGTTTATTTGGTCTTGTCCTTGTCAAGAGGCTTTCGAGATCATTAAGGAAAAATTGACTACTGCCCCCATCCTCTGAGGTCAAAATTGGACTCTGCCTTTCCACATCCACATTGATGCATTTGACAAAGTTGTAGGGGCATCATTAGGACAATTAGAGGACAAAATCCCTTATGCCATTTATTTCATCAACAATAACTTTTCCAAGGTCGAACTGAATTATATTGTTACTGAGGAGGAGATGTTAGCCATTGCCTATGCTTTGAACAAATTTAAGCATTATGTAACTGGATATCAGACCTTTGTTCAAACTGGCCATGCAGCCATCAAGTATTTAAGGAACAAACCAGATGTTAACGCTAGGATAATTAGATTGTTGTTACTTTTGCAGCAATTCGATTTGACTATTGTTGATAAACCTGGAAAGGAGAATGTTGTTGCATATTTTTTGTCCAGGTTAGCTCTCCCTGCAGGTGAAAAAGGAATGGTGGATGACCAGATGCCAGATGAGAATATCTTTGCTATATCAACACTCTCACCATGGTTTGCTAATATAGCTAACTACTTGGTTTTTGGGAGACTCCCTCCTAATATTTCATTCAGGGAGAGGAGCAGAATCATAAAAAAAAAAAAAAATTCCCTTTCACATGGATTGGGGGGAACCTTTTCAAGCTAGGCCCTGATCAAATCCTAAGGATATGTGTGAGGGAGGAAGAAATTTTTGATATCCTCTCTGCATGTCATGACAACCCATGTGGAGGCCACTTTGTTGCAAAGATAATTGCTTACAAAGTTTTGCAGGTAGGATACTATTGGCATACCCTTCACCAAGATTCCGAAAGATACACCAGCAGGTGTGACCAATGCCAAAGGATGGGGAAACCCACGCAAATGGATGAGATGCCTTTGCACCCTCAGGTGCCTCTTCAACCATTTGACAAGTGGGGCATGGAATTTTTTGGACCTATCGATCCACCATCCGGACAAAAGAAGTATATCATATTCTGCACTAATTACCTAACAAAGTGGGCTGGAACAAAAGCAGTGAAGATAGCGACCGAGGAGAAAGTAGCAGAATTTCTAAGGGAGAACGCGTTTTACAAGTTTGGGTACCCCAGTGAAATAATCATCGATCAGGGAGCACAATTCACTTCTCACCTCATTGAGAATCTTTTGAGGAAGCACAAGATTGAGCATAAAAGTTCTATCGCCTATTGTTAGAAATTTAAATATTACAGAGCAATGAAACACATAAAATATGCGGAAAATACAAGCACAGAAAACACATAAAACCAGAGAGACACAGATATACGTGGTTCACCCAAATTTGGGCTACGTCCACCCCGAACAGCCAGTCCTTCCTTTATATTATCCAACAAAATGAAGAGACAAAACCTACAGCAGATCCGCTGTAATATCCGCTGTTCTCTCTCACAGTCTCCCTCTCTGTTTCTCGCTCCGAGAATACACTCATAATGCACAGCCGCAATACAATGCCCCCATATATACAAGGGGGTTGCCTTCTAAGGGAAAAAACCCTAATCTAAACATAACTTCTACCGTCAGATCATTTGCCTAATGAACGGCCCAGATAGACTAGAAATTACTATACTTTTACAAGGCAATTTTACATCTATTTTTAGCTTCGGGGGGGCTTCGAAAAGTGCTGCCGCCCCCTCTTGGACCCCCCACGGCAGCGATTAAATTTCGGGTGGCGTTGCCGCCCCTATTAAGGTACAGGGGTCCAATGTTGTGATACAAAGTAAACAAGATAACCAGGCTCCACACCCAACACCTATCACCCTCGGGCAAATGGCCAAGTAGAAGTAACTAACAGAGCTTTAGAGAGCATCCTCACCAAGGTTGTGAGAAGCAGCAGAAAATATTGGGCAGACATATTGGTAGAAGCTACTTGGGCCTACAACACAACTTGTGTTGAGCAGATTAATCAATCTTGCGGACAAGATCGATCTCCCTAGTACCAAAAAGTAATCTAGCAACAAACAGCCAAAAAAACCTATATTTCTCTAGACATATGCGATTTACAAAAGAATACTATAAAGGTGTTAAGGACTTACCGTAGATCCAATGCTTGTTTGAAGTAGTTGTCCCTCGGTCACTTGTGTGGAGCTATAAAAAGGGTCTCTTTCACCTCTAATTACCTCACATTAATATGTCAATCCGGGAGCGTTTTGTTATTACAAAGAGTGACTCAATCCGAGGCTATCATTTGTCAGAGTAATGCTAGTAGTACAGTGCTTAAGAAATACAAGAGTAAACGGATGCTTGTCTATAACTAAATTACTTCAAAGAATAAATCACACACTCAGAAAACTCAACAACTTATCAGTCAAGGGTTCGGCAGTGATAACCCATCCCTTCGGAAACTGATGGAAAGGAAACTAGAGCATAGACCACGAGCCTGGGAGCTAGACAGTGACTGCCAATGCTCACTACAGCCTTAGATCATCTCTCACACCAAACCAACAACTGCAAGTAAATGGAATAGCAAAGCGAATAAAGGATTGAACAGCAATTCTGGAATAGAACAGCAAGTCTAAAATGGAACAGCAATTGAAATAACTAAGTCCCGCGGGTTGTAACCAAACTTAATTAACTCAAATACTCTCTTTGCAATCAAATAACATTCTTTCACTCTAAAGGCAATTCACATAAATCACACTAAAGGAACAACAATAACAATTAATGAATTATGGAACAGTACTGATAAATTAGAAACGCACACAACACGAACGTTTAGTATAACAGCTCTGTAACATAACAGTAAGAACATGCAATGAACTCTTGAAAGGATTAATAACTTGATGCAGAGTCAACACACGATTCTATCTGCAAAAACCTCAATGATTCAATCTTTAACAGAGCATGTAATATGAACTTATAAAGCATATCAAATTACCAAATAACAATGATAAACAAACCACACAGAAGTCAAGTCGTAATGGTACAGAAGCAAGTGTCCTTCGGGGCCGGGCCCTTAGCCTCCAAGGATACACCGCTTTAAGTTAATCCAGACGCAGAGATGAAATAATCACCAAGATTTTATTAATGCATCGGTCAAAAATACATTGAACCAGTTCTCAACGAGACTTAATAATCAAAGCTGATGTTTTACAGAAAATTACATAAAAGTGTATCCTCCCTCTATATCTCAAGCTAACAGTGATGTCCCTTTATATAAAGGCGACGGCGGAGATGTCCAAGTAACAAGATAAATAAAGCAGCGATCCCTCAGGATCGAAGATCCTGAGGGATTCGCCAAACTGTTAACTCTTCATCCTGTCTTTTCTTTTGCGCTGAGTTGGTGTCTTCACCTCCTTTTCCGGGCCGATTTGCTTTGATATGTTTATCCTTGTTTGCATTCGGTTCTCGTTCAGAGGGACAACAGTTATCTCGACTTTGTCCTTTCCTTTGGAACGGCAATTCCTCGTTTTCTCCTTTTCCTGTACAGAAAATAACCATTATCAGTGGCTAAGTCTTGTATATCAATTTCCACATGTTTTGTTATAGTTATTATTTTCCAAATTCATGATGCAAAAAGGTTCACAAATTCTATTAGAAAGCCACTGAAATAATCATCAAAAGCATACCTTTTTAGTACTCCACACACCCCCCTGCTTACCTTGTTTCATGTCCTCATGAAAACATTGTAGTTGACATGCAAGGCAGTGAGAGAATATGCTGGAGAAGGAGTCTCATGCGGAGGCCTACAACCATGATGAGTGATTAGATAGTCAAAGAACCGACCTGTTTGCCCCTCAGGCATCTCATACAGGGCCTGGTATCCGGGTGCAGGGTGCCAAATAATTGGAGTGCGAAATCTATATCCTAACCAGGATGACCCTGCTTTCAGAATGCTCTCGCCATAGAGGTTCAAACGGTTGGAAGCTAACTCAAAGTTCTCATACTTAAATGGTTCCCTGAGCTGGATGTTTGGATCAGAGATTCGGTACCGAAATTTGGCTGCATTAATGGCCAAGTCTTGGATGGAAAGAAAATACTCTAACCCTTCCCGAATAAGTGCCTCATGCATGGGTCCTAAAGTCTCATAGACACCCGGAGCCTTTATGAGGTTTCTATGAGCTCTCCACAACTGTACTGGGTTCCTAGGCTCAGCCCTTACCCGTAAATCTAGACCATTTTCCTGACTCTGGAAAGTATCATAGGCTTTAAGCCACTTAATCTGATTAACCCCGAATGAAATGAATGCTTGAAATTGGATGTCTCCAACGAAAGGGCCAGGGTTTAACTCAGTCTCATGATTTAGCACAAGGTCATGCAAATAAAGTTCACACAAAAATCTCTGTACTTTCACTCCATAATGTTTACAGCAGTCTATAAAGTCATTGACAGTGTTGATTTGTATAGGGGCACCTGCTTTAACAGCTTTTATTTTTAATTGTAAATACCGTTCTAATAAAAACAGAGCATAGTTTTTAGCAGGAGCCCTACATGATAAGACGTCATTGTATAAAGAACACAAGGTATTCATCTGCTTGATAACAGTATCTAGTCTACGGGTTACCTGTGCAACTTCCTCTTGTTCCTTTCGCCACCCTTCAAAAGCCTGGCTTTTGGATTGATTGACATCCCTTAGTTGCTGCTGTAACTCTTCATATTTTTCTCGGGGAACCGTTTGCTCTCTAAGTTGTTCGGCTTCTTGCTGGGCTTGCTTCACCATCTTATGCAAGGTTTTTGTCTTCGGATCTTTTTTCCATAGGTCAGTAGAGGCCGGGAGTTTTACCTGAACTTTCTTATTATGCTGTTTGGAGTTCAGAACCCTGATTACCCCTGAGGGTGGTGCCTCTGTCTGAATTTTCTTGTCACTGGTCCTTATATCATCCTTTTCTGTTTTAACGCGAATATCCGTCTGTTCCTGTTCCTCAGCATCATTTGGAACGTCAGTTGGATTCTCGGTAGGGTTTTGAGTAGCAGGCCGATTGTTGGCCCTCTTTTTCTTCCTTCCAGTCTTTCTTACCTTCTGGTTCTTTTTCAGAATCCTAATTTGTTGTCTGAGCTGGGTTATCGTATTCAACAATTTCTGCCGTTCCCTCCGCAACTTCTTAATTTCCAGCGTTTCATTAGAAGGAACAGCAGACTGTCTGCTGCGGTCTGGACCATGACTAGTTTCAAACTCTTCCTCTTGGGGTTCTTCCTCACTGTTCTGCTCTGGCTGTTCTGGGGTAGGAACCTCGACTGGTTCTGTCTCTTCCTGAGCAACTGTTGTTTCTGCTCCTACTCCCTCTAGAATTTCCTCTTGTGACCTGGGAACAGATTGTTCCCGTTCAGTATTTACCTCCTCTTCATCATGAACAGGCATGTTTTCTTCTTGGGGTTTGTCATGGGGGTCCTCTGAACTAGAAGGTTGGCCATACTTGCCCATATTGGCTAAGACTGCGGCCAAGTCATCTTCTCCCAGTAGGTCTTGTAATGGGCTATCTTCCTGCTGTACCATTTCCTCCTCCTGTTCAATTTCTGCTTCTATTTCTGTTTCCGAATGCTCGGCTGCTTCGTCTTCGGATTGCTCGTCCTCAATTACCACTGGTTGGCTGGCGCTTTCCTGGAGCTTTTCCAGCCTTCCTCGTATCCGAGCTAACCGGGCTGATTTTCTGGGCTCTTCTATGCTTCCTCTCATCCGAGCTAACCGAGCTGATTTTCTGGGTTCCTCTGGTTGCTCGGGTGGATCGATGGTATGCTTGTGTTTTGCCGATTCTTGGTGTATCCTTGGTTGTTCTGATGCACTAGCGACATGTTCTCTGTGTTTTTCCGGTCGTTCTGGTGTGCTTGTAGGATGTTTACGTTTTGGGGATGGCGCTGTCAATCCCCCCTTAATCATTACAAGCAGCTCTTCCTAGCTGCTCTGCTGCTGGGTGAGACTATGGCTAACAACTAGTCGTATTAACCCATGGTGACTAACGACTGACTCTACATGCTGTGCCTTTTTATGCTTTGTGCAACATCATGCAGTAATGAGTTCAGGAGTGCAGGTAAATTTACAGAGCATTTCTGCTTTAAAACAGCTAAAAGTTTAAGATGTCGTGGTCTTACCACGTCTTTCCTTCCTTCGCAGGTGATGTAGCCCTGCACTATTCTTGCTAACTCCGTCCATGGTTCTCCTAGGGTTGCTGGCAGAACTCCCCTCCCCTTAATTGTCAAACTCTGGTCTTCGTCCTGGAAAATTTCCATGACCTTCTGTAATCGTTCCTTTTTCAATGTCCATACTGGTCCGGTGGCTGGTAGTCCTGAAACTTCTACAATTATGTCATCGGTGACCGCTATCCGCTTCCCCCTTACTGTGGAATGATCATCCTGTAGGTTCTGCATAAATTCCATCGCTACTGTTTCATTAGACTCCTGTAGGCGATTGAAATAATTCAACCATCCTGCTCTTTCCAGGATCTCCCGGGCAGCAGCAGAGATCGTCAACTGCTGAGGCTCGCTTCGAATTGCCCTTCCTCCCATGGTTTCACTGTGGATTCTAAATGGAACGGCAACTACGTTTTCTGTTTGAAACACAGAGAGGGTGATAATCGCAAGGTTTCAAAAACACAGAGTATGCAACAGTGAAACAAAAAGAAATTTTGTGTAAAAATAGAAATGCCATGCCGTTAAACCATGCCAAACCGTCGTACACTATTTTTCCGAATGGTGAGTTGACACGTAATACAGGGAATGATGAGATTAACCTCCCCCCCCGCAATGTGATAGGTTGTCCCAGCCGGCAAATAAAGGGGCGGCACCCGATCTGCAACCAAGTCAGAAAGGAACAGCATGTGGAATTATGCTATGTTAAAAAGGACAACGAATTACCGAAATAGAGGCGGAGAATTGATCGCGTATTATATAAGAGGCTGTTGTGTTATGATATGAGGCTAGTGGATAAGACATGTATCGTACTTGCCAAATCTCAAGTGGTCATGGTCACTTCCGTTGCCATGATTGGTAATGATAAATGTTCATGCGATGTATAAATCGGGAAATAACATATGATTAGTTCCTAGGATATAAGAAACAAAAGAGTATTAGTATCTTACCCATTGGTGTAACCAAGGTGACTTCAATACCATTAACAGTACTCTGCTGCCAACAGGTGTCCATAACCTTGGCAGAGTTGTTTTTTCACCCTCGGAACCATGATCCTTTGTGTATACTTAGGAATGTTGTTATGTCAAAATGTAGACCATTATGCTGGCTTGGTGACCAGTTAACCATAATGCCATTCACAAGGAAGGAGTGAAACGTGGGCAGGTCGGCTCGTAATGAGACCTCCTGTTCCAAGGTTTGTTTATTTGATATACCTTTTGGACCATATCCCTGGTGTGGTGGCCATAATGGGAATGCCACTTCACTTCCATCCTCATGATCATGGTAGGCTGGCTCTCGATGAGACCCCCTATCCTGCATTTGACACTTCACATATCATGTTCACATATTTTTTCTTTTTTTTATAGAATACTTTTCCTTATTTATACACAAAGGGTGGTTCAACACTCCTTAAGAGTAGGAATGGTGGAAGAAGTCTTATCATCTCAATAGGAAGATATAAGCTCTTTGCTCTTATTCCCAAGTACAAATCAAAAAAGTTTAAGGGAATCAGCATGATAAAGATAACCAATCAGGGCAAAATTAGTAAAACCATGTCAACAAAAGGTAAGAAATAAGTATGTCCTTCCATTTGTCCTCTTACTAATGCAGAGCCTTATAGATATAGCGATTTATAGTTTGCAGATTTCGGTATGTTGTGATTTTATATTTCATTGCACAAATACATAGCTGTATCTTAAAGACTAGAAAGAAGACGGGCAAGAAGCATCCTCAATTTAGATCAGCAAAAAGGAATAAGCTGTTTCACAAGGAGAGCAAAAGTATGCAAGTGGTGTTCCTTTGGAAAAGAAACAACGACGGATGATAGAAAAAAAAGGACAGCAAAAATGCAAATGTCGTTCCTTTGGGAAAAAGGAACAGCAAAAATAAAAATACTATAAAAACACTCAAAACGCCATTCCTTTGAAAAAGGAACAACAGCAATAAAAGAACGTTGTTTATTTGAAGAAAAAGGAACAGTGGTAACCAAAAGGAACAGCGGAAGATGTAACAATGCCGTTCCTTTGAAAAAGGAACAGCAGAGATCCCGAATGCTGTTCCTTTAGAAAAGGAACAGCAAAACAAACAAAACAAGCAAAGCCAACAGCATAAAAAAACACGCAGATGCTATTTTCAGAATGGCAAAATCGAACTTTGTAAAAGAAAAGGAACAGCAAAAAAATGAGAAGAAAATATTTAATTCAAACTTATGTACAAGAGCCACTCAAAAACAAAAACTTATGTACAAATTGTAAAAAAGAAATGAACCCTTAATGAATTACAGGTGAGGAAGATTTCTCTTCCTCTCCTAAAATCTCCATATCAGTGTCTCGGCGTAGCTGCTGGCAGAAGGATTCCCGAGTGAGTGGTTTGCGATAGAGACGGACTCGGTGGCCATTAACTTTGAATGCATATCCAGAACCGTCAATGGTAATTAGAGTAAGGGTTCCGTTGTCATGCACCTTCTGGATTTCATATGGTCCCAACCATCGAGTCTGAAGTTTTCCAGGGAAGTCCTGAAACCGAGAGTCGTATAACAGAGCCCAGTCTTCCTCGTGGAAGACTTTGTTTTTGATGAGCGCATCATGCCATTTAGCTCGCTGCTGTTGAATCAATGCTGTATTTTGTAGTGCAGAGAGCCTAATTTCGTCTAATTCATTGATCTGTTGTAGTCGATTGATTTGTGCCTTGCTTAGATCTAGGCCAACTTCTTGTGTTGTCCGTAATGTTTGGATTTCGAATTCTATGGGAAAAATGGGTTGTTTTCCAAACACTAATTGATAAGGTGAGTAACCGGTGGTGCTCCTCCATGTGGTTCTATAGGCCCAGAGTGCTTCAGGTAGTCGGGTAGCCCAAGCACGCCTATGTGACGCAATGGTTTTCGTTAGGATTGATTCTATTATCTTATTGCTACTTTCTACCTGCCCATTTGCCTGTGGGTGATATGGAGTAGTGATTTTATGCTGGACGTGATAATTGTTGAGTGTTGTAGCTAATTTATGCCCAACAAATTGTGGTCCTCCATCTGTAATTATTTCCCTGGGAAGGCCATAACGAACAAATAGATGGAACAGGAACTGTATGACAGAGTCCTCTGTGGCTCTTGGCAATGCTTCTGCCTCAACCCATTTGGTGACATATTTTGTTGCCACCAAGATATATGTTTTCTGATTTGATGAGGGGTTGATGGGTCTAACGAAATCAAGAGCCCATCGCTCGAATGGTTCGATGACTAACTGTGGTTTCAGAGGCATCTCATCAGCTTGACCAGGTCGTCCTGCTCGCTGGCAGCTGTCACAGGCTTGGACAAACTTCTTGGCATCTTTGAAGATCGTAGGCCAGTAATATCCTGTCTGCAATACTTTATGTCCAGTTCTACGCTCAGCGAAGTGCCCCCCACACGGTCCATCGTGACAGGCTTTTAGGATGTCAAAGATTTCATCCTCTCTAACACATCGCCGGATATGCATGTCTGCTCCTGTGTGAAACAAATAGCCCCCAATCCACGAGAATCGAGAACTTTTCTGAATAATCTGCTTGCGCTCATTAGGGGTTAAATGTTTTGGTAGTTTACCTACTGCGAGGTAGTTGGCAACATCAGCATACCAGGGTGTTTGAACGGCAACAACAAACAGGTGCTCATCCGGAAATTGATCTTCAACTGCTGTTGCATCGCTTGATTTTGGTATTCTCGAAAGAAAATCGGCTACAGGGTTTTCTTTGCCAGGCCGGTCCTTGATTGTGATGTCGAATTCCTGCAATAAAATTAACCATCGAGTTACTCTGGCATTTGTGACAGGCTTATTTGCTAAATATTTTATAGCAGAATGGTCTGTATATAAGATAACGGGATAGCCTGTAATATAATGTCTAAATTTATTGACAGCATGTATTACAGCTAGGAATTCTTTTTCAGTAACAGTGTAATTTAATTCAGCAGGGGATAAATTCTTGCTGATGTAATAGATGGCATATGGTTTTTTATCCTCTTCCTGCCCAAGGACTGCGCCAATGGCTGTATCTGAGGCATCAGATGATATCTGGAATGGTAGGTCCCAGTTTGGTCCTCGAAGGACTGGGGCTGTGGATACAAGCGTCTTTAGATCCTCGAAAGCACGGTCACATTTGTCTGTCCAAAGAAAATCAACGTTACCAGTTAGTGCATATAAAGGAGCAGCAATGTGTGAATAATGCTCTATAAATCGTCTATAGTAACCAGAAAATCCAAGAAAGCTGCGTACCTCTGTTTGAGTAGTAGGAGTGGGAATGAGCAAAAGTATTTGGATTTTGGCCGGGTCTACCTGAATACCGGCTGCTGAAACATAGTGTCCTAGGATAAGTCCTTCAGTCATCATCAAGAAACATTTTTCGTGGCTTAAGCAAAGCCTGGTAACAATGCAGCGTTGTAGGACTTTTTCTAGGGTGTCTAGAGTTGGATCAAAATCATCTCCATATGGTGTAAAGTCATCCATGTAAACTTCAAGTCCATCATTTGTTAAATCTGCAAAAATGCTAAGGATAGCCCTCTGAAATGTGGCAGGAGCATTACATAGGCCAAAAGGTAGAACTCGATAGGCAAATGTTCCCCAGGGACAAGTAAAAGTAGTTTTATCCTGGTCTTCGGGGGCAATCTGAATCTGATTGTATCCACTGAAGCCATCCAGGAAAGAAAAGAACTTCTTCCCTGCTAAAGTATCTAATACTTGGTCTATGAATGGGAGAGGAAAGTGATCTTTCTGTGTTGCCTTATTTAGTTCCCTATAATCCACACAAATTCTCCATTTTCTGTTCTTTTTTGGTACCACCACAAGCGGAGAGACCCATTTACTATCAGAAATAGGGTAGATAAAATTAACATCTAAAAGTTTCTGAAGTTCAGTTTTTACGACATCTTTTAGATGAGGATTAAGTCTCCTTTTCGGCTGACGAACAGGTCTGGCGTATTTTTCTATATAAATGTGGTGTGTACATAATTGGGGATCGATTCCTTTCATATCAGGGTAGTCCCATGCAAATGCTTCTTGATATTTTGTTAACAGATGGATGAGCTTTGTTTCTTGTTCAGGTGTGAGATTGGCATTGATGTTTAAAGTTTTTCCCGGTGCAATTTCCATAGTTTTACTATTTGCGACAGAAGTAACAGGTATTGTTTGGTCATGCGTTTCTTTCAGAGGATCTTCCTCCAAGTCATTATCAAATGCTGCTTCTATCATGTGACACTGTGTGCGAGGTTCAGTTTGAGTAATGAAATTATTAATGGCATCGTCTTCTGTTTGGTCTTTAAAATCGAGTGCCTCTTGTATAGTTAATGGAGATCTGATGTTATCAGTAAGGTATGATACAGGGTGCTTATTAGTTTTGATCATTGTGACACTTGGTTGCGCTAAAGGATATAGAACTAAATTTTTTCTATTCAGTCCTCTAGTTATGGTCATATTTCCCTGCCGGCAACCAATGTAGGCATCGGCAGTGGCAAGCCAAGGTCTACCTAAAATTAGTGGATGTCCATCAAGTCGGGTTTTTGGATTAATTATCAGAAAATCAGTTGGATACTCCCAGGATTCTACAGAGACCATGACATCATGTAGAGTACCCTCTGGTCTAACCACAGATCGGTCAGCCAATTCCAACAGAGTAGAGGTGGGTTCTACAGATGTAATGCCGAGCTTTTGGCAAGTTGTGGTTGTTAAAATATTAATTGCAGCCCCTAGATCAACTAAGGCATTAGACAGGGTCTGACCATAAATTTGAACAGTTATAATTGGATTCCCGGGGTCTTCATATTTAAGGGGTGTTTCTCTTCCGGACAATAGATCAGATAAAGTTCCGACTACTTGGACTCTTGGATTATTTGTTATATTCCTCCTTGGTTTCTTTATGCACAATTCTTTGATAGTTTTTGCGTATATGGGAATGTCTTGAATGGCTTGGAGGAATGGAATTTTTATGTACAGATTTTGTAATTCTCCCAGAATGTCAAAGTCGGGATATTGTATGGGTCGAGGTATGGCTAATCGTTCTGGGAATGGAGGAGAGGATGTGGTTGCTTGATTATGGGTTTGTTGCTTATTTACATCCTCTTGTTGTGACTGATGTTCTCTGGGTAACTGATCTTCAATATGAACTGTTTTATCTCCCTCAGTTTCAATTATACGTCCAGATCTTAACTGAAGGTCATTGCACTCCCTCAAGTCGGGTCCTATTTCTGGTGATTCTATGATTTGAATAGATTGGACCTGTCTGTTATTCGGATTGGGATCGGGTTGGGCTGGGAGTTGCGGTCTCAGGTTAGACTGGGGATTTTGTTGTAAAGCTGGCAAAGTAGGTTGAGGGAGCGGAATAGTTCCAGCTGGGTGGTACATCGGTCTTTGCCAGCTTGTCTGCCAGGGTGAACTTTGTGAAGTAGAGGGAGCCCATTGTGAAGGATATGGGCCATTTTGCCAATATGGTGGAGTGTAAGGGAAATTCGGCCAACCAGTTTGGTTTGTTTGATTCAGCCATGGATTTGAAGAAGGAAACGATTGTGGTGACCAGTTTGTAAATGGGGGTTGAGATTGATTTTGCCATATACCATATTGTTGAGCATTATACTGTGGGGTTTGAAAGAAAGAGGTTGAGTCCGGAAACATACCAGGTTGTCTCGGCTGCCACTGGCGGCGCTGGTTGATCGAATTCACCGATTCTGGTTCTTCTTCTGCTTCCTTATATACTGCTTTCAATCCAGGAAGTGAGGGGCAGCTCTCTGTAAGGTGATCTTTTGTACAGATGGCGCATGTTTGGACTTTATCCAGTGGACACTCCTTGTGGCTATGTTTTTTTCTGCATCGGGAGCAGAAGATTGCCAAATTCTGTTCTGCCTCCAACTACTTCTGTTTAGCCTGCACAATATCAAGTTGTGTAGTTAGTGTCCCCATAATATCAGTTTTAAAATTTTCTAATAAATTTCCAATTTCTGCACGTGTTACTCCTTCTGCTGATACTTTGTTATCTCTTACAAACCGATCATATTCTGTCGGTTTTATTCTTGTGCTGCCTCTCGAACTCCTGATACATAAGTCAATGATGTCAGCAAAATTCTCTTGATAAATATCCCCTTTTCCCATAATGTTTAATGTTTCAATCCATTGTTCCTTCATACCCCTTATTAATGCAGTTTTTAACACATTATCAGGTAAAGGTAGTGATGCATAAGGAGATCTTTGTAGATTGTACTGAAAACGTTCCACATACTCCTCTAATGTTTCATTCGGTCTAGCTGTCATTTGAAATATTTTGTCTTTTAATTCTCTAGACCTACAATAATCCTGATATTTTTTTAAGAAGGATTCTTTCATTTGATCCCAATTGTTGATAACCCCGCCACCTAGCCCCATAAACCATCTTAAAGCAACCCCTTTTAATGTAGAGGGAAATAATTTCAATTTTTGGGGATCGGTGGTGTAATCATACCCCCTACATAACACATCGAATTCGAATAAAAATGCATCCGGATCTTCTGATGTGAGTCCGTGAAATGTAGGGATATGCTGAAGAGGGATAGCTTTCATGGGTGCATTTGCTGCATAATCCACTATAGGATATTGTAATGTAGACGTTTGAGCATTTGGCTGGTTTTGAGCCATGGGATCGAATATATGCCAATAACCTTCTGGGATATCTAGGAGGGTATTCCTAGGTTGAGAGGGAACGGTTTTGACAGGGATATTTTTAATAGCGCTTCCTTTATCTGGAATAATAAGAATACCAGATGTCTGAGGAGATTGTATTCCTTCAACAATGATTTTCGCAGCACTCCCCTTATCTGGGCTATCTAATGGCTGATTTGTTTCAATAGGGGATTTTGGTTCCTTGGTTTCCCCTGTTTCTCCTTCTCCCTCACAAAAGTTACTAGAGTTCCCTTCCTGCAATAATTCTGGAGTAGAATTTTCAATTTCTTGAAAGTCCTGCTCTTCAGTTTGACTATGCACCTCAGCACAGGCGACAGATGGTGATCCTGTGGCCTGAAGGGAACTAGTAGGCGGTTTAGAAATGTTTTTCTTGAGGCCTACTAATGGCTGAGATTCTGTTTTCTTATAGATTTCGTCTATGAAGGTCGTTCGGCCAAGGGTCACCGGCCCCTTAGCTTTTTCAGGCTTGGATGGGGGTTTGATATTCTTTTCTGGTCTTTTCTTCTTAGTCATGCACTCAAAAAAAATGAACTACCAACTTCTATTCAAACAAAGCAAAAACAAATCTGTTAGGAAAGCGGATAGTGGAGCAGGGTTTTTACACGCTCCGCACGTAGGTTCTTACCTTCCGTTTTTAGGATCCAACTCCTCCCTAGCAGGCTCGTACACTACTCTGAAAAATACAAATGGCTACACTCTTTCCCCGGAAACGGCGCCAAAATGTAGAGCTATAAAAAGGGTCTCTTTCACCTCTAATTACCTCACATTAATATGTCAATCCGGGAGCGTTTTGTTATTACAAAGAGTGACTCAATCCGAGGCTATCATTTGTCAGAGTAATGCTAGTAGTACAGTGCTTAAGAAATACAAGAGTAAACGGATGCTTGCTTGTAACTAAATTACTTCGAAAGAATAAATCACACATTCAGAAAACTCAACAGCTTATCAGTCAAGGGTTCGGCAGTGATAACCCATCCCTTCGGAAACTGATGGAAAGGAATTTAGAGCATAGACCACGAGCCTGGGAGCTAGACAGTGACTGCCAATGCTCACTACAACCTTAGATCATCTCTCACGCCAAAACAACAAATGCGAGTAAATGGAACAGCAAAGCGAATAAAGGATTGAACAGCAATTCTAGAATAGAACAGCAAGTCTAAAATGGAACAGCAATTGAAATAACTAAGTCCCGCGGGTTGTAACCAAACTTAATCTATTAACTCAAATGCATTCTTTGCAATCAAATAACATTCTTTCACTCTAAAAGCAATTCACACAAATCACACTAACGGAACAGCAATAACTATTAATGAATTATGGAACAGTACTGATAAATCATAAACGCACACAACACGAACGTTTAGTATAACAGCTCTGTAACAAAACAGTAAGAACATGCAATTAACTCTTGAAAGGATTAATAACTTGATGCGGAGTCAACACACGATTCTATCTGTAGAAACCTCAATGATTCAATCTTTAACAGAGCATGTAATATGAACTTATAAAGCATATCAAATTATCAAATAACACTGATAAACAAACCACACGGAAATCAAGTCGTAATGGTACAGAAGCAAGTGTCCTTCGGGGCCGGGCCCTTAGCCTCCAAGGATACACCGCTTTAAGTTAATCCAGACGCAGAGATGAAATAATCACCAAGCTTTTATTAATGCATCGGTCGAAAATACATTGAACCAGTTCTCAACGAGACTTAATAATCAAAGCTGATGTTTTACAGAAAATTACATAGAAGCATATCCTATATATCAAGCTAACAGTGTTGTCCCTTTATATAAAGGCGACGGCGGAGATGTCCAAGTAACAAGATAAATAAAGCAGCGATCCCTCAGGATCGAAGATCCTGAGGGATTCGCCAAACTGTTAACTCTTCATCCCGTCTTTTCTTTTGCGCTGAGCTGGTGTCTTCACCTCCTTTTCCGGGCCGATTTGCTTTGATCTGTTTATCCTTGTTTGCATTCGGTTCTCGTTCAGAGGGACAGCAGTTATCTCGACTTTGTCCTTTCCTTTGGAACGGCAATTCCTCGTTTTCTCCTTTTCCTGTATAGAAAATAACCATTATCAGTGGCTAAGTCTTGTATATCAATTTCCACATGTTTTGTTATAGTTCCTTATTATTTTCCAAATTCATGATGCAAAAAGGTTCACAAATTCTATTAGAAAGCCACTGAAATAATCATCAAAAGCATACCTTTTTAGTACTCCACAACTTGAAGGAGTTATCTTTATAAACTTGCAGTCACAAACAAGCAAGCATTAAATAGCACCTGTATAGTAAATATTATAAACCATGCCTATCATGGTGATCAAGGAATCCATGAAATAAACAGTTAATTAATAGCTTATTGAGAAAAATGAATTCATTTGTATTAACTTTGAAAGAAAGAAAAACCTTACAACCTTAGCCTTGATGTTGAACAGGGCTTCCTGGGGTCTGAAGCAAGAAGCTCCTCTACTCTGACAAGCCTTGCACTCTTCCAACCGAGACAGATAGAGGTATGTGATCTCTCCTCACAAAAATCTCAGTTAAATGAGTCTGAATCCCAACAGCACTGAACCTCAAATAATTCTAAAGCTTGAACTCCCCTTGAGGCTACCCAATGCCTCTTTTTATAGTGGAAAAGAGGAGGTTTCAGTTCCAACTATGAAGGGATAGAATCCTCCTTCAAAGGGATAAGCTCCTCACATCAAGGGGCTAGCTCCTTAAGGTAAGGGATACATGAACCTCAAAAAAGTGGTTCTGCCACCGCAAAATTATTTATATAGGCTTCTAGAATTTACTGAAAGTGAGATTTTTGAGTTTACTTGTGCCTTTTTAATCTTTTACAGGGGTTCGCACCCATAACATAGAGAAAGTGCGTTCAGGTACACAGGAGTCATGAACATTAGGTGCGGGACCACAGGCAAGACAAAGAGAAAGTGCGATACCAGAGTTAAGGATATTTTTAGGAACTTTTCTCTTATTTTCATGGCTTGACATGAAGAAATGATATGTTATACTTGCAAAGGAGGAAGTATGAGTGATAATGAGCTCATACACATAGAAAAATATCAAGATGACAATTTTCAGTGCAACAGATTTCCCCCTAAAGTGCAAAGTCTGGAGTAGATGAAGTTGCAGTCTGTCATATATGAAGAGTGCAGTACTTTATCATTTCAAGGATTATCCTGTGGACACCCCAGTCAGAACCTGTAAAAACATTCAATGCAAAATATATATGTGTAGACATATCATCGCTGAGGTATGCATTCCCATACTCAGATCAAAACTAACTAGAAACTGATTTAAACTGTTCTGATACAGGAATGATTTTTAATACATCAACAGTATAGACATGTGTAGACACAGTATGGACGCAGCCATTTGTTTATAAATATTCCACTGTATAAATGAATAACAAAATTCCTCGCAGCCTGGATGGTAGAAACTAGATCCAGGGTCTTGATTTCCGCTTCTCGAACTAGTACGATTCTATCCATGTGAATGAATGTGTCAAAGTCGAACATGGTAGAAACCACTTGATTACCAGTCAATGACATAAACTGTTAACAAGTGTGAGAGTAACCACCAATAATGTCAATGGTTCTCAAAGTACTCAGTACAATCCATGAAATTTGAATGAATGAGCTGAAGTCGAACATGTCACGGAATCATTCGATTGAAGGTCAATGATGAAACCTGTCGTCGAAGGCGAGAAACCTGCCATTGAGGCATGCAGATTTCAAGGTACTGACAATTTCTAGATCAACTTCCTAGATAATGAGCTGTCGTCGATAGAAAATGATCTTTCGTAGGCAAGCCCACAACATGAAATCATAGATCAAGTTTTGAAGAAACATATTGGTAAGGACTGACTCAGGGATGGTCAAAATGGATGACAGATATTTTTCAGATGAATGGTTTATTTGAACTGTCCTCTTGAACACATAATGACACTGTAGATGGTTTGGTGACAATTGACCCAAAGCTAATACCCAGAAACCAGTTGAAGCCTTTCAATATGATTTGATTAACTGTTAGGCAAAGGATTTTCCCAACCCAGATGAAAAAAAGTGTCGTGTTCAAGAGTGGTTAACGGCTTTTCGAATAATCAAAATACAACAAACAAGTTCATTTTCCTCTCTTTTCCCCCACCATTTCTGGTAAGTACCTCTTTATTTTTGACAAGCTTGAGGAGGATAACATTTGCTTGTTTATAAGCTCATCCTTCAGATGAGTCCAACTTAGTTTAAGATTCGAACCCTAAGAAGGAGTGGTTCATTCTTGTTTAAAATTGAACAGGTCCTTTACTGTTACATTTTAACGAGTCCAGTATAGGAGAAACTCGGTGTTTTTTCAATTTTAGAGAGTCAGAAGAAAAAACTTAAGAAGACTCCATGGGGGCACTTTTTCGTAAATTTAGTCTCTCGAGCCCGAAAAAGGATAAAATAATGCGGGAGAGAATTATATTGACCGTAATTAGTCAACGTATACCTTTTTCATAAATAGTCCATTTCAGTCCGTAAAAGGGGTAAACTTATCCTGAAGGGACGATCATTCATTTATTTTAATGAGTTCGAATAATCAAGTACTCGACAATCTTTTCAATTTTCGAGAGTCTGAAAAGAGCTTAAAAGAGGACTCCAAGTTTTCGCTTTTTCGTAAATTTTTGAAAGAGTCCGAAAAGTGATAAAAGTATGCTCTTTGTTGAAAAACGATCAATTTTCCTGAAAAATCCAATTTCTGCACAAAAACTCGAAACATTACACATAACTGTTTAAGATAAATAAAAATGTTTTCAAAAATAAACTTTTTAAAGTGAAAAATAAACAAATTAAAAATTCATTTATTCAAAAAAACTTATAAAAAGGGCTTTTCTAATCTCATTTTTACCATTTGTATTCAGAGTGACAAGTAAGGGCTTTTGGGTAAAAAAGTTCCTGTGAAGATTCTGAAAAATTTGTCCGGCGAAATCGAGAACCATTAGCTCCAGGTAATCCATGACCTCCTTATCTTGCATTTCATCCGTTTACATTTCATTTTTAGGCTTTAGATTTCGTTTTTAAGAGAAAAATATGTTCAAAAAATCGCCCGTGGGGGTCCGCAGGTGCAACACGCGGGCCCTGTGGACCCCGAATTTTTTCTACATAGAAAAAATTCGTGGGTCCGCACTTATCTCACAGCGCCCGTGCGTTCCTACGCACTGTATATGAGAACAAAGTGCGGACCCCGCGCAATTAAAATTCAAACTTAAATTTCTTTAGTTCTGCGCAATTTTTTTTAAATTAGATTGTTCTAATATATCTTTATGCATTGTAGGATATACAAGATGATAATTTGGAGAGAACGTGAGCATGAAGACGTAGATGATGCCGCAATTCTTCATTTGCCTACAATGCAAGCATTAAGAGCATGCGGTTTATATAAATTCTGGGCCATTCAGGGCATGAGGGCACAAGTAGACCTCCTGACGTGGCTGGTGAACAGGTGGAATGTACAGGACCAGTGTTTCATTATTGGTGGCCATCGGCTTGAAATTGAGCTGGAGGATATCTATTTTTTGACTGGTTTGTCCAAGAGGGGAGAACAAATTTCTCTTTTTGGGACTAGGCCAGGTGGCCAGTCTGTCGCTAGTCTTCGACTAGAGTTCTGTAATGATCAGGCAGACCCCAGGGAAAAACAGATTGACATAAAAACTATTATCCATCCCGAGCTTAAAGTTATTACATTTACTGTCACCAGACTATGTGGGAGCGCAGCGTTGCATGTGGCTACCGGTTCCCAGATGCGCATTGCTATAGACTGTTTTCGAGGCACCATTTTCAACTAGTGCGAAGCTGTGTTGGCCAATGTAAAAGGCCAACTAACCAGAGCAAAGAATGAAAAGCTAAATAACTTTGGATATGGATCAATTGTAGTCACCTTTTCTCTAGAGAGGATCCCCATGTTAGCTTTGCAGAACATTCTTGTTGATGTTGGATGACCTCGAGAACCTAGGATGGTTCGTTGGGTTGTTCGATTTCCTTATACATATTTTCCTTGGCTGGAATGCCAACTTTTTGTTATAGAGGACTTTCCATACGCCGGGATAGATTTTCGCGGTGACCGAGAGATGTCTCTCCCAGTAGGGGAACAGTGGGATGAATCGGGTAAAAAATCATTTTCAACAATTTCTAAATTCTAATTTTTTTTATTTTAATCGTCTCAAAAATAATCAAAATTTTTAAATGCAGATGTGGGCCCACAGCGACCAGCCCATCTCCAGCCTTATGAGAGGAGGCATCCAACTTCCGCAGCACCAGCCCCATAGGGCCAATCAACTGATATTCTGTCTGATTTAGAGCATCACCTAGAGCGCCTAACTCTAGACATTCCAAAGACCCACATAGATGATATCCCGCTCAGATTACAGAGATATGTGATTGGTGTCCCAGGACCTTTTAGGAGGTTCCTATGTAGGGTGGCCCGGACAGTGGTCTCTTATCGTGATCATCATCAGTGATAGGATGATCGTGTCATAGACTCATATTTTTGACCTTTTGTATATCATTTTTGCCGATCATAAGGTGTTTTCAACCTATGATCGAAGACGATGTGTATTTTTGAAACAAACTTCTATGCTATGCTATATCACTATTACCGGTTATCTGTGTACATGTTATTGAATGTTGTTTAATTTACTGTTTTGATTATTGCAAATGTCGATTTATCATATTAGAAGCAACTGCATCTGCTAATGTATTTAAATGTCTTGGAATATGTTGATATTAAATGTAATCAAATTCACGTTCCAAGAGATGAACTCTTAAAAATAACCGTAATAACACTAGATTTCTAATGGCATAAACCCTGTTAAGCTGTAATACAACAAGTTCAAAATCCAACCTAACAATCAAACTCCAAATTCCAAACGATATGGATTCAGATAATAACTCAATCACTACACTATACTTTGCGATGTTATTTGTTGTTTGACCGAGGCTTACCCCATGCATGGATACTAACTCGTTAGAGGGTGAATAGATAACCCAAGCTGCGGAAGAAATGTTCTGTGTGCTGCGACAAGCACCATCAGCAAAACCAATGTAGGTTTGAAGAGACGTCAACATTTGCAATATCAAGATTAAAACTCAGATAAGCAGTAATAGTGATAAAAACACACTCTAAACTAAGCATGCTTTTCTAATCTAAAACACACCAGCAGTAAAGAAATCTAATCTAATAAATCTCCACAGCAAATTTAAGCATAATATATCTTCAGAAAAAGCTCATTTTTGGGTTTATCTAAAGGGACACCGTCGAAATCTATCAGCTCATAGGCCCCTTTTGCCAACTTTCACTTAAAAATGAAAGGACCATGCCACATGGGCACAAATTTTCCAGCTCCTAGCTTATCGTTGGCTTGATCGTACACTAAGACTAGGTCTCCTTCTGAAAAATTACGAGGGGTAACACTTCTATCGTACTGAGCCTTTATTCCTTTGACATGAGCCTCGTTTTCTATTACAGCATTTCGTCGATTCTCATCTAGCTGAGCCAAGTACAAAAAAAATTTCTCCTCTTCAGACGTAGCTGGGAGTAATTCTATGGCTAATTTCAATGACAGAATTTCACATTCAATTGGCAACACAACTTCCAAACCATAAACCAGTTGAAAGGGAGTGAAACCAGTTGATGTTTTCACTGAGGTTCGATATGCCCAAAGTGCTGAAAATAACATGGAATGCCAATTCAACTTATGAATACCAATAATTCGTTTAATCATAGTGACTAAAACTTTATTGATAGCTTCAACCAGACCATTAGCTTGCGGATAATATGGAGTGGAACTATCGTGGTGCAGGCCAAGTTGATCTGTCAGTTCAGTCATCATGATATTTCGAAAATGACTTCCATGATCAGTAATAATGGCTTGAGGAACACCGAATCTAGAAATTATATGATTGAACACGAAAGTTGCAGCAGTCTTGCCATCTACCGAAAATGTAGGCATCGCCTCGGCCCACTCAGTAAAATAACCTACCGCTAGGATAATATACACATGGCCCCCTACTGAGTGAGGGTTACATGTAATAAAATCAATACCCCATTTTGTGAAAGGACCGACAGAAATTATAGGGTGAAGAAGAGCGGGTGGCGCACGCATTTTGCGGTCAAAGACCTGACAATTATGGCATTTCCGGACTACATAGATACAATCTTTGAATAATGACGGCCAGAAATAACCAGCGCACAATATCTTTTGGGTTGTGGCATACCCAGACATATGACCGCCACATGCTCCAGAATGGCAGTCATTTAGAACCTTATAAGCTTCTTCATGAGTAAGACAGCGTCGAAAAACCGAATCTGCTCCACGACGATAGAGTGTATCACCAATAATATTGTGTTGTTGGGATTGGAAATGTATTTTCCGTCGCTGAGATTGTGAGATTTCAGGTCGAAAATATTGGGTTTGGAGATAAAAAATAATATCCCCATACTAAGGATCAAGTGTACTGATAAGAAACAAGGATTCGTCCGCAATGGGCTGCTCCGCCACAGTTTCAGTATCAGTAGAGGGGAAATCACACATCAGTTCGGCAAAAACCAAAGATTTCTTTGCCTTGGATTTTTCAAATTCCAAGTCAAATTCCTACAGGATAACTATCCATTTGGAATAGTTGCCCCCTAGCAATTGTTTGGTTAAGATGTACATCATAGGGTTACAGTCATAAATTACTGTGGTTTTGCGTAATAAGATGTAGTGTCGAAATCTTTGGACAGCTTGAACAGCTGCCAAGGCCAATTTCTCCACATGTGTGTATTTGATCTCAGTCAGATGTAGATTTCGAATAAGATATTAAATCACATGTTCATTGTTGAATTCATCTTCTTGAACTAAAACCATCCCAATGGTGGAATGAGAAGCGGAAAGGTACAAAAAATAGTCCTGGTTGTAATTGGGAGGATGCAGTAATGGTGCATGGGTCAATGCGTTTTTGAGTGCATCAAAAGATTGATTAGTGATCTCATCCCAAAAGAATAGAACGTTATGTTTTAACAACCTGGTAAAACCATTTTTTAACTCGGCGTAGTTAGGAATGAACCGACGTAAAAAATTTTCTTTCCCCTGCAAACTTTGGAGTTGGCGCAGAGTCGAAGGAGGAGGCAGATTAAAAATAGCTTCAACCTTCGACGGATCAACGCGAATTCCTTCTTTTGAAACAATAAATCCCAGTAAGCGACCCGATTCTACACAAAAAACACATTTGTGTGGATTCAACCGAATTTGATAATGCCTACATCTCATAAAGATTGCTCGTAAATGAGTGAGATGGTCGGCCCTACGCGATGAATGAGCAGGTAAATCATCGAGATAAGGCTACACAATGTGCTTAATGTCATGAAATGTGTAAGACATAGCTCTTTGAAAAGTTTCCCCAGCATTCTTTAATCCAAAGGGTAGTTTGCAATAATAAAATGTCCCCTATGGACAAATGAAAGTTGTTTTTGGCTAATCAGTAGGGAGTATGTTTATTTGATTGTAGCCAGAAAAACCATCCATAAAGGAAAACATTTCACTGTCGGCACAATCATCAATAATTTGACCAATATAGGGGGTTGGATAATTGTCTTTAGGACAAGCTCGATTAATATACCTATAATCGATACATACTCTTATCGTTCCTTTTTTTTTGTTAACAGGAACAATATTCGATACCCAATTGGTTAAAGGAATTGGATAAATGAAACCTGCACGAAGTAATTTCTCAACTTCGGCTTTGATAGCAGTAACTTTTCTTGGATGTATTTGACGTAAACGTTGATGGACAGGTTTGGCATCCGGGAAGTCTTGATTTCATGTACAACAATTGACAAATCGATCCCTGGCATTTCTTCATATGACCAGACAAACACGTCACGAAATTCTTGAAATATGGCTTCATAAGTTTGGATTTCATCTTCCGTACAGCAATCACCTATATGAATGTTTTCAATTATTCCTGGCTTAACTGAAATGTCAATTGGAATCGTTCTAGAGATATTTTCTAAATTTAACTCATAATCAGGATTTCGTAATGGATTCTGCGATTCTTTGACATATTCAACAGTAAAAATAGAAGCAAAATCATCTTCAAAATGATCTAGCTCAGGTGAAAACGAAGATCGGTGATGTAGATCTTCCCATGGTAAATCTTCAACAGACAAAAGTTCACGAATTTGCTCATCAGTATGAGCAAAATCGGGAAATGTCGTTGTGGCTGAGCTAGATATAGAAAGTGATTCCTCATGGATCCCATTCATTGGATTAGTTTCGGTTGAAGAAGGGTTGGAAAGTGACTGTACAGCCTGATATGCAATTTCAAATGGACTCAAAGGCATTGCGCCATCAAATGAATCTAACTCGGAGTTGGAAGGTACGATCCAAGGATCATCAAAAATAATAGTATTTGATGAAATCATATGAATAGTTGCGATAGAAGGCGATACGTTAGGAGGAGGAAAGGAAAAGGTTCCTAGTAAAGAAGAATCTTTAATCAAACCTACTCCAACATCCTTGTAAGGGATAGCCGTTTTACCGACGTGCTGGATTGTTTCTGTAAAGGCTGGATTGGAAGAAAAATAAGTTAATTGATCTATTGTAACGATCCTTCCTTGATGTGGAAATTTTATAAGCCGAAAGACCAAAGAAACAACAACATTCATAACATAAGACCAACTACGACCCAGGAGAAGGTTGTAATTTAGAGGGGCATTAACCACTTCCACATCTAGATTTACGGTTTTGCCTTCGACCCCTATGGGTAAATCCTGCAAAATACCAAAAGGATGAAAACCTCAGCCATCAAAAGCCTTTAGAATTGTTGAAGACTGATTGAGTGAAGGAGAACCAAGCGATTTCCAACATTAAATTGACATAATACACGTTGAAGCTCCCTCATCAATCACAGTCCTAAAGATCGGTCTGTTTTTGACTAATACTACAATCTGGAAAGCTATTTGGTGAGGTAGGCGAGGTGTACTATTCTCTAAATCGAAGATTATTAGGTTCGAGTCCTGAATATCGACAGCTCCTATGGCAGACAAAAGTAATTTATGCTGTGCTGGGCACGATTGTAGCACTTCCAAAGCCGACATTGCTAAAGGGGAAATAGCTAAGTCCTCAACAATGTTGTAATTCTGAGCAGCTCTCGCATGTGGATTGAAAGCTGATTTACGAAAAACACCTTTAGTAGGTGGTTTGATAACTAAGTCTGGATTGGGTTTCTCGATCTGTAGCAGACCAGAAACATGAGGAGTTGTAGTTGATGTGTTTGCACTAGAAGATTCTTCTTCTTTACCATCAACAAAACTTTTACTACCATAATCTTGCGATTGCATCGCAATCCTGACATGAGACATCATCATAATAGGTTCTTCTGAGGCATTCGAGGTAGAACCAACCATCTTACTATCTTGAGTGGGAAAAGGATCCTTCAAGACAGCAGCTTGTTGTGAATCTTTAACAAATTTAGAAACCTCTGCTCAATGTGGGCATTCTTTAGTAAAATTATCCTCGTCGCAAATGAAACAAGGATAGCGAGGCTTGCATTTTTCGTCATTAGATTCATTTTTATCAGTTTTATCTTTTGAATTCTTTTTGTTTTTGTTCTTCCCTTTCTTTTTACCGTCGGATTTAGATTTGGACATAGATGTCTCTACGACATGAATGTCAGCAGAAATTTCAGGGGAAGACTCTCCCTTCGGGGAATCAGGTAAAGTTATAATAGGAGAAGAATTATTTGAAGATTTCTTCTTGCTTTTAGTATTAACTGTACCAATCATACCATCAGCGGCATGAGACCTTGAAGAAGCTGCGATTATTTGTCTTTGTTTTGGAAGATCGGGGATTTTTTCATGTAAAGTACCTGACTGCGTATAGACGAGGTCAAGGTATTGAGCTTGAGCAATGAATTGCTCCTCAGTAACAACTCCGGCCTTAGGTACATCTTCAATGATTTTGGGTAATAAAGATTTAACAAACCATTCTGCCAAAATTTGATCCGAAATGTAAACTTTCACTAAACGCCTTTTACATCGCCATTCGTGAATATGATCTAAAATATATGTGGATGTGGATTGCTTTAGAGAAGTCAATGGTTCCGTGCCATTTTCGTATCTGACATGCAACTAAAAATGAGTCAAGAAGGTAGTTTCTAACTGACTGAAATTATTAAAAGAGCCTCGTGGTAACTCAATGTACCATTTGGCGGCAAGACCAATAAGAGTCCTTTGAAAAAGATGTAAGCGAATTGAATCATCAATTATTGAATTAGACGCACACTAGAGGTGATAAGTCATAATGTGATTTGACGAATCTTCTCCTGACTTACCCTCGAATTTTGGTATATCACTGGGAAACTTATGCGGCATTGACAGCCAATACAGATGATAGAAAATTGGGTCATTCGTAAGGCATGTCAAATTAGGTAAATCCAAAGTTGCAATAAATGGTAACTGACAATTAGGGTCGCGAAAACCTTGAGTAACCAAAGCAGTTCCGGGAGGAGGATATCCAGGATAACTGGGAATCATATTTGCATTAGGAATTGTGTAACCTCTTGGGAAACCAAGATTAACCAGACCAAACTGTGGTTGTTGAGGTTGTTGATAAGCATATCCAGGGTATAGTTGATACTAATAAACTAGGTTTTGTGAAACGGGACCGAATTGATACTATCCCTGGTATGATTGATACGTGAATTGTGGTTGACTTGTGACAATCGTACTTGTACAAGCTTGTCCCGCGGGTATCTAGACCGAAGTCTGAACTGTAGGTCTTGACTGAGGTATAGAGACTTGAGGGATTTGCACGGATGCAGGGATAGTAGAAACCAGAGTTACAGATACTATAGAGACAGGTGTTATAGGTTGATCAAATGTTGTAGTAGTTGCAGTAGTTTGAGGCAGAGTCTGAGGTGTACTAGGCCCAGACTGCTGAACAGAACCAGGTGCAGGGGTTTGAATAGTAGACTGAACAGGTTGCTAGGTTGGACCAGAAACCAAAGGCTGTCTAGGTTGAGAAGACAACTGCACATTAGGTTGCATAGTCTGTTGAATTTGGGATGAATCCCATACCATGTTTATTCTGGGGTATTGTCCCGCAGAAGGTTGAACGTAAGGACCATAGCCTCATTGAACTTAGGGTTGATAAGTAAGTGGTAAATTTCTGGCTCCTTGTACAAATGATTGACCAGAAGGTGGTTGGAAACCTTGAGTTGGGTACTGAACTTGAGGTTAATAACCCTGAGGCGTGTACTGGATCTGGGGTTGATAAGGACCTTGAGGAACATATTGAGTTTGGGGTTGACCTTGGGGTATGTACTGTCCTGAAGGTTGATAACCTTGAGGTATGTATTGTCCTTGAGGTTGTTCTCCAAAATAATATTGTGCTACAATTTGTCCTGGGAAAAAGTGACCTTGAGGTTGCCCCCCAGGTGGTAACTGACTACCTAAAGGTTGCCCCCCAGGCAGTAATTAACTTCCCTGAAATTGTCCCCCAGGCGGTAACTGATTACCTTGAGGTTGAGGATTCAGAATATTACCAGACATCATAAAGATTTTCTCTGCGTTCAACGTTTTAGTTTTAAGTCCATTAAGACCAGATGATAATACTTGTTCAATCGGTCGAGGAGTTTCTCCTGAGAAAGTACCAGAAAGAGCTTGATACCCCGAAGGAACAGAAGGACCACCGTGTAAAAATGCTTCCGGTGTCTGGGAAAACATAGATGACTTTCCTGCCATAATGGATGAAGGATAGTAACCTCTGGGCGTAAGATGAAATGGAATTTGAGGTGGAGAAAAAGCAAGACCCCGGTTTTCTAAAAAGTTTTTCAAAGATAGATACCAAGCATCACTCTGAATAGGGCTATAGAAAATGGATTCACGCTCCCTAAGATTTAAAGACTGAGGGGATTCGGGAAGAGATATCTCTTCATCCGGACTAGCAAGTTCTTAAATAGAAATGAGGCCAGATGGAAGATATTCAGTAACAATATTTCTTACCCTAGGTGAACCAAGATCGCTAGAAGTTGGTGTAATAAATCCTGAGGATGTTTCCAAAACAGAATGTTTAGTTTCAGGCTCAAAATTTCAGGTTCGTCAGCTAGTTCACTGGAAGGAGAAATACTACCAGTAACTTCGGAAACTGAAATCGGTTCTTGAATGTGTTCTGTTGTGGGTATTTGATGATCAGGATGAAAAACTATAGATTAACTTCCAATTTCTGTTGATCTAATTCTACCGCTACTAGATGATACTAGAGCACGAAACCCTTCAAGTTGACTTGGTGTATATTCAGGGGGCTTCCCCTGAAGTCTCTGGGATTGTCTTGGTAATTCTGCCACGATTAAATATTAACCAATCACACACAAACAAAGAAAATCTCAATAAAAACACCTAAAGTCTCTAAAGAAACAAACAGCTGAATCACACGCATAAAAATCTAAGAGTTCAAACCACACACAAACAGTAACTTCCCATACTAAAAACACTAGTTGGTGATGAAATCCAACTTAGTAGAAATTTAATAGAGAAAGGGCGGTTGGAACAGTTACCCCGACAACCTGCTTAATGAAACAGACTGGCACAAGTTTCTTCACAAAACCATCTCGTGTGAAGAGAACCCCCCAGAGAGTCCAAGTGAGTTTAGTCGACGTCTGCTCCAGGTACAGTGAGATCTTTCCTTCACCGTCACCTTAGGAAATAATCTTAAGCTTATGGACACTAAGGTTACCAATAGTAACAAATACAACTAGGGGAATAGTCTACGATCCGATTCCACGTGCAAGGGCAAAGTAACAAAGCTCAATCCCCTTGAAGGCTCCTCGACATGGTTAATCCGAGGTTTACCGACAAGTGACCCCAGGCTCCTTGACAATGGTTAATCCGAGGTTTACCGTTTGTAATGTGCGCAGATCTTCTATCTTTCCCAATGAAACAGAATTGATTGTCTCAAAGGTTCGGATATGATCTCGTGATTAACTCCTTTAAGAGAAGCTTCCCAGATTGTACCAATTAAAATTGGATTTATTTCCTATCACAATATTTATCTACTTGTTTGTTTTTACTATCTTGGAGAGTTAATTACTCCCTACTCCAAGATACTAGCCTAAGCTATATTGGTGGTAAGAGGCCTAGAAATAAAATATTACTAGATGAATTTTAATTAAGCATTACTTTTATGGGTTGTTCTTTAATTCAATAGGTATGGAAATGAAACTTTGATGGTGTGAAGACTCGACTTCCAAAAACACTAAAAATGCACCTAAAAATGATAATCAATTCATTTTCTTTCAATGAAATTCTAGCTAAAGAAAGAGTTCGAGAATGCAATTATTTTTAAGAGACAATTCTTTCTTTGAACATAAAGAATACCGGAAGAAAATATTTTTTTCTTTTCAATAAGAACGCAAAACGAGACAAGTTATCAATGCTCACACTAAAATCCTTTCACTTTCAAGGCTTGAAACTACAAAAAACAACTTTCCTTCAAAAGAGATCTAAAAATTTTAAAAGCACTCAAAACTACAAAAACTAATTTTGAGATCTACAAACTTTGAAAATGTAATTGAATAAAAGCTTTAATATTTTTTTTGAAGAATGTTTTACTTAGTTGTTCAGTAAACTAAGGATTTATTTTTCCAAAATAACAAACAAATCAAAAAACATCCAGATATGTTTCCTTTTATAAAAATGAAATTCAAAACCTATAACAATTTTTTTTCGAAGATTTGCAAAGAAACAACTAGATCTATTTCTCAATAAAGGATGGATTTCACAAGCAGGTCAAACTCAGCAAGAAGGAAAAAAGACCAATGTAATCTGAGGTATTTCAAACTTCCAATCTTTGAGTCACTACAGAGACCAAACGAAAAGCAATCCAACTTGCAAAACTTCTAGAAAATCATCAAAAACACAAATACTGCTGGAATTCACTCACAAAAGGCTTTTGACAGAAACAACGCGAATCTGGGCAGATACTAAAAACTCTAAATCAAATTAAATATAAACTAGAAAAATAAATCTAGAGTTTTTCCAAAATTTTAACAGGGTCAGCAGGCTCCCAGAAGTAACAAGTGTGGTCCTGCACTGGTTACTTAAGGAAAGTGCGAAACTGCCCGCACTATGCAAAAGAACAAAGTGCGGTCCCCAGAAAAGTCCAAGAAAAGCATAAAAGATTTCAAATTTTCAAAAAAAAAAAAAACCTAAGCTACCCAGGCAGATATCCATCAATAAAAAACCAAGAAAAACTTTTCCTCAAATCAAAATAAAGGAGAACCAAAAATAACAAGAATCTTCCCCAGCGGAGTCGCCAATTTTTTGAGCGGATTAATCAATCTTGCAGACAAGATCGATGTCCCTAGTACCAAAAATTAATCTAGCAACAAATAGCCAAAAAAACCTATCTTTCTCTAGACATATGCGATTTACAAAAGAATACTATAAAGTTGTTAAGGACTTACTGTAGATCCAATGCTTGTTCGAAGTAGTTTTCCTTCAGTCACTTGAAGGAGTTATCTTTTAAATACCTATAGTCACAAACAAGAAAACATTAAATAGCACCTGTATAGTAAATATTATAAATCATGCCTATCATGGTGATCAAGGAATCCATGAAATAAACAGTTAATTAACAGCCTGCTGAGAAAAATGAATTCATTTCTATTAACTTTGAATAAAGAAAACCTTACAACCTTATCCTTGATGTTGAACAGGTCTTCCCAAGGTCCAAAGCAGGAATCTCCTCTACTCTGACAATCCTTTCACTCTTCCAACCAAGACAAATAGAGGTATGTGATCTCTCCTCACAAAAATCTCAGTTAAATGAGTCTGAATCCCAACAGCACTTAAGCTCAAATAATTCTAAAGCTTTTAACTCCCCCTGAGGCTACCCAATGCCTCTTTTTATAGTGCAAAAGAGGAGGTTCCAGTTCCAAATATGAAGGGATATAATCCTCCTTCAAAGGGATAAGCTCCTCACATCAAGGGGTTAGCTCCTTAGAGAAGGTGGTATACATGAATCAACAGCTAGTGCCACCGCAAGATTCTTTCTAGTGACTTCTAGAATTTACTGAAAGTGAGATTTTTTAGTTTACTTGCGCCTTTTTAATCTTTTACAGGGGTCCGCACCCATAACACAGAGAAAGCACGTTCAGGTACGCAGGAGTCATGAACATTAGGTGCAGGACTGCAGGCAAGACAAAGAGAAAGTGTGATACCAGAGTTAAGGAGATTTTTAGGAACTTTTCTCTTATTTTCAAGGCTTGACATGAAGAACTGATATGTTAGACTTGCAAAGGAGGAAGTATGAGTGATAATGAGCTCATACACATAGCAGAATGTCAGGATGACAATTTTCATTGCAACAACTTGGAAGACAACAACGTGATTCAATCACTATGAACTAGTCTATGGTAAGAAGGCTCTACTTTCAGTTGAGTTTGAATTAAATATTTTAAGAATGGCAACTGAATTAAATATAGATCTATCAAATGCTCAAAAACAGAGGTTGCTACAACTAAATGGATTGGATGAGTTTAGAATGCAAGCACTTCTTCACACGGAGGTAGTTTAGTTGCAAAGGAAGGTTTGGCATGACAAGAACATCAAAGAAAAGACCTTCCAAGAAGAAGATTGGGCGATGTTGTATGATTCAAGGTTTAAAGGTTTCAAAGGCAATTTGATGACAAGATGGTTGGGACCTTACACAGTGGATTTTTTTTTATAATGGCATAGTTCAAATCAGAACCATAGATGAGGAACGAATCCCCTTGGTTGTCAATGGTCACAGACTTAAAATTTAAAATAAGCCTTTTTCAAGGGAAAAGTTCATAAATTCAATAAGCAGATAGGTGTATGTGATGGGAAACTCCATATTTTCCCACACCTCTTGATAAAAAAAAAAAGAAAAAAAGAAAGAAAGAGAAGATTTATGGGTGAAAACCTCTCTGAGGCACCCAAGGCAAACTTGTGGGTTGAAAACCTTGATGGGGGCAGGTCACTTGCTCTAAAAAAAAAAAGGAAAAATAAAAAAATAGAGAATAAAGATCCATGGGTGAAAACATCTCTGAGGCATTCAAGGCAAGTTTGTGGGTTGAAAACTTCCATGGAGGCAACCCACTTTTCTTTCAAAAAAAAAAAAAAAAACAAAGAAATACATCTACATCTCTGTCTTTTATGTGTTTGTTGTTTTGCAGGTTATTAATGTTTCTGGGAACACATAGAAGCATTCATCTTCTTTTCCATTCTTCTATTTTACCATCCATCCCATCATTCACTCCATTCATTTCATAATTTCCTCCCTCACCTCCATACACCACATTCCTCCATTCCTTAGCACAATGTAGCAAGGAAAGAAAAACATAGACTGCTACAAACATCAGGGAATTCCTACAGCGCAAAAATATGTTAATGAACAACAAGACAAAACAAAGAGAGAAGTTGATAAAGCAGACCCTAGGAAATAGAGGAGTTCCACCCATGGAATATGGATCACCCCCACGCAGCATCTACAACAGGAAGAAACAACAAGAAAGATCAGCAGCTCACTCAGAGAGTTTCTCATTCAGCAAATTGCTCACTTAGAAAACAGGAAAATAAGGAAGACAACATCATATAAGAAGGTTGTCTCCAAATTCCATCTCCTACAAACGCCTTGACAACAACAGGTAAACTCGGGTTTAGCTTCTCACCCCTCGCTATGCATCCATAATAGCCAAAAATAATTAAATTTGCAGACTTATAGTTTAAGGGGCAGAAAGGTGGCCAGCTAGCTTGGACGTCGTCATGAAAATATGACTAGGGAGAACTGAAAATTCACGCCACCTGGGCATGCAAAAGAAAAAAATTAAATCAAGTGGAGTAGAGGAGAATGGGGGGATGAGACATGCAGTATCAACCAGTTAACATGAAGAGGTCCAAATTTCTACAACAGAAAATGGAGTTGAGCCGGGTTACATAAGTGCTCCAAAATTGGTTACGCAATCTAATAAAAAGAGATCTCGTCTCATCCAAACCAATGAATTGAGATTTTTTTAGGGAAAGAGACCGAAGGGAGCCCGCAGCACAACAATACTGAGAGTGGGCTACGTATTTTAATAGTGTGTAGAAGCAGTAGCAGAACAACATCACCAACAGTTGAGTTAGCTTTCGAAGTATACCGCATATCAGACACAATAGCAAGGGACCAAGGGAATCTTTTCTCCTAGCCTTAGAGAAGAAAGAGAAGAAGGAGAAGAAGAGCCAGAAGAAGAACCATAAGAAGAAGAACCAAAATTGGAACAAGAAGAAGAAGAGGAAGAGACAAAGGGCCAAGGAGAAATGGAAGAAATGGAAATAGAGACAGAAGTCATAAGGTAGCAAAAAGTAAACAAGAAGCAGACTCACAACACAACACCACATCCCCTCAAGAAAAAGAGGTAGTTGCCACCTTACCTCCTCTGAGCACAAAGAGAAAAAGTAAGACCTCTATGCATTTTAGAGCTGACAAGAGTCAGAGGATAAGTTAGAGAGAGCCAGAAACTCCTCCCACGAGCCTAACTATCATTGAATAATCATTAAGGGAGGAGGAAAGAATCGAAGAAAAAATTCTAAAGGAGCAGCTGCAGAAGGCACTGGCAGCGAATGTAGCACTGAAGGAGCAATTGCAGCAAAAAGGGAAGCAAGTAGCCACCATGGAAGACTTATGCATAGAATCCCTTCAGCACAGACACCCTTCTGACTCCTATTCTATGTACCTAAAGGAGCAATAACTCCTATTTCAAATCAAAACTCTAACCTCCCATGGATCCCTACCTTTCCAAGGTTGTAGGCAATTCATGGATTTATACAAGCAAGATAACATGGTTGATCAGGAAAAGATGACAGAGTTTTATGTGCACAACCTTGTGCTGAAAAATCTAGATACTTGGGACCCCAATCCTACAATGGGGGATATGTAGTTAATGGCTTTAGTATATTGGATGATGAATGAGGATACCAGAGCAAAAGAGATATGGAGGGTCATGAGAAGAAGAAATAGAGAACCCTTACATATCAAACAGAATTGTTCAACCCAAGAGGAGTCATCCTTAACTGTCGAGAGATTGAAAGGGACCCTGCACTAGTTGGAAGCTACTTTTAGACTCAAACACAGGTAATGGGCCACTTTGATGATGTTTCTAGGCAAATAGAACATGAGTGCATTATGGCCAGTTAGAGGAGATGGAACAACCTCCCTCAGAACCTCAAGAACGAGGAGTACCATAATCTAGAAAGACTGGGGGGTGCATTGGAAAGGGCACCATTATACAAGAGGGCCATGTAGGCCAAAAATATCCCATGGCTGGGACTAAAGCTCAACCCACCTTTGCTGCTGGGGCTGAATGATGAAAAGGACACATATGCAGAATATAGAGAATGGGAGAATGCAGAAAAGAATAATGGTTTTTACCCCTTGGGTAAACTCTCACACTTATTCCTTGGGAAATCAGGGGGTTTTCATAGCCTTGAAGGAAATGCAGGAGGAGGATTAGTTTCTCAGAGGATGAGAAACCATTCAGTAGGGGGTGATGATTATTTCCATCATTAGACATATTTGGAGGGGTTAATGGTCACCTTTTTGCCTTTTTAGATCTTTTTTTCTTGCATTTTTATTATTATTTGGTTTTATGATGCTAATATAGGTGGTGATTAAGGCTAATATACTCTGAGCGCCTAACATGAGGTTGAGTGCAGAAAATCAGGAATTATTAAGAATTTTTATAAGGATTTTATCATAAAGACTTGGAGGAGACAACAATGATAAATTATAGGAGGATTTTCCACCCTCCTTAACTCTCAAAGGCAGCCAAGCAACTCAAGGAGGAGTGCAATCAATCATTGTTTACTTGGAGTCAAGTGGACTCAATCACTATTTTCTAGGGAGTTGTTGGTAGCTACCCTGTAGAATAAATAGAGCACAGCTAGAGCTAGGAAGGATCGAAACTTTGTTGCAAGCTATTGATCTTTTTATTATGATCAAACTTTCAGAAATGTATAAGGCTCTTCTTTTATGAAATGAACAGATTTATTTAATTTTACTGATTTAAGTTTCAGAGAGTTAGGCTCGTGGGTTAGGGCCCAATCCATGTGCCTTAGCCTCTCTGTTGTATTTGTTCTTTGCTTTCTGTCATTTCATTAGCTCCGCTTCTGATAATTTCTTTTAAGTTTCATTGTTGTTTAGTTTTTGCTTTCAGTTCCTTTGTTGTAGTTCTTCATTTTCTTACGAAGAATAATAAAGTAGAGGAAAAATCCAAAACTTGTGGTCAAGCCTTTCCCTCTCATCTCTGTCAATAAATTTCGAGCATGGTTGACGTTTGCACAGGACATAAAAAACTGCTTTCTATTCACTGTTTTTACCACACATTTTGTCTGTTTTCGTCATTAATCAACAGGTTTGATTGCAGGAATAAGTCTCGACAGTCCCAGAGAATTTCTCCAACACCTCTCGCTTCATCTTCCATTTTCCTTCCATCTCTGTTGTTACGCTCTGGTACATTGTGTTATGCCCCTGTGCATAGTGTTTATGCCTTCTATTCCTTCCTTTTCTCTTATCGCAGCTACCACACCCTTTTTATTCTCGAAAACTCCCCCAAAACCTTAAAGTTCACCTTCTATCCCTTCTTTTCACTTTGTGTGGCTATTGCAACCATTTTAACTTGAAAACCCTCCAAACACTTTAAAGTTTGACCTCTTCCTTTCCTCCACAAAATTCTCGCTATCGCAGTTCGCACTCTCCTCCCGACTGCACTATTGCTTCTCTGCCAACCTTGCGATATTGCGAAATCGAAAATAAAAAATTGCAATTCTGTAGAAATTATACAAGATGAATGTATATTACTGGACTCCCCTGATCTAACAAATTAATCTTATGTTAAATACAAAATCCTTCCACTTAATTCTTTGCGGAAATTAAATCGCCAATTGCAAAACAGATATGAAGCAAATCAATCACACATAAACATATTTGTTTAACGGGAAAGCATAAAGCTAAAAACCCCAACTATCATATATTATGTATATCAATGGATCATGTATCAATCTCATACAAAGCTTAGTACATCAAGCTCTCAGTACAATCAACAATCATTACATGCTGTCATGCAGAAATTTTCATATCTATGCACCAATTTCTTGCCTCCTGACAACTTGCCTCCACTGCGCAATCCCTGCTGAAGAAGACCCATGAATGAATTCAAATTGGCATTGTCTTGACTGCGCAATCCTCATTGGAATCTCCAATGTGTGTTAGATGCATTGAATGCATCACTATAGTCATAACAGATAGTCCATCTCAACGTTTCACCTATCTCTCCACTAGGTCTCCACTGGAATTGACATGCAAGTAGTTAACTGTTGTATTTGTTCAGTTGCAAGTGAGTCTCTAGTTGTGAGTTAATTAAATAATTAATTCACTAAACTCTCACTAGTGTACCTTCAGTTAGAAATAGATACAACTAACACAACTGAGTTTAACTCACTTAACTGAGTTAAACTAAATAATAGCTCACATAACTACTCTTCCAACTCTGTCACAACTTGCCACTTCAGATATAACCAAGTCCTCCATGCATGAGTCACCATCAAACCCTAGGAATTGCATAATTCCTTCAGCCCGCTGATTTTCCAAATCTATTCATTGAAATAAAGTGCTCCAAGAGAATAAGTTGATATTTATTGTCGGATTATTATTAAGGGCTAATAATAATCGACATGCATCTATTTTTAGATTAGAAATCTATAAATAGATTTCGCCCAATCTTCTAAAAATAGAATCTCATCTATTTTTCCAACTTTATCAATCATCTACAAATAGCTTCCTGCTACTTATAGAATATGCTCACCATGTCTAAAAATAGACATACACCTAAAAATAGCCTGCGGGACCCACTTAGTGAAGGTGCTTAATTTTCACTAAGATCATCATATTGTTGAATCTCAACACTCCCTCTCAAAAATATAGGGATTATCCTTCACCCCGATCCTACCTCTATGGTATTCAAATTTTCTCCTGGTGAGTGCCTTCGTCAGAATATATGCATCCTGATCTTCCATAGGAATTTACTGAAGCAACATGATCTTCCGCTGCACACAATATCTGATATGATGATACTGGATATCTATATGCTTAGATCTATCATGAAACATAGGATTAATCGAGATTTTAATGCAACTTTGATTATCACAATGTATCACTGTAGGATCTAAATGAGAATCGAACAAACTGACCAGGATCTTCCTCATCTAGATAGCCTCACATGCAACTTGACTTGTTGCCATGTATTCCACTTCCACTGAACTGAGTGCCATGGATCTTTGTTTCCTGCTGTACCAAGAAACTGTTGTAGATCTGATACTGAAAACCCCTCCTGATGCGTTCTTTCGGTCCGTTGGGTTGCCTACCTAATCTGCATCTGTGAAGCCATGAAATGTCACCTCATCCGTCTATCTATACCATAAACCATACTCAGATGTGCCCCTGAGATATCTCAAGACATGCTTGCCTACCTTCCAAAAGAGCTTGGTAGGCTTAACCATTGCTTGACTAAGCTGGTTCACCACATAGCATATGTCCAGTCTTGTATTAACTAAATACATGAGCGAACCCACCAACTGTCGATAGACAGTAGCATCCACTACCTCTACCGATGTAGCATCCTCTTTCCTCCAATTTCCTAGAAGAGGAGTATCCATGGGCTTGTAGTACTGCATGTGAAACTTACCAAGTATCTCCCAAGCATACTTTCCTTGAGACACAAACAGTTCACCTTCTCGCTGCCATATTTCCAATCCAAGGAAATAATGAAGGAGGCCCAAATCCTTCATCTCAAACTCCTTTGCAAGATCTTCCTTGCATGAGTGTATCAACTGCTCATCACCCATTAGTATTAAATCATCAACATAAAGAACAACGTTTAAAAGCTTACCCTCCACCACAATTTGGTATAGGTTTGCATCCGCCTCACTCTTGGTGAAGCCAAGTCCAGTGAAATAGTTGTCAATCCTTGTGTACCAAGCACGAGGTGCTTGCTTAAGCCCATACAACTCTCTTTTGAGTCTGCACACATGTGACTCGCTACTAAAGACCTAAAATCCTTCAGGCTGCTCAATGTACACTTATTCCTCAATGATCCCATTAAGGAACATAGTCTTCACATCCATCTAATGAATGTGCCGACCCATTTGTGTTGAGAGAGCAAGGATGGTCCTTATGGAAGAATACCGTGTGATAGGTGCAAAGGTTTCTTCATAATCAATCCCCTCGATTTATGAGAAGCCCCGGGAAAAAAATATTGCCTTATACTTCTTGATGCTCCCATCAGAAGCTTACTTTCCCTAGTAGATCCATCTTGAACCTACCACTGATTTACCAATCGGCCTTGGAACAATCTCTCAAGCATTGTTTTTGACAATGGAGTCAGACTCCTCCACCGTGGCATCTACCCATGTGGGCTCCTGCATTGCTTCTTCAAAGGAAGATGGCTCTGTCACGATACACTTTCTCATGAGTGCCATGTATCCAGTGAATTGATCAAGTGACTGTCTATGTCTGCGCTGTGATGTAGGGACTCCTACATTCTATGCCACATCAAGCTTCAGTCTCTCGGCTTCTGTGGTACACCTTCTACTTGTTCTGATGTTTGGCTCTGCATGAGTGGACTCCACTCCATGATCCTCCTCCTATGGCTAATCCACACCTTGAGGCTCATCTTTAGGAACAAGAAGTTCCTTTTCTATATACAAGGGTAGCTCCCTCTCAAGCGACAACTTCATGGCTTTCACCTCATTGAATTTTATATCCCATCGCACCATAGTCATCTGACTGTTTGGTAAATACACACGATAATTATGGGGTGTTTCTGTGTACCCCACAAATATCCCAACTTCTGCAGTCGCCTCCAGCTTCTTTCTGGAATCCTTTGTCACAAGAATGTAAATAGATGAGCCAAAAATCTTCAAATGAGAAATATCAGGCTTCTTACCAGTAAAATCTTCTTCAGGTGTACTCATGCCAAGTACTCTATGAGGACAATAGTTTTGCACATAAATCGCAGTGTTGTATGCTTCAGCCCACAAGTGCATCAGTAGGCCCTGGTCATGCAGCATAGCTCGTGTAACACCCACGATTGTTCTATTCTTCCTCTCTGTGACCCCATTCTGTTGTGGGTTATGAGGCACTATGAGTTCTCTTCAAATTCCTTCTTTGCTACAAAATTATTTGGATTTGTTTGAGATATATTCACCACCATTATCGCTCCACAGAGCCTTCGCTTGCTTCCCCGACTCCTTCTCCACCAATTCTTTAAACTCACAGATATTTTAGAATGTTTCACTCTTCTTCTGCATGAAGAAGATCTAGCATCTATGAGAATAGTCATCAAAAAATATAACATAATACTTGTGTTTTTCTGTTGAAGAAACCAAGAAAGGTCCACACACGTCTGTGTGAATTCTCTCCAGGATCACCAAAGCATAGTTCTCCTTCTCATGAAAGGTGGTCTTCACAAAATTACCCATAGTACATCCCTTGCACTGATCTAACTGCGCAAGAGTACCCTTGGGAAGTCCAGTAGAAATCTGCTGCAAAATCTTCAAGGCGCCATGGTGAAGATGACCCAATCTCTTGTGCCATAATTCGCCCTCATCTCGGCTCACCACTTCTTCTACTTTTCCCATCATTGCAGCATAGCCATCTACCTCCATCTTGTAGATATTCTTAACTTGAATCCCTATCCTCTTTGTTTGACCCGTTGTTTTATGTCACAGGAAATCTTTTCCCTCGCTGAAAACAACGTCATAACCTCTGTCCTCCAACATCACGACCAAGACCAAGTTCTTCTTCAGACCTGGAACATGCATAACATATTTCAACATAAATGGTTTACCTGACTCCCTCTCAAAGGTAATGGTTCCAATTCGGGTCGCACTATATCCACCATCGTCGCCCATCTCTATATGCATTTGGAGATCTTTCTCCTCCAAGTCACTAAAAAACTCCTTGTCTCCCATCATGTGGAAGGAAGCACCACTATCAAGATACCAAACCGATCCCATTGCGATTGACCCGCTGCAGCTCCAACAACCTTCTTATTCTTCTTTTTCTGTGGGCAATTAGTGGTGAGATGCCCATGTTCGTGATAGTGAAAACACTTCACTTTGGACAAATCCATCTTCTTTCCTTTAGCCTCAGATTTTGGATGGGATTTATTACCCTTCCATTTCCTTGCTTTGGCAGCCAAAGTGAAATTCTCTTCATCATCATTCTTTGATGAAGAGCCATCCCTGGTACTTCGCCTTATCTCCTCCTGCACTAGATCCGACCAAAGTCGCTCCCAATCCGGTAGTTTCTCCCGTCCATTGACAGAGTCCTGATAACTGTGCCAACTCTTTGGTAGCCCAAGGAGAGACAAGCTCACCAAGTCATCATCCGCAACTGTGATTCCCACACTTCCAAGTCATCCGTACATTGGAAAAAATTCGTGAGATATTTTGGAATATTGTCGCCCTTATCCATTTCGATTTTTCTGAGCTTATCTTTCAGTGCCAACTTCCTATGGTCGTTGCTGCTTTAGAAACGATCTATTAAAGCCTTCCACATCGAAAATGGAATGGCTTTCCCATGAATGCTTGACATAATATGGTCCTTCACACCTTCTAACATAATTCTTCTTATCTTCACTACCTTCTTTTCCCAGGCGACAAGTACTGCAGCATCCACCGAAGTAGGCTTAGGAACATCGCTATCGATGAAATCATTCATACCATTATCTTCAAGCACCGCCTCCATCCTGTCCTTCTAGGCTATGCAGTTCGAGCTACCCTCAAGGGAATACTCCAACCACAACCTATTGAAAGCCATTTCAATGAATACTCAACTGTCGCACCAAGAAATTCTTGCAGCAAATTCGAATTGTCCACCACTACAAAACTCAGCACCACTTCAATATTGAAATCTCCAGTGATTAACACTGCTCTGATACCATGTATAAATTATACAAGATGCATGTATATTACTAGACTACCTTGATCTAACAAATTAATCTTATGTTAAATACAAAATCCTTCCACTTAATTCTTTGCGGAAATTAAATCGCCAATTGCAAAACACATGAAGCAAATCAATCACACATAAACACAATTGTTTAACGGGAAAGCTTAAATCTAAAAACCCCAACTATCATATATTATGTATATCAATAGATCATGTAACAATATCATAAAAATCTTAGTACATCAATCTCTCAGTACAATCAATAATCATTACACGTTGTCATGCAGAAATTTGCATATCTATGCACCAATTTCTTGCCTCCAGACAACCTGCCTCCACTACACAATCCCTGTTGAAGAAGACCCCTGAATGAATTCTTTAGAAATTATATAAATTATCTGTTATATATCCAATATTCTCTTGATCACACACTATTTTAACTTCATGAACAATACAGAATCTATTCCACCATTGATCATCACATGCAGAAATTAAATCAATTGCAATGCACACATGAAACCATAAAAATTCACACAGATTAACACAACTGTTTAATGGGAAAGCCTGAAGCTAAAAAACCCAACTATCTGTATATAATATATGTCATAGAGATCATGTAAAAATCCTCATACAAAGGTGATCATATCAAGCTCTCAGTACAATACAATCGCTACACACTAATCAGGCCCGATCTTGCAAATCCATGCACTGATCTCTGCCACCTGCTAGCTTGCCTCTACTACGCAATCCTTGCTGAAGAATGCTCTGAATGAACTTGAATTCACCAAGCTTACACTGCGCAATCCATTGAGTGTTGATGCAAATTGCACACCACAGTCACAATTATTGTTTTGCTCTTTCACCTATCTCTCCACCAGTCTCCACCGAAACCCATGCACTAGTATTGTAGTTAAATGATGTATTCTTCAGTTGATTAATGAGTTAATATTTAGTGAATTAATTAATAATTAATTCACATCACTCTCACTAGTGTATCAATCAGTTAGACTAGATACAACTAGCTCAACTGTGTCTAACTGAGTTAAACTGAACACAACTCCACCAAACTCTGTCACATGAGTTCTAACTGAAGTATCCATGCAATAGCTCCACTTAACCCTCAGGAATAGCGTAATTCCTTCTGTCAGCTCCTGTGCCACATCTGTGCACTTAACTGAAGTGCTCCAAGAGAATAAGACAATGTTTATAGTCCAAATATTATTAAGAGCTAATAATATTCGACATATCTATTTTTAGACTGGCAATCTAAAAATAGATTCCGCCCAATATTTCTAAAAATAAAAGTCCATCTATTTTTCCAACTTGACCAACCATCCACAAATAGCATCCTGCAACTCATAGAATATGATCGACATGTCTAAAAATAGACATAGTCTAAAAATAGACTTTGCGCCAAAAATAGCCTGCAGGCCCACTTAGTGAAGGCGAATCTTTTCACTAAGCTCATCATCTTTTTGAATCTCAGAAAATTCGAATTGGCCTTGCCTTGACTGCACAATCCTCATTGGCATCTCCAATGTGTGTCAGATGCATTGAATGCATCACTATAGTCATAACAAATAGTCCATCTCACCCTTTCACCTATCTCTCCACTAGGTCTCCACTGGAACTGACATGCAAGTAGTTAACTGTTGTATTTGTTCAGTTGCAAGTGAGTCTCTAGTTGTGAATTAATTAAATAATTAATTCACTAAACTTTCACTAGTGTATCTTCAGTTAGAACTAGATACAACTAGCACAACTGAGTTTAACTCACTTAACTAAGTTGAACTAAATAATAGCTCACATAACTACTCTTCCAACTCTATCACAACTTCCCACTTCAGTTATAACTGAGTCGTCCATGCATGAGTCACCATCAAACCCTAGGAATTTCCTAATTCCTTCAGCCCACTGATTTGCCAAATCTGTTCACTGAAATAAAGTGCTCCAAGAGAATAAGTTGAGGTTTATTCTCAGATTATTATTAAGGGCTAATAATAATCGACATGCATCTATTTTTAGATTAGCAATCTATAAATAGACTTCACCCAATATTCTAAAAATATAATCTCTTCTATTTTTCCAACTTTATCAACCATCTACAAATAACTTCCTGCTACTGATAGAATATGCTCACCATGTCTAAAAATAGACATACACCTAAAAATAGCCTACGGGCCCCACTTAGTGAAGGTGCTTAATTTTCACTAAGCTCATCATCTTGTTGAAACTCAAAACTCCCTCTCAACAAGATAGGGATTATACTTCACCCCGATCCTGCCTCTATGGTATTCAAATTTTCTCCTTGTGAGTGCCTTCATTAGAATATCCGCATCCTGATCTTCCGTAGGAATGTACTGAAGCAACATGATCTTCCACTGCACACAATCTATGATATGATGATATCGAATATTTATATGCTTAGATCTATCATGAAACACAGGATTAATCAAGAGTTTAATGCAACTCTGATTATCACAATGTATCATTGTAGGATCTAAATGAGAACCAAACAAACCGACCAGGATCTTCCTCATCCAGATATCCTCACATGCAACTTGAATTGCTACCATGTATTCCACTTCCATTGAACTGAGTGCCACGGATATTTTTTTCCTATTTTACCAAGAAATTGTTGTAGATTCGATACTGAAAACCCCTCATGATGTCCTCTTTCTATCTGTTGGGCTGCCTGCCCAATCTGCATCCGTGAAGCCATGCAGCTCCACCTCATCCGTCTATATGTACCATAAGCCATACTCATATGTGCTCCTGAGATATCTCAGGACATGCTTGCCTGCCTTCAAAAAGAGCTTGGTAGGCTTAACCATCACTTGACTAAGCTGGTTCACCGCATAGCATATGTCCAGTCTTGTATTAACTAAATACATGAGTGAAACCACCAACTATCGATAGATGGTAGCATCCACTACCTCTATCGATATAGAATCCTCTTTCCTCCAATTTCCTGGAAGTGGAGTATCCATGGGCTTGTAGTCTTGCATGTGAAACTTACCAAGTATCTCCCGAGCATACTTGCCTTGAGACACAAATAGTTCACCATCTCGCTGCCATATTTCCAATCCAAGGAAATAATGAAGGAGGCCCAAATCCTTCATCTCAAACTCCTTTGCATGTCGGGGTTCTCGTATGAGCATTTAAATAAATCAAAGCCATCACTCATATATTAAATCATCAACATAAAGAACAATGATTAAAATCTTACTCTCCACCACACCCAGTACAGGTTTGCATCCGCCTCACTCTTGGTGAAGCCAAGTCCAGTGAAATAGTTGTCGATCTGAGTGTACCAAGCACGGGGTGCTTGTTTCAGCCCATACAACGCTCTTTTGAGCCTGCACACATGCGACTCATTGCTGAAGATCTCAAATCCTTTAGGCTGCTCAATGTACACCTCTTCCTCAATGATCCCATTAAGGAACGCAGTATTCACATCCATCTGATGAATGTGCCAACCCATCTGCATTGAGAGAGCAAGGATGCTCCGTATGGAAGAATACCGTGCGACAGGTGCAAAGGTTTCTTCACAATCAATCCCCTCAATCTATGAGAATCCCCGGGCAACAAATCTTGCCTTATACTTCTCGACGCTCCCATCAGCAGCTTGCTTTACCTTGTAGATCCATCTTGATCCTACAACTGATTTTCCCACCGGCCTTGGAACAATCTCCCAAGCACTGTTTCTGACAATGGAGTCATACTCCTCCACCATGGCATCTACCTATGTGGGCTCCTGTACTGTTTCTTCAAAGGAAGATGCGTTCGTCAAATAGCTTAGCCATTATAGCCATGTATCCATGAATCGGTTAGGTGACTGTTTGCGGTTCCATTGTGATGTAGGGACTCCTACATTCTGTGTCGCATCAAGCTTCAGTCTCTCGGCTTCTGTGGTACGCTTTCTGCCTATTCTGATGTTTGGCTTTGCATGAGTGGACTCCTCCAATTCATGATCCTACTCCTGTGGCTGATCCACATCTTGAGGCTCATATTTGGGAACAAGAAGTTCCACCTCTGCATGCAAGTGTAGCTCCCTCTTAAGCGACAACTTCATGGCTTTCACCTCATTGAATTTTATATCCCATCGCACCATAGTCATCCGATTTTTTGGAAAATACACACAATAACTATGGGGTGTTTATGTGTATCCCACAAATATCCCAACTTCTGCAGTTGGCTCCAGCTTCTTTCTGGCGTCCTTTGTCACATGAATGTAAACAGATGAGCCAAAAATCTTCAAATGAGAAATATCTACATTCTTACCAGTAAAAGCTTCTTCAGGTGTACTCATGCGAAGTACTCTATGAAGACAACAGTTTTGTGCATAAACCGCAGTGTTGCATGCTTCCACCCACAAGTACATCAGTAGGCCCTGGTCATGGAGCATAGCTCATGCAACACCCACGATCTTTCTGTTCCTCCTCTCTGCGCCCCATTCTGCTGTGGGTTATGAGGCGCTATGAGTTCTATTTGAATTCCTTCTTTGCTACAGAAGTATTTGAATTCATTCGAGATATATTCAGCACCATTATCACTCCGCAGAGCCTTCACTTACTTCCCCGACACCTTCTCCACCAATGCTTTAAAATCACAGAACTTTGAGAATGTTTCACTCTTCTTCTGCATGAAGAAGATCCATCATCTACGATAATAGTCATCAAAAATATAACATAATACCTGTGTTTTTCTGTTGAAGCAATAGAGAAAGCTCCACATACATCTATGTGAATTCTCTCCAGGATCACCGAAGCATGGTTCTCCTTCCCATGAAAGGTGGTCTTCACAAACTTACCCATAGTACATCCCTTGCACTGATCTGACTGCGCAAGAGTACCCTTGGGAAGTCTAGTAGAAATCTGCTGCAAAATATTCAAGGCACCATGGTGAAGATGGCCCTATCTCCTGTGCCATAATTTTCCCTCATCTCAGCTCACCACTTCTTTTGCTTTGCCCATCATTGTAGCGCAACCATCTACCTCCAACTTGTAGAGATTCTTAACTCGAATCCCTATCCTCTTGGTTTGACCCATTGTTTTATGTCACAAGAAAGATTTTCCCTTGTTGAAAACAACATCATAACCTCTGTCCTCCAACATCGCGACCGTGACCAAGTTCTTCTTCAGACCTAGAACATGCATAACATCTTTCAACCGAAATGGTTTACCTGACTCCCTCTCAAAGGTAATGGTTCCAATGTCGGTCGCACTGTATCTACCATTGTCTCCCATCTCTATATGCATTTGGAGATCTTTCTCCTCCAAGTCACTAAACAAATCCTTGTCTCCACGTCATCCCAATCGCAAATCAAATTTCGCAGTTTTTATCCCCATCGCAAATCACATTTTGTAGTTTTTATCCACATTGCAAATCACAAATCATAGTTTTTATTCGGTTCCTGTTAACACTTACTGCTCCCAACGCCGATTGCGATATCGTTGTCGTACTATGCCGTCGGTCCCACCGCCATGTCAACCATCGCATTTCACAATTCGCAACCTTTTCCTAAACAACACTTCCGCTATCCCTCCAACTTTGTGATATTGCGATTGCGATATCGCATTTCACACTTCGCAGTTTTTATCTCGTTGCATTTTGCACTTCGCAAGTTCTGTCCCCATCGCATTTCGCTCCCGCTCCTGAACAACACTTCCACTACCCCTCTAACTTTGCGATATTGTGATTGCGATATCACACTTCTATCCACCATCGCACTTTTCAAATCATTCTGCTCCATAGCATTTTTGCGCTATAATAAAGCTTTAATAAGGTTTAAACCCGCTCTTTCCACCTCTAAGCCTTGTTTCATGTGTTGAGCCCTCCATTAGCACCTTTAACCCATTTTCCTCCAAACTACAAGCCACACTTTGTCAAGTTTAGTTTATCATGAATAGTTGCATGGTTAGAAGCATGATAGCATGGTAAATAGATCAAAGGATAAGTAGGGTGTATTTAGCCGATTGGCCTAGGTAGGTGCAACTTAGTTTAGTTTCTTTTCTATCATTTCCTTTCTGCACATTAAATTAGTTTCATTTCTGTCATTTCCTTTCTGCATATTAAGTTAGTTTCCTTTCTGTCATTTCCTTCTAGCAATTTACTTTTCAGTTTTTATCATAGTTCAAGAAATAGAACCCTTTCATAAAGCAGAAGAGGATTACATGAACATAATGCATCTGTTGTGTATATAGCACTGTCACCTCCAAGTTTGTGTGAACCTTGGGCTGATAAAGTAAATTAGGGCAGCCTCTGGGAGTTGCAGCACTCGTGGTGCAATACCGGGGCTCACCACCCACCATACAGGTGATGAACCCTCCATCCTCAAGGAATCCAATTAAATCTTTATGTCATCTTCTTGAAGGTTCTGAATTCTGTAATAAACCTCCAATTGACGAATCCAATTATCCAGCTTTGCTGCATTCACTTCGCCATTATACATCGGTAGCTCAAATTTGACATCAAGTTTAAGTAAGGGTGATTTACCATCTCCTTTTTAAGTATGTGGATGAATATATTGTAGGGTTGTGGTAGTGGAAGATGATGATGAGGAAGGTGAAGATGCTGGTGAGGATGATGGTGGAGTGGATGGAGGCTTCTTACCATCTCCATGGCCTCTTCCCCCTGGAGAACCCTCTCCTATTGGAGGTCTTGAACTCTCTCCTTGCATCCTTACATTCCTTTCCTCATAGAGGACTTTAACCATCTTAGTCATATCAAAGAATGCCTTCCTGAACGCTCTCTCATCTTCTGTCATGATAGTTTCTCCTTCATGAGACATGCTTACTGAAGACTCAACTTCAACTTGAGGATGTGATGGTGTTGAAGACTTTGGAAACCTTGCCCTTTTTCCTCTTGACCCAACTGCAGGGTTCTCAACCAGCTTCCCTTCTTCTCTTTTGAGTTTTAACCTTGTAAGCATGACACAAACTTGCAAACAATTAGATCCCTTCTTGAAAAATAAAAACCTAAAGAACTTGAGCTCTGATGCAAAATACGATCTGAATGGAGGATGCTATTAATGCTCAACTAATTCCCCATTCATATTTTATAAAAGAATGTTTTATGTGTGCTTAAGGGTTCATGTTTTCTTGCAAATTATCAAGTCGCATGACTGTTTTTCATGTCAATTTAGTGAGGAATTTAACACAAAAAAACAAGAGTTGAACAACAGAAAATAAAGTATAGAAAATCACCATACAAAACATTAACACAGGTATTTGAAGAAGGAGTTCACCCCTCCTGGGCTACATCTCCTTGGTCCAACTTCCACGGCTTGGGCCTCTATATTATGCTCAAATTGTCAAATTGACCTATTTACAATGCTCTTTTTCTCCTGTAACCTGCTCCAATGAGTCCAGGATGGCTCAAAATGGTCATCTATCCTCTTTTTGAACCTCAATTGGTCGAAAAATGCAAACGTTATGGCATTTTAAAATTTTCCCACTAAATCTGACCCTAAACTAGCTAACTGTAACTAGAACTCGTAGCCCGCCGAACCTGGAGTCTGCCAATTAATCCGCAATTAAATTTTAAGTGGAGTTTAACAAATAATTAATCGTGGTTAAGTGCTAACTGTGTGCTTTAAACTAATCCGCACTTAAGCTGGATTAGGCACATTAATAAACAAGTTTAATGCTAAATAATCGTGGGTTAAGGTTTATTAATCTCCATGCATTTTCTTGGGATATAAACATACCTGCTTTAGTTTGAATTATATGTAATCCAAGGAAGTAATATAATTCACAAATAATAGGCATTTCAAATTCCTTAGACATATTTTGAGAAAATTACTCATCTCATCATTGTTGCTAGCAAAATTAAGATCATCAACATATACAAGAGTGACTAGCAATTTATCCTTGTCCATGTTCATGTAAAAATTACTTCTTGCCACCCCCTTTTTGAAACCTTGGTGTTGTAGATAATGATCCAATCTTGCGTACCAAGCTCTAAGAGCTTGTTTCAATCCATATAATGCATTTTCAACTTACATACGAAGTCTTTTTCTTCTGTTAGATCAAACCCTTGAGGTTGCTCCATGTAAAGGGTTAAATTTCTTCCTTAGATCACCATTTATAAATGATGATTTCACATTCATTTGATAAACTTTGAACCCTTTTGAACAAGAAAATGCCAAAAACATTCTTATAGCTTATAAATGAGCTACTGGGGAAAAAATTTCTTCAAAGTCAACTCCTTCAATTTATGAGTATCCTTTACAAACAAGCCTTGCCTTATTTCTGATGATTTGTCCATCCTCATTCATTTTGTTTTTGAACACCCACTTGGTTCCAATTATATTTTTATCTTTTCGACAAGGTACAAGTTCCCGTGTTTCATTCTTTTCGATTTGAAACATTTCTTCTTCCATAGCTTCCACCCAATGAGGGTCCTTACTAGATTGAGAAAAATTTTCGGGTTCTACCATGGATAGTAAGGCAACATCATCTTTTCTTGGTGTACTTGATATCCTTCTTCAGGTTTTTATTCCATCATCTACATTACCAATAATCTATTCTTTTGGGTGGTGTTTTTGGAGGAATTTTACTTTTGATGGAGTTTGAGATGGTTCCTTTTGATTTTCTTGGTCCTTTTCTTCCTTTGTTGAATCTTCCTCAAATTCTTCAAGAATAGAATCTTCTTCATGTCTTCAATTTCCTTTTCTTGAAGTGCTTCGTCAATATTTACATCAATTCTTTCTACTACCTTTCGTATTCGATTATTGTAGCACTTTTATGATTTTCTCCTTATAGAATATCCAAGAAATATTCCTTCATCAACATGAGAATTAAACTTTCCTTGTGAGTCATCATTGATCTTCATAAAGCATTTGCTTCCAAATACTCTAAAATATTTCACTAAATCAGGTCTACCTTTCCATAATTCATACAAATTATTGTCATTATTTGGACTTAGTTGAGCTCTATTCAAGGTATATACTTATGTCTCGACTGCTTCTCGCCAAAACTTGGCCTGCAAATCAACTGCTAGTAACATCATTTTTTCCATTTATTGTATAGTTATGTTTCTTCTTTCCACTACTCCATTTTGTTTAGGAGTTCTAGCTACAGAGAGTTCTCCTTTAATTCCATGTATTTTACATAAATCATTGAATTAATTTGAAGTGAATTCTCCTCCTCTATCTATTCTAAGACACTTGATTTTTTATTCTTTTTCATTTTCTACAAGAGCTTTGAAATTCTTAAAACATTCAAAGGATTCAGATTTGAATTTTATAAACAATACCCACATAATTCTAGAATAGTCATATACAAATAGAGCAAAGTACCTTTCTCCTTTTATAGATGGAGTTCTGGTTGGTCCACCTAAATCTGCATGTATGATCTCCAAAGGTTTTGAAGTTGAAAATTCCTTAGTCTTGGAGCAAGTTCTAGTTTTCTTTCCATGTTGACATGGGCCACACACAACCTGTTCCGGATTTACAATTTTTGGAATGTCCCTCACTACACTTTTTTTGCTGATATTAACCAAGTTGTCAAAGTTTATATGTCCCAATCGTTTGTGCCATAACCAACTCTCATCTGTTTGACTCATATAGAATTTTTATTCTTGAATTTTACTCAAAATGTATACGTTATTTGATGTTCATACTCCTTTTCCCACAAGTTCTCCTAAAGAGGATTTTTCTTATCTCACAATTTTTAGTATTGAAGATAACATTATGTCCTTGGTCGCAAATTTGGCTAACGCTTAGAAGATTGTTTTTGAGCCCTTCTACCAACAGTGCATTTTATGCTTTTCCTTTTCCATTAACAAGAGAAATTGTTCCTTTTCTGACAATTTTAGCAGATCCACTTCCAAAGGATACATTTCTATCGTTTTTTTTAATGAGATAAACTTATTTTTGTCACTATCATGTGTCTTGAACATCCACTATCCACAAACCATTGATTTTCATCACTTTGTGCACATAAATCTAGAGCACATTTATTTGTAGTGGCTTCCTCCTTTGGTGGAATGACTTCTCCTCTTTTGGATGTTTGCGAAGGATGTCAACATAACTTCTTTGGATTTCTTCATTGGCATTCTTCTTTGAACTTGATGATTCACCCTTGAAACCAATTCCAGCCTTATCATGTTGATGTATTTGAGTATTAAGGATGTTATCAAGTGATTGAGAGCTTTTCCAACTTTTATTAACCTAATTCAAGTCTTTCTTTAGAGAGACACTTTCAACTTCATGTTTTTCACATATTTCTTCTCTTTCTTTTAGTTTGTTGTTCAAAAATTATTCCTTCCTTTTTGCTTCTTCCTTTTCTATTTTGAGAGAAATGACCTTATTCCTTAATTTCTAATTTTATTCAATAGCACTCATTATTAATTCATCTACATTTCCTTCATCTTCTTTTTCAGAAAAATCATAATTTGTAAATTCCATGAATAATACTTCACCGCTTCCAGCATAGTCATATTCTTCATCAGACTCATCATTATCCCTTTTGAGTAGAAAGGTATTTTTAGTTGATATTTTATTTGTAATCAAGAATTCTTCTTCATCAAAGTCATCTTGTTTGGAGAAGAAATTCTTCTTATTTGACCCTTTCTTCTTGAACATCCTCTTTTTATATTTGTCTTCATCATCGCTATCATGTTTATGAGGACATTTTGCAGCATAATGTCCTATTCTTCCACACTTAAAACAAATGAGAGGATACTTTCCTTTGAACTTGGACCCTTTCCTTAGTTTCTTCATGAATTGTGCTTGTTGTGTTTTAGTATTAGAATCTTCACTACTATAATTACAATTTTTCCCTTTATTTGATGATTTTGAGGCCTTGAATGCAACTTCCTTGGATTTTGGGATTCCTTTTATCATTCCATATGAAATGAGAATTCCATGAAGTTCATCCATCTTTAGAGTATCCAAGTCCTTTATTTCTTACATGGAACTTACTTTGGAATCAAACTGTTCTGGAAGTGATCAAAAAAAAATTTGGACAACTGTGCTTTCTTCAGTGTTTTCACCTAGACCCTTGAGTGAGTTGAAAAATTCATCCACTCGGAGGAAAAAAGCTGCAATATCTTATTTTTCATCCATCTTAAGACTCTCAAATTGTCTTCTATGAGTTTGGATTTTTTCCTTCTTGACCTTAGAGTCTCCATCATAGATAGCAATAAGCTTGTCACACATTTCCTTGGAAGATTCACAGTTCATAATTTGTGTAGACTCTGAATATGAAATTCCACTTATTATGGAATTTAGTGCTTTGGAATTTGCTATATAAATTTTCCTTCTGTCCTGATCTGTTGGTGGGGAAGATGGAACTTTATATCAACCTAGAACTGATTTCCATACTTCTAGTTTAAGAGACATTAAATAAAATGTCATCCTACATTTCCAAAAGGCAAAATTTGTTCCAACAAATTGGGGGATTTTTCCTGAATCCCGATTTTTCATTGTGACTAAGAATCCTTCTTTCAGATGTTAGGATGATTATGAAGAAGTTTCCTCTGATACTAATTGTTGAAAATACTTGGAGGGGACGTGAATCAATATTTCTTTTCAATTGTTATTTTTACCAATTAAGGTTTTGCACAATTATAATTAGAAAATAAATAGTAGGAATTTTATTAGGAACAAATGAGGACACCAATCCTCCTTTTACAAAATTTTCAGTACAATGATGTTGGGGGCTCCAACCTGTTGCCAAGCTCCAACTTAGGCTTTATGAGGCACTAACCTCTAGGGCTCCAACCCTATCTTTCTCAAGGCTCCAACCTTGTTTTAGAGGCTCCAACCCTTCAAATTTTTAATAAATAGAATGTATGTAAGACTTACTTCATCAACTAATCATCTTCTCCACAAGACTGCTCCAGGTTTTCAATATGCTCACTCTCCAAAAGCTCAAACACTTCACTGTCCAAGGTTCTAGTTAATTTCACTATTCAAAGCTCCTAATACCTCACTTCAAGGTTTGCTTCAAATGATGCATGATATTAAGAACACAGGTCCAAGTATAGTATGATCAATAGCCTTCACATATGTCTGAGCGTTCTACCACAGTCAATGGTTTGATATCAAAACAGGTAGCCCTTAACTGATCCTTCAACGCTGGTGATTTTCCACGATTCAATGTTTCACTGGTTTGAGCCAATGGGTAAGGTTCCAAGGTTATGTTCCTTCAATTATGAGCCCTCCAATGTGTCACTGTTTTAGATATTTGTACCTTCTTCATCTCTCTTCAAATGATAACCTAAACAGAAATAACCCAATCACTCTCGACCTCCACAATTGTATCACCACAGTTATATTACAGCAGATGTATACCTATCACAGTTTCAGGGTATAGGACCACAATTCTGAAGCTTATTTCTAGGGTCTGAGGCTAAATTCCATAGATCCGATCCTAGTCAAGTCATTGTAATTTTACAGGTTTGAGATTTAGGTGCCTGTCCAGTAGCTCGAAGTGTAATATACCAACAAATTCGAGGCACGGGAGGTCTACTTCTCTTCACAAGGTTCCGAGCCCTAGCATAGATCTGAGCTCTGAATTTCTTGTCACAGGTGACTAGTATATACAACAAATCGAGGTCTATACTCCTTATTGTTCGAGGTAATGATGACCCAATTTCATATATAACCCAAACAATAATTCTTCAAACCCTTCTCGGTGTCCCTAGTTCACGAGTTGTGAACTATGGTATATCTCTGTAATGATATTCACCAAATGATGATTTGAAATGAATTGTTTAGACTTGTATTTATACTAATTTTCAATCATAAATGAAGGGACATATCTCATGGTGGTGAAGCCGACTTATACAAGTAGGCTTAGGTCGACTAGGGTGAACAATATAATATATTACTTAAAAAAATCAATTTCTCACAAATTGAGAAGAGTTAGGGGATGAGTAAGGGCTTGTTGGAAAGGGGAAAATGTAGTCTACAAGCTGGTGAAAGAGTCATTTTAAAATGATGTCTCAAAATGTCAATACAAATATTTTTATTTATGACTATTCAAGAATTGTAGTGCAAACCTTGGGGTTTTGAGGATTCTTCGTGCATAAAGTCATTGGGACTAGGATAAGGGTTAGGGTATATTTATTAGGGCTCCAAGTGTGACCTCCAATAGTCACCCATGTCTTCATGACCTTCAACAGTGCTCATATTAACATCAATGACAATTATTGACCAACATATGTAACTATATATATTATTAGGGTTTTAATAATATTAAAAATAAGAATCCCCCGGATCTGGGTGCTTGCTCATCTCATGTTACACGTGCCATCGAGGAATGGTGGCACCCTCCACTTAGCGTCTGTCACTTTCCTAGTACCATAACTGGCCTCCATATATCATAAATATGTAAGCTTGGCTCCTTGAGGCATGTTCTCACATGCCTAGGTTAACACCTCACTTGCCTCCTCTCAGTGTTTATTTCTCTGCTCCATGGAAAATATGTGCCATCTTCCTCTTGTAGTCCTACTTGGATCATGGTCCATCCAACTCACCAAACTTGCTTCAACATCTCGTGTCTCCCTTGAGCCACACTCATCGCCCCCTGCACCTTGTTGCTCCGCTATGAGCAGTGAGAGAGGTAGGGGGCATCGACCCAACCGTGGAAGGCGAATTTTTCCCCTTGACCACCTTTGAAGACAATGTAGAATTAGCTTTGTTTGATAATGACATCCCTCCTCATATTCGTTGTCATGTGCTCTAGCTCAAGGAGGAAGAAACTAGACACAATAAGCACACACTACATGCCCTGTACAATTTACTAGCTCACCAGCTCAAGGAGCGCGAGAAGGAAAATTATCAGACAACTTGTTGGATTGTTGAGCTCTCGGCCTACCATAGCCACACCTCCAACTTTCTCAAGCAGATCTCCCTTAACCTTGAAATCCATTTCCCTCCAAATATTTCGTCCCCCTCCTTCCCATCTCCTTTCCAATTCCTCGCCCTGTGCTTGTTCTCTCTCCCCCATTTTCATGGCCCCTGCTCATCGTCTCTCTTTGGTCTATAGAGAGTTTGTTCCAGTTTTAATATTGGCCATTGCACAGGCTCCAATCCTCACTGCCTCTGCTCCCTTTCCCAGCCCCTTTGGATGTTACATTACTGAGGAGAATCTAGAAGAAGCAGGCAACGCGGCCATGCCCTCCAACGCATCTTACGTTCATCTCTAGAAAGTCGACTCTTCAACAGGTTCTCGCTAATTGCTCAAGGCTTATACGTTTTTCATCAAGTTGGTCCATTTTGGCATTTCGACTCTTGTGTCAAGGTTGATCAATTGGTGGCCCAACGCTAGTTAGCTCACAGTAGGAAATTTTTTGTCTCTTTTTATGACATGTTTAAATCGAGTGTTTCCAGCTACTGTCTCTCGTTTCTCGTCTTAGGGGCAGAGGATTTTTGCGTTTCAATCTCTGGTTTCCCCACTTTGTGGCCAAGCTTTCCGACAAATAAAGGTTAGCCCATTTTGGCATTTTGACTCTTGCGTCAAGGCTGATCGATTGGTGGCCCAACACCACTCAGTCCATAGTAGGGGGGAATTTTGTCTCTTTTTATGACTTGTTTAAATCAAGTGTTTCCAACTACTGTCTCTGGTTTCCCCTCTTAGGGGTAGAGTATTTTTTGCATCTCGACCTTTGGTTTCCCTACTTTGGGGCTGAGCTTTTTGACAAATGAAGGGCACAGACCCCCATGATCTCCAGACTATATGCTATGTATTTTACACTATTAATATAATGTGAATATATTTACTTGCAAAAAAATATTAAAAATAAGAATATCTTTATATTATATAAATGTGAAATTTATATAAATATAAATAATATTATTAAGAACTAGAAAAAATCTCTACTAAGTACATAAAGGAATCAAATCTCTTTAGATGCAAACCTTTTCTCAAGTTTTGCACTAAAAAAGAGATTTGATCCTTCTCATGACATGACTTGGTAGAGCCTAAATTTAGCTATTGGTTTAATAAAAAATTTACTCAATTTAATATATGGAAATGCTCACTCTAACCATCCTTTAATTAATTTTGTGATTTGATTATTAAATACATATTGAATTAGCAAACTTGATTTTAAAATGACATTTACCATAATTTTTACAATCATTACAATTTCCAAATTGTATTACAAAATATTATTTATAACTAAATTATTATATAAAATAATTTATAATTTAAACACCACCTTATGAGCGGTGAAAATGATTTGAAATCAAGGTAATTGATAGGGAACTTAACCATAGTGAGTTCGTTTGCAATACTTTTTAAGCAAAGAACTTGAGTTTTGCGATAAACAACCCTAATGTATTCAAACCGAAGATAATACTAAATTCGTCTTTGAGAATTTGCAGTTTAAAAATTGTCATGTGACCAACTTTGAAGTTGGAACATTCCAAAAATATTCAAATTAATCGTAAAATGTTCATTGTGGTTCAAATTTTCCATGTATGTAACTTTGAAGGGAGGATTTTGCGAGGCGAGGTAACTCGGAGACCAAGCAACCAAAATGTGTACCGATCTCATTGTGTGAGACTCGGTTGAAGCCTATGTACTCTGAACGGGTCAGACACTCACATGCCCTGCCCAAACCTGCTTCCTTTGTAGTGCCCTCGGGCCTCACCAAATTATTTGTTGCCACGTGGTGTGGATTGAGTCAACGAAAATTACGGAAATATGGCCAAAACAAAGCGCGTATCCCGCCTACACCCACGCATAGCCATGCTGTCTCCATACCTGTTGCCAGCCCACAAATCACGCGTTACTTAAAATTAATATTATTTAAAAGAAAAAGAAAAAGGGGCGTAGAGGATTATTAATAGGCGTAAATCTCAACCTTGGCATTGTGCAATTTTTGTGATCTCACATCTCTGTGTCGAGTGTTCGAATCTCAAACAAGAAATATCGACTCTTCGAATTTTGGAGATTAAGGTTTCGGCAGGAATTGCGCTTAAGGGTTTCGGCTTTTCTGCATCAATTAGCAGTAACAGTAACAGGCGTGTTGTGAGTGCGAGCAAGAATGGCAGGCGCAGGCAACTACGCATTTGGAGCTTTTTTGGCCCTTGTGATGATAATGGCGGGAGGAGCAGCAGCAGCAGATGTGAGTGCACCATCTCCGAGTCCGTCAATGGAAGCAGGCGCTGCTTCAATGGCCATCGTTCCCTCTTTCTTTGCCGCCGTCATGGCCTCATTCATCCCCTTCTTGGCTTCTCGATTTTACTGAGTCTTTGGTCCATCTTTTTTGAAATGATGAGAGAGAGGCGGCCAGTGTTATCTCTGATAATATACCATATGACATTATGGCAGGGGTTTTGTGGAGATTATTATTTTGTCTATGAGATACCAGAGTACTTTGCATTTGGGGCACGTATTTATTCATCATTGTTTCTCCGTTATAAAGAGATATCTTCACGGTACTTGCTATTGTATTTCATCATTTCTTACAATAATATTGGATTTAACAGATTACACTTACATTGGCGTTGGCTGATTTAGGGTTTCTGTTGTTTTACAGTGCTATTTGTAAATTTCATTGAACCGTATGGTGTTATTTCTGTACTACTTTCTAATTGAATGAATGCAAACGTATTTTTCTGTTCTGATGTTAGAAGCTTAGAAGCCGTGCAGTGGCTGAATCAATTTATGGATCTTCCATTTCGTAGACTAAAAGTTTGAAATATTTTCAACATAATGTTTGGTCTTTCATTTTATTTTATTTATATGAATTGACTGCACATTGTTCAAAATGGTATTTTCGGAATTCAACCTAGCCAAGGTAATTTTGTGGTTTTATTCTAACGTATTTTCCAATTAGTTAGGAAAATTATGGAACTTCTAGCTAGATTTTTATAAAATAATTTTGTGGTTTTAGGAAAATTATGGAAATTCTAGCTAGATTTTTATAAAATTGTACTGAAATTTTTATAAATTTAAATTACAGTTATCAAACTTCAAGATTTTGAGTGTTATAATAATTTTTGATGTAAAAAACTTATTTTCACCATAAAAACACAAACACAATTTAAACACTTTATTTATTGATTTTTTTTTTATCAGATTCCAATCATTTTTAACTGTCCAAACAAATTTACAGCCTTAATAGACTACGCCTAATGTTGTGTTCTTAGTAGACTGCACATTGTCCTGGTATTTTGGGGAATTCTCCTAGGTAGAGGGTTCAATGTCGGAGAGGTTGTGTGTAATTTGTCTAAACTAAGCAATGATTAGAATGGTAGCTTGGCGAAGACAGCGGGCATTTCCTCAGTCATTGACCTCTGTTTTGACTCAGTGGCAGAGGAGATGAAAAAGGCTTCCTCCAAGTAGTTCAATTTTTGCATTTTTCCCGGTGATTTAAGAAATTATAGTTTTAAGAAAATTAAGAGAATTATAGTTTTAAGTTAATGAGATTGTATAATTATTTAATTTTTATCCAAAATGATAAATTATTGTGATTTTATTTAAAATTACATCAATAAAATAAAAATATAAAGTCAAAGAATAAAAAACAAGAAGTCAAATTTTAGATAGATTGTGAAAAATAATAAAATAATGTTATTCTTAGTTAGTAAAGTGATTTCAATCAATATAATAATACAAGTCCATCCATATAAATTAAATGGTTGATGAATGTTTATAACACATCTCATGTTTAAATCAAATGTCCCACTGATATAAGTGTTGTCTTTTCCTTCTTACTCACAATTCTCCCTCTCCAAATACCATATTTATGAAATAAATATAAAAGAGATATGGTAAATAAATAAAAATATATCAAATAAGATTAGAAATAAACATCTAATGATATACCAAGCTTATGGGCCAAATGCCATGGTAAATAAGAGAGGTATGGTAAATAAATAAAATATAAATAAACTAGATATATGGTAAATAAATAAAACCTCCTTATATGTATTCCATAATCCTCTTTATATTTACAAACACTAAAAAGAAAGGTTTTATTTAGATGAAGTCTATGAGCCAAATAAGATGGGCCAAATTATTATTAATACCATGCTAAAAAATATTATTAACCTTAATCTAATATTAAAAGATCAATATTAATATATTCTCATATTAATATTATTAAATTTAATAAATTTGGATTAATACAATATTAAATTTGTTATATTATAATATATATTAATATATCATGATATATATTAACTCTAGATATATATGAGAGGGAAGAATAAAGACAGAGTGATAGGGGTAGTCACAAGGAAGAGATGGAGATAAACTGAAGGAGACGGGAGAGAAGGAATGAAGAGAGAGAGAGAGAGAGAGAGGAGTGAGAGAGGTAGAGAAGGGTAAGAGAGGGAGAGGGAGACACAAATATGGAAGGGGGAGAGAGAGCAGAGAGGGAGGGAGATAGTGAGAGGATTGGAGGGTAGAGAGAGAGAGAGAGATGGGGGAAGAGAGAGGGAGGTAAGAGAGGAAGGGAGAGAGAGGAGGAGAGAGGGAGGGATAGAGAGATTGAGTTGGAGGGGGGAAGAGGGAGGGAAGAAGAAAGACATAGAGAGTGAGAAGCAGAGAGATGGAGGGAGTGACAAGGGATAGATGGAGAGAGAGCGTGTATGTTTAGGGGTGAGATGCAGAGAAGAGGGGAGAGAAGTAGAGGCAGAGGGATATAGTAACAGAGTTGGAGAGAGAGAGAGGATTGAAGGGTGTTATCGTTATATAATTTACGAGATTGTGAGAATAAACACAGAGCACAACATCAAAACTACTTTTGAAGCTGGGATCTAGCCCTGCCAACTTCAGAGAGGGATCTCTCTGTAAAATTTAACTTTGTTTTTGGTGAATTTTAGGCTAGTTATTACTGTACTTGATTGTTTGTTTGATTTGGATTGTTTGGTTGATTAAATGGCTATAATTCCATTGGGCTATGGAGTCATAAATATCTAACTAGATCTGCATCAATTTTTGAAGGAGTCTCAGAGGGCAAGCTAGGTTGCATTCACTGGATCTTTTAGGATTTTAAGTGAATTATGAAAATAGAAGAAGTGTAGAATTCCATAGAAATTGAAGAGCATTGAAGTATTCTTCAATCTGACCTCAGTAGAAAACATGTAAATTGCAAACAACTAGAATAAGGTGTTCTAATTAACATATCCTATTCATCACAATTTCTGTTATACAATTAAGATTTTCATAATCACAGAGAAAGGAAAAACAATGAATAACACAATTACAGAAGAAAAAACATCACCAGTGAATACACCACATGAATCCTGTGAAATTTCCTTGTATTATTGATACTCCCAACAAATTGGAAATCACATTGCTGCAACAGAAAAATATACTCAGTAATCAACCCTTAATAATTCGAACATTGAAGTATTTATAATAATTTACAAAAAGGATTTACATAAACGATGTCTCAACCAACAATGTATTATTAGCGTAATATTGAACAATAAAATCTAATTGTTACAAAATAATAGGCTAGGAGGACAATGATCTGGAATGATGGCATTGTTTTGGAGGAAACAAATGATGAATGGACCTATTTCTGGGTTGCGTTGGCTAATGTGCTAGGTGATGCGCTGGCTAATGCTGATTGTCTCCAAATTACTAACTAATCTTGTAACTCCTAGAGTTTATCCCATCAATATTCATTTGGGATGATCAATTTAATTACCTTTTGGTAAATCTCATCGACTTCAGTGTATTTGGAAAAAGTGGGCTTTACAACAAAGGTATGATTTACTTCATGTTGGATGAAGAAATCATTACTCATTGCTTCTAAAATTGCTTTGTCTATCATACTACCTTTGGTGCTGTCCCTGGAAATTTCCTTCAATTTCTTGACATAGTCTTCATAAGCTATCAACTAATCATTTATCACAAAAAAAGAAGGGGTGTTAAAGGCTCTATTCTAGTAAAGAAACTATTAACTGCTATCTCTAGAATGTGGCACTTTCTTCCAACTAAACAACTAGATTCTTCTTAGTAAGAATCCTCTTCACTTCCAGAATGGTTTACGTCCTATCATGTACTCCCAAACCATCCAATTCATATATGTTTTTGGAGTTCATGAACTTGATGATGTTGGCTGTTGTTGTAGGCATTTCTCTCAGCTCTTGTTTGATGTTTGTTATAACATCAACTGCACTTTTTAGCAATGTAGTGGGAGATGGGGAAGTCGCACCCATACTGGAACGGCAATGGGCACATCTTGGGTGGGATCAAAATCTGGTGACCACTTATTTAAGTATAAACCTTGCGGCCCAATGAAATATGTCCCATTCCTGAAAATAAGACTTCAATCCTCAGCGGATTTGAATACAAACACAAAGAAGCCTTTACCTACTTAGTAAGATTTGATGTCTTCCTTGATTAATGGAATCCAGTTTCTCTTGATCCGATCTTCTATCGATTTGGGGGAAGGCCATAGGCCCTAAAATTGCCCTATGAGGCCTCTATCTGCGAGATTTAGGGCTAATCGGCATGTTTCTTCCTCCGAGAGGGCCACCAAAGGGATGTTGTCCTTTTTTACGAATTTCTGTTGCGATGCAGTTGGAGGGTGTTTGTAGCACGCAACCACCAGCTTCTGGGACGCACACACATCAAGAAGGAGAGGGGGGGGGCTCAAATCCCCGCCATGAGTCATGGCCGCTTCGAAAGGGAGCTAGGTCACGCAGACACAGCGGCAGGCTCACGCAGCGCATGATCCCATTCTATGCTTTAACTCTAAAATTTTATTTTAGAATAATAAAGTTTAAACATATTATTAACTGATTATAGGATAATGTTGTTAAAATAACCTAATGCCATGGACATTTCCATTTTGGCTGATCTTCTAGGTCTTTCTTTATTAAGTTAACATGCTTGGATTCTCGACCCTAGATTATATGCTTGTTGGTTGTGACAACTCTTCTGTTATGCCAGACATTTCAGTTTTAGCTGATCTTCTTCTGGGCCTTTCTTTATTAATCTTCAGGGTCTTTCTTTATTATATTAACGTGCTTGTTTTCTCGACTCTAAATTATATGCTTGTTGGCTGTGACAACTCTTCCGGTATGCCATTCATTCTTTTTATAGGGTATAAAATGTTGGCACTTTTCAGGATATGTTGGGACTTGAATTTGTATGTCAGGGTAAAAAATTCATTCTTTTTATAGGGTATAAAATGTTGGCACTTTTCAGGATATGTCAGGGTAAAAAATGCTTTGTACTGTTTTATCGTTTAATTTTTAAAATAATCATTCATGCATAACTGGAAAGATACGATGTCCGGTATAAAATGCTTTGTACCCTCTTGTTGCCTTTTGTCACTTGTGTTCCCTATTTTCTCTTTTGTTCTGGTATGTCAGGAAATGAGTCTGGCACTTTAAAATTTTCGCATGCCAGGTATCAAATGCTTCCTACTGTTTTATCATAACATGAATGACTCTCTGCACATCGGAAATTTTGAATGTTCATATGCACAGACGGAAAGATACTATAATGCATTATTAAAAGAATTTATGGTCATACAGACCTGGAAAGCTTACAATGGCTTATCACCTTATGTTGGGAAAGGATTTCATGCGAACCAATGCTTCTAGTGCATTACCCTCAAACCGGATAGCATATTTAAACTCATCCCATTGTAAAGTACTCTCCACAAATAACATCATAACATTCAAAGGGATTCATAAACAACCCTAAAACAACAGAGAAACGTCAAATCTGCCAAGCCATTGTAATCAGCTAAGTCCAAGATTATGAAACAAAATTTATTAACTCAAATCATATTAAGTAGAAAGGGCTGTGAAGAGATCCCCTTATTCCCTAAATGGATAAACAATGAAGGAAGAAAACCGAACCGTGTAGCAGATGCAAAATACTCTGGCAATCGTCCAGAAAAGAATAACCTCCACAAAACCTAGACCTATAATGTCGTATACATATCAGAAATATATATAAAAGCCACGCTTCCCTGATCATAAAAGATGGACCAAAGAGCAACCGCAAGAGATCTCAGTAAAATCTAGAGACCAAGAAGGGGATGAATGAGGCCATGATGGCCAAAAATAGAGAGGGAACGAACGCCATGGAAGCAGCACCTGCCTCCATTGTTGGACTGGGAGCTGCTGCCTTCACCTCTGTTGCTGCTGCCGCTACTTCCGCTCCCACCATTATCATCACAATGGCCAAGAGAGCCGCGGATGCATAGTTGCCTGCCCCTGCCATTCTCGCTCACGCTCACAACGGGCCTGTTGCTACTAATTGATATGTGGAAAAGCCCAAACCTTAACCGCTATTCCTGCCGAGCAAATCTGAATCTGAGACTGGGCACCACAAATTCGAAGCGGAAATCTCCTTCTTTGAGGTTCGAACACTCGACCAGAATGAACTTGAGGTTCCAACACTGAGAAATGTGAGATAACAGAAATTGCGAGGAGAGTGTTGAGTATCCGGCGTATTAATAATCGTGTGCGCCTGGAAGGACCAACGGACAAATCACGCGTTTAAGTAAAAATAATATTAAAATATCTCCCAACGAAGCAAGCTATGTATGTATGAATGATTACAGGGCGGACAAGGAATAGTTAGGAATGGGGACAGCTCGGTAATGCGTGGCAACTGGCCATGTGTCACCGCTGTGTGGACCCACCAGCTCGCAACACCTCGCAAACAAATAATTTGGAGTCAAAGCAAGCAGGTAGGGCACGGTCCTCCGCTTCGTAGTAAGTAAACTAAAGTGTCGCTTAAACTTTTTTATTTTTGTTTTTCTATTTTAATTTTGAAATTGGTTAAGAAATTATTAAAATTATAAATTTATGTTGATATTTATACCATAAATGGTTTAGGGGTTTCAAAATAATATTTAATTTTATATTCTAAATTTAAATAACATAACATTATAATTTTAATGAAAATATATTATTTAAAAGCCCAAAAGATAAAAGGTTTCACGTTGATACCATCAACATAAAATGACTTAGTCGCCTATGAATTGTTGCCCTAATCTAATCTAATCTACGTAAATAGTCTAAATGCGGAGGCCATTCATATAAGTCTTCATAACTCATCACTCTTAAATTAAAGCTTAGTCTAACACAAATAGGTAAGCACACATTCTCATGGCTTACTATGCAAGTGAGCTCCTTGACAAAATTCTCAATTGGTGGTGGCATGGAAAATTTTAACGCTTTTATTTTAGGATTATCTTCAATTTAATATTATTTATTTTAAAACTATATATGTATTTTTGTAAATTTTATTAATTAGAAAATTGAGAATTACATAGCAATTTACATTAGTCTCTTATAAGGGAGATTGGACCAAAGTAAAAAATGGACTTTTCTTAAGAAAGTGAGAGTTAATTGAACTTAAAAGCTACAAAAATAAATAAGCTACATTTAATATTTAGGCTTAAGCAGCAAGTAACAAAATAAACTACAGTTATTTGATTACACACCAAAACCATTATGCATCATGTTGAGGGGTCTTAATTAGATCCTATAACCAAAATGGGAGTTTTTGGGTTGGCTGGAGTTTGTCCTGCTGCAAGGGGAATGCCAAGATTATGTTGAATCCACTCCATTCTTCTATTAAGAGTGTTGAGATGTTTGTGCATGTGGTCAAGGGAATGGAGGATATCTAGGTAAAGTTCATGGCCATCCATGATAGCCCAACCGATCAGAAATTTCGTTTACTAGTGTAAATTAATTGCCTACATATATTGATTGTACCTCCCTCTAGTGTGGCCAGTGCCTGAGACCTAGTTGTCCCTCTCAACTATGACTTCAGTGGCTAAGAGGGAGGATTGATGAGAGGATACTTTCTCCTCCATACTAGTGAGTTCAACCTGAACATGGGCAGGGGTGAGTGCTTGAAAACAACAAACAGAGCCTTAAATCCTATGGTGCATGCGAGTTTTCCCACGATAGACTCGCTCGTGATAAGAAGTAGCCCCTCTTTAGACCCAAGCTCGTTGATGTGGCATGAGGAAGAAAATAGTCAAGAAACCTAGTGTAATATTTTATGCCCAACAATTTGAGGTAGGTTGGAGGGCTCAGGAAGGATGATACTAATGCAATAAAAATCAATTTAATAACACAAATACATCATGCTTGTAGAGGTTAGAGAAGTTAACTATAGTATAGACCAGTGTAGTAACCCAATTACATAGCGTCTGACGTAACCACACCGTTAACCATCAAATTATTTCAAACCACTTGTCATCCAATTTCTTGAAAGGCTCCCATGAAAATAGAGTGATCACAGAGACATTATGAAAAGAAAACAGGGAAATTAGCCCCTTAGACCATAATTTGAAAGAGAAACTTGAACTAGCATTAGATGTATTAAGTCACCAAGCCTTTTTGCACCATTGAGCCTTTAAATTACCAACATTACAATAGAGGAACCACTCAAGAAATAGAGAACCAAATCTGATCTGAATGGAGGATGTTAGTAATGCTCAACTAATTCCCCTTTCATATTTTATAAATAAGTGTCTTATGTGTGCTTAAGGGTTCAGGTATTCTTGCAAATTATCAAGTCCCATGAGTGTTTTTCATGTCAATTTAGTGAGAAATTTAACATAAAAAAAAAGATTTGAACATCAGCAAATAAAGTGCAGAACATCACCATACATAACATTAACACAGGTATTTGATGAAGGAGTTCACCCCTCATAGACTACATCTCCTTGGTCCAGCTTCCATGGCTTGGGCCTCTATATTATGCTCAAATTGTCAAATTGACCTGTTTATAATGCTCTTTTTCTCCTGTAACCTACTCCAGTGAGTCCATAATGGCTCAAAATGGTTAGCTAGCCTCTCTCTTAGCCTGACTTGGTCGAAAAATGAAAAAGTCACGGCCTTTTCAAAATTTCCCACTAAATCCGGCCTTAAACTAGTTAACTATAACTAGAACTGGCAGTCTGTCAAATCTGGAGGTCCGCCAATTAATCCACAATTAAATGTTAAGTGGATTTTAAGTGCTAATTAAGCACAGTTAATCACTAACTGTGTGCTTTAAACTAATCTGCACTTAAGTTGTATTAGGCGCATTAATAAACAAGTTTAATGCTAAATAGTCGTGGGTTAAGGTTTGTTAATCTCCACGCTAATGGAGCTCTCGCTAGCGGTTATGACACATAGGTTCTATGGACCGAGGGCTGGCCCCCACCTTCCCTCGCCTTACATATTGTTTGAATTTAAATATAATTTGGTTCCTATACATGTTAAGAACCATGTAGTAGTGGAGGTAGTAAGGCACGAGACCCAAGTGCTGGGGAGGTTGTAGGTCGAACTCGCGCTCCACCCTGAAATTTTGACCACCGACCATAAAATAAAGTGGCGTCTCTCAAGCTTGTTACATGTCATGACCTATTGTCCAACCTACCCAGAACCATCAAATCCGATGCCGCCTCTATCACCCGTCCATAGGTCATGTTAGCCACTCTCATAAAATTTTTGGCATAGCAAATAAAGCCAAATATGTTCGAGTTCTAAGAGCCAATGTTCCCTTGAAAATATTTCATCCTTGAAGCCTCCATGTGTTTCTTGCCCTTTGAAGAAATATTCACTGATGTTTCCATTGAAAAGCCTCCCTGTTTCTGAAAGAAAATGCTTCAAAAAGGCCTCCATTTGCCCTATTTCATTCCCACAAAGCCTCCATTCTCACCTCCTTCTTCCCTTTCAAAATTCCTCTAAATTCCCTTCATTAGCCCTCTAAATCATCAAAATTCCTTCACATTTCCTTGAAAATCTTTCATCCTTGAAGCCTTCACGGTGTTTCTTGCCTCTTTGAAGAAATATTCACCGTTGTTTCATTGAAAAGCTCTCCCCGTGCTTTGTCTTAGAAATGCTTCAAAAAGGCCTCCATTTGCCCTATTTCATTCCCACAAAGCCTCCATTCTCACCTCCTTCTTCCCTTTCAAAATTCCTCTAAATTCCCTTCATTAGCCCTCTAAATCATCAAAATTCCCTTTTTAAACCTCATAGTTCCTTTTATTTGGTTTAAAAATTCCCTTTTGCCTACTGGAACCCCCCATTTGGCCTTAAAAACATTGATTTTGGCCTAAAAACACCCCTTTTTACATTAAGGACTTAAGCCCCTTTAAGCTTAGCCCTTGGCCCCTTTCTCTGCATATAACCTGGTGCCAGATCCAGGCGCTAGCGCTCAGGCGCTAATCGTAATCAGAGCCTTCGGTTAACGCCTTTTCCTTTGTTTTTCCAAAAATCTTCCGATGCGATGAGTTTGCTCCGATCGACCGCAGATTCAATCTCTGCCGTCGATCTTTACAGATCCAACGATCAACATTTAAACCACCGTTGACTCTTCCCACCTTACCGCCCGCACATCTTACCTTTATCACGCTGTCATCTCCACCGTCAGATCTCCCTGCCCATGATCCAATGGCCGAGAAACATATCGTGTTATTTTAGTGTCCGAGCTTCAACGTTTTGAAATCGCGCGATATGGGTGGTTTTGTTTTGCCACGTGGCACGCGATGAGTGATATCGCATGAATTTCTTGAATACCATTTACCGCTCCCGGCCCCATGCGAAAACCACCCTGGTTTTCTGCCTTACCACCCTTTCTCCTCCGCATCGAGCTTTCATGTTTAATCCTAGCCGTTGATTGTTTTGATCGAATGGCCTATATCGCATTGCGTTTTTATTCATCTGCCATTCAAACGAATTCTTCATGAAATCTCCACCATTGATCTCTTTTATGATCAAACAGCCCACATTCTATCCTCCCGTGCTCCCAGTCCCACCACCAAAACGCCCTCGTTCCTCTCTTTTTCGCCTTTTCCCTTTGTATTTTCTCGGGCGTAAATTTTTCGTGTTTTAATACTAAAGTCATTTATCTGCCTAACCTTCCAAAGGACTTCATCAATGAATCTTCACTGTAGATCATCGTTGATTAATTTAATCCAACTGTCCAAAACCCGCCTCGCACCAAAACTTCATCAGACCATAATTTCACCTTCCGACATAGTTTTTCACCATTTTTTCCACTGAATTCACCTTTCTGCCATTACTCTTTCATCCTTCACGAGCCTCCGCAGCAAGCCTCACCCACTCCCACAAGTTTTTTATAATGAGTTTGTTGTATTTTTGCAGGTTTCAGTGGCGTAAAATCATTCTTTCTACACAATAACTGTCATGGTGATACAAGGCGCAGAAAGCCTGTTTCAGGGCCAAATATCCTAGGGAAGATGCCTGAAAAGGCTTTAAACGTGTTTTTCATTGAAGAATCAGTCTCACTAACCCTGAGTGAAATCCCCCAGTGCCTCCATTAAAACCTGTACATTCGCAGAAACAGTCAGCAAAAGCGGCAAAGAGTATCAGTGAGAGAATTAAGGGATTAAAAGCTTATTATTGAAGAATAATGCTATAATCCGATGTTTAAAGGACAGAGACACGGTTCAAAGACCATAAAAAATGATTAAAAGGCCTAATAAGGTTTAAAGCACACGAAACAAGCCATATCTGTGATTTAATATCAGCAGGGCTATTTCTCCAAGAAAGGACCAACCATATGACTTCCTCCATCCTCCATCGAACACCAGAACCATTTATTACACTGACTGAGGCATAAAAAACTGTTAGAACAACAGTTATGGAGTATGGGAGACCTACATATTTTCCATCCACTTTAATTATTTCAGAAGGCAAAACAGAGCACCTGCAGTCAGAAAGTACTTCAAAGCACATACCTGAAAAGATTGTCAACCTGACAGAGACTTCTAGACCAGTCTAAAGAGTACAAAACATGTTAATGCAAAGTGGGCATTCAAACACTTCCTCCACTCTATCTTAATGAATCAATTAAGTTTACATCTACTACTCCTCTCGATTCACCTATAAATATTCATTGAAAATACATTGTAAAGGTTGTTGGTTGTTGGGATTCTATTAGTTGTTAGGACGGTTATTGAGGGGAAGGAGCTAAGTAGTTTGTAATATAGTAGCCTAGGAAGAGAAGTCTAGATTGTAAAAGGCCATTGAGCTCAAAGTATGTGACTGGTTTTGCACATCAATTAAAAAAGCAGATTCACAGGATCCTGGTCTATATTATTGGTGATGTATTCTTACTGTAATTGTTGCCTTTCATGTTTTATCATACTGTCCATTATTCTCAGATAAAGAACAACAATAATAGATTAGGATATATTGCTGGAAGTACCCTAAGTCTCACTGTAATCTTTATCTATATGTTTTCTGCTATCTGTGTATCTAAGAGCAAATTCATCATGATTTAACTAGTATAGAAGTTGGCCTGTCCATGCTTACTGATGTATGAATCTAGAGTTGTTTTCTTAGATGTTCTTGTTTGGTTTCAGCTGAAATAATTTGGATACTGGGGATTTAGAATTAGCCTTGTCCACTAGGGTCCTTTTCCAACATCTAGCCTCTCTAAGATCCCTTTGAGCTAGTGTCAAACACATTGAAGGTTAAAAGCCCTTCTATGATCTTAGGCCTTACTCTGTGTTTAATCTTAAATGTTTTCTATCATTCTGAAAGTGGCTATGAGGACTGCTGGATTATCTTCCTTAAGAGTATGTTGAAAGCAGGTCTGGATTTAAATGACGTTTGGCCTGATCTTAAGCTACCCTTTGTGTCCATTATGAGAGTTTCCTTTGAAGTACGTCAAAAGCAGGCCTGGATTTAAATGACATCTGACCTAATCTTAGGCTGCACTTTGGTTTCTTTCTTTTCACCCATTCTTAATGTTCCATTCCACCATATATCTAAAAATATCCTTTAGTATAGATGACTTGCCCTATGAAAACCATTGGATAGTTGTTATGAAAGTAATCCCCTTTCATGACTCCATAGCCCAATGGATTAACCTTTCTCTTGACCCATCTTCCCATGCTGAAACATCCTTCTATTCAGTTCCTTCTTTACTTCCATAACCTTCTCAGTTAATGATCTCCAACCAAACAAACAAAACTAAAAACCCTTGTGCTTCATACCTAGCCTAATACCTCATTTTGAGCCTCAAAGATATAGAATTCTTTACTTATATAGAGAGATCCCTCTCTGGATCCAGGAGGGCTAGATCCTAGGATCCCAAAGTGGTTTGATGTTGTCTTATCTTTTGGTCTTGCCAATGTGGCCAAAACATAGGAACCACAACATAATGGCGACTCCGCTAGGGAGATTCTGAGTGTTTTCCATCTTATATATCCTTAGGACCTCAGAAATCCAAAATCTCTGGTTAGATTGGTATTTAATTGCTGATGGTGGACAACAGCTTGTTCCAAACATTCAAATTCATACACCTCGCGACTCCACACTCTATAAATCCTAAAGACCAAATGACTCCACTTGTAGAAGATCCTAAACTGGTTGAGAAGATAGAGTGACCTTTTTTTACAAACATGGATCCAAGCATGGACAGAGAAGCAAAGCTAAATGCTTTGTCAGATAGATTCACAAGAGTGGTAAACATGTTTGGTGAAATGATAGTGAAAATTTATGAGGCTAATCTAAATACAAATGTTGATTATCTAGAGTAACCCATGCTTTTTCTAGAACAAGAACAAACTCAAGACCTAGATAAAGAGCAAGACATGTATGATGCTCAAGAATCTATAGAAGATGAAGAGGAAGGTGATCAAGAACTTGCCTACCTATATCTTGTACTATGATGATAAGAGAATATCATGACCTAATGGCAGAAGCTAATAGGGAACGTTGCTCTGAGGAAACAAGAAACCACTTAGAAGATGTAGAATCTGATGTAGAAGAAGAAACAACTCATGAGCTCTGTATTCTATCTGAATATCATCATGATCATGAGGAATTGTCTGAAGCAGAAAGAGATCAAGAAACATCAGAAAATCCTGAAGGTTTATTGCAAGCACAAGTGAAGATTCCACAGAAGAGGCTCAATAAGACATCCAGCCTCCAAATCAGCTAATACAAGAAACAAAGAGCTGTTGCACTTCTGCTCAAAGAAACACAAGAAAATCCTCCCCTTTGACAGAAGAAGAAATAGATCAGATCATCAATAGATAGCCGGCCTCTGAGATATTTTATAGAACCAACACCCTTGCTCATTCATCTATTGAGTTTGATTATGCAGATTTAGAAGACTCCTCTGTAAATCAGAATGAAGAAAGTCCTGCTGATAATCCAGTATGTCTGATTGGTAGCACTACTTACATTCATGATTTTCCTATTTTTGATCTATCTGATGATGATGTTCTCCAAACAGAAGATGATCTTGCAGGGCCATCATTAGTAGATTTGCAGGAGGAAGATCAGTCCCCTCAACTCCAAGAAAGTAATGAGCCAAGTCAACCTATCTATGATACTGATGGGGAAAGTTATGAAATTATAGTAGCAGATGAAGATTCATTGAATCTTTACTCTGCTTTACCTCATATCATCAGTAACAATTTTCATATGATGGGGAATCAGTAGCCTGTCATCTTAGAGGGTGAGGAAGAAAACAATGAAGAAACTCTTGAGCAAGTTGAATATACTGAGCCTTCTCTTGAAAAATAGGAAGCAATGGAACAAACCACTGCTCAAGAATACATTGATCTTTTCACAGAGCTCGGCCCACCAGATCAGAATATCTCAGAGCTACATGAGGACAGCACTATCAAATATGTTGAGTCCTCCAGTTCAGAAAGTGATGAATATGAGGAAGATTTTCTTTCTCAAAAAGATCTTCTTTTTGGTCCAGTGGAAGAGGAAGCTATCCTGGTTGAAGACTGCTTTCCAAACACTCACAACCAGGTATCACTTCAAGATCCTTATGCTCATTTCCTGCAAACATTTGAAGAAGGATCAAAGGTCATTTTGAGCAGCTTGTTGCAGACAACAAGAAATATTTTAAAAGCTAATGTTAAAAAACAAAGAGAATGGGAGTGGCCCTGCCTATTCAACATGCTCAAAGAGATGAGCAGAAAAGACCAGTCTTGGGATCATCTGATTGAATGGATGTATTGGAAAAGAGATTTTGTCAGCTAGACTTGTAAATATTTCAAGTTAGAGTAGGGTAGGTAGGAAAATCTCAATAAAGCTCAGCTTGTGAGAATTTAGTCAGTTGTTTTTAATTCCTACAAAGTTCAGTTCATGTGCAACTTGCCTTTATTCCATGGACCCACAGCAGACCAGACAATCTAACCCTGGTTTGGCTATGTTTCAATTTCAGTTTTAGAATGTAGAGAAAGAAATCTACCAGACAGTTTAATCCTAGCAGATATTAGTGTAGGTAGAGAAGCTATGAGGCCAACTGTCTAATCTGGTCTCATGGAGTAATAAGGGTAGCAGTAGATAGGTTTATTTTCCTGTTTGCAAAAAATGATGATGTGAAAGGTCTGCAAGTCTAAATGCACCTTGAAGAAAAATGTTAGGACTATAGGATGGGTAGGTAGTCTTTGGGAAAAATGTTTTCTGCTGATATAATATCAATCATATTTGTGGCAGCTGGTCAAAGAAAAGAAAATATGTGTCAAGCACCCAGCATCTAGCCTACTTCCAAAGATTATTTTTTGAGATTCTTGACACCTTCAAGAAGATGCCATCCCCATGTGGAGCCATTGTTAGCCACCTATAAATTTTTGGCATAGCAAACAGATGGCTAAATATGTTCAGAGTCTTCGAGAGAAACATTTACCTTGAAAATCTTTCATCCTTGAAGCCTCCATGTGTTTCTTGTCCTTTGAAGAAATCTTCACTGCTGTTTCTATTGAAAAGCCTCCCTGTTTCTGAAAGAAAATGCTTCAAAAAGGCCTCCATTTGCCCTATTTCATTCCCACAAAGCCTCCATTCTCACCTCCTTCTTCCCTTTAAAAATTCCTCTAAATTCCCTTCATTAGCCCTATAAATCATCAAAATTCCCTTTTTAAACCTCATAGTTACTTTTATTTGGTTTAAAAATTCCTTATTCTACCTACCGGAACCCCCCATTTGGCCTTAAAAACACTGATTTTGGCCTAAAAACACCCCTTTTTACAGTAAGGACTTAAGCACCTTTCGGCTTAGCCCTTGGCCCCTTTCTACGCATATAACTTGGCGCCAGAACCAAGCACTAGCGCTCAGGCGCTAATCGCAATCGGAGCCTTCAGTTAACGCCTTTTCCTTTGTTTTTCCAAAAATCTTCCGATGCGATGAGTTTGCTCCGATCGACCGCAGATTCAATCTCTGCCGTCGATCTTTACAGATCCAACGATCAACATTTAAACCACCGTTGACTCTTCCCACCTTACCGCCCGCACATCTTACCTTTATCACGCTGTCATCTCCACCGTCAGATCTCCCTGCCCATGATCCAATGGCCGAGAAACATATCGTGTTATTTTAGTGTCCGAGCTTCAACGTTTTGAAATCGCGCGATATGGGTGGTTTTGTTTTGCCACGTGGCACGCGATGAGTGATATCGCATGAATTTCTTGAATACCATTTACCGCTCCCGGCCCCATGCGAAAAAAATTCTTCATGAGATATCCACCGTTGATCTCTTTTATGATCGAATGGCCCACATTCGATCCTCTCGTGCTCCCGGTCCCACCACCAAAATGCCCCCGTTCCTCTCTTTTCGCCTTTTCCCTTTGTATTTGCTCGAGCGTAAATTTTTTGCGTTTTAACACTAAATTCATTTCTCCACCTAACCTTCCAAAGGACTTCATCAACAAATCTTCATCGTAGGTCATCGTTGATTAATTTAATCCAATGGTCCAAAACCCGCCTCGCACCAAAACTTCATCAGACCATAATTTCACCTTCCGACATAGTTTTTCACTGTTTTTTCCACTGCATTCACCTTTCTGCCATTACTCTTTCATCCTCCACGAGCCTCTGCAGCAAGCCTCACCCACTCCCACAGGTTTTTCATAATGATTTTGTTGTCTTTTTGCAGGTTTCAGTGGCGTAAAATCATTCTTTCTACACAGTCACTGTCATGGTGATATAGGGCGCAGAATGCCTATTTTAGGGCCAAAGATCCCAGGGAAGACGCTTGAAAAGGATTTAAACATGTTTTTCATTGAAGAATAAGTGTCACTAACCCTGAGTGAAATCCCCCAGCGCCTCCATTAAAACCTATACATTCGCAGAAATAGTCAGCAGAAGTGGCAAAGAGTATCAGTGAGAGAATTAAGGGATTAAAAGCCTATTATTGAAGACTAATGCTATAATCCATTGTTTAAAGGACAAAGACATGGTTCAAAGACCATAAAAAATGATTAAAAGGCCTAATAAGGTCTAAAGCACACGAAACAAGCCATATCTGTGATTTAATATCAGCAAGGCTTAATCTCCAAGAAAGGACCAACCATATGACTTCCTCCATCCTCCATCGAACACCAGAACCATTTATTACACTGAAAAAGGCCTAAAAAACTGTCAGAACAACAGTTATGGAGTATGGGAGACCTACAAATTTTCCATCCACTTTACTTATTTCAGAAGGCAAAACAGAGCACTTGCAGTCAGAAAGTACTTCAAAGCACATACCTGAAAATATTGTCAACCTGACAGAGACTTCTAGACCAGCCTAAAGAGTACAAAACATGTTAATGTAGAGTGGGCATTTGAACACTTCCTCCACTCTATCTTAATGAATCAATTAAGTTTACATCTACTACTCCTCCTCTCCATTCACCTATAAATATTCATTGAAAATACATTGTAAAGGTTGTTGGTTGTTGGGATTCTATTAGTTGTTAGGACGGTTATTGAGGGGAAGGAGCTAAGTAGTTTGTAATATAGTAGCCTAGGAAGAGAAGTCTGGATTGTAAAAGGCCATTGAGCTCAAAGTATGTGACTGGTTTTTCACATCAATTAAAAAAACAGATTCACAGGATCCTGGTCTATATTATTGGTGATGTATTCTTATTGTAATTGTTGCCTTTCATGTTTTATCATACTGTCCATTATTCTCAGATAAAGAATAGAAATCATAGATTAGGATATACTGCTAGAAGTACCCTAAGTCTCACTGTAATCTTTATCTATATGTTTTCTGCTATTTGTGTATATAAGAGCAAATTCATCATGATTTAACTAGTATAGAAGTTGGCCTGTCCATGCTTACTGATGTATGAATCTAGAGTTGTTTTCTTAGATGTTCTTGTTTGGTTTCAGCTGAAAGAATTTGGATACTGGGGATTTAGAGTTAGCCCTGTCCACTAGGGTCCTTTTCCAACATCTAGCCTCTCTAAGATCCCTTTGAGCTAGTGTCAAAAGCATTGAAGGTTAAAAGCCCTTCTATGATCTTAGGCCTTACTATGTGTTTAATCTTAAATGTTTTCTATCATTCTGAAAGTGGTTATGAGGACTGTTGGATTGTCTTCCTTAAGAGTATGCTGAAATCAGGTCTGGATTTAAATGACATCTAGTCTGATCTTAAGCTACCCTTTGTGTCCATTATGAGAGTTTCCTTTGAAGTACGTCAAAAGCAGGCCTGGATTTAAATGACATCTGACTTGATCTTAGGCTGCACTTTGGTTTCTTTCTTTTCACCCATTCTTAATGTTCCATTCCACCATCTATCTAAAAATATCCTTTAGTATAGATGACTTGCCCTATGAAAACCCTTGGATAGTTGTTATGCAATTAATCCCCTTTCATGACTCCATAGCCCAATGGATTAACCTTTCTCTTGACCCATCTTCCCATGCTGAAACATCCTTCTATTCAGTTCCTTCTTTACTTCCATAACCTTCTCAGTTAATGATCTCCAACCAAACAAACAAAACCAAAAACCCTTGTGCTTCATACCTAGCCTAATACCTCATTTTAAGCCTCAAAGATATATCATTCTTTACTTATAGAGAGAGATCCCTCTCTGGATCTAGGAGGGCTAGATCCTAGGATCCCAAAGTGGTTTTATGTTGTCTTATTTTTTGGTCTTGCCAATCTGGCCAAAACATAGGAACCACAACAGGTCGACCTGTGGGAATATTTTGAGAATATTCCAAGGAATATTCCTCGAAATATACCTTTCGCTGACTGGACTGTACAGATGCCTAGTCAGCATCCCTGTCATCCCTACACAAAATTTTCATGTTTATCAAAGTGAACAAGTTGTGTTTTCAGGAGCATACGACGACCATTTTCATGAATCGAATTGCCCAGATTCAAAACGACGAGCACTATGCGGTCGTTTAGGTTACTAGACAACCTGAGAACTTATTTTTGTATAAATTTGCTGAATAATGAAGATTCAAGCACCGAGATTATCCCGATCATACACAAATTCGATTTGCTGCATAACACATAATCTCTTCTACAAATTAATCATCACATGCGGAAAATAAAACAAGCGACAGAACATCAATTCACACACATAGAACGCAGCATGTATGGGGAAAGCTTATAGCTGAAAACCCCCAGATATATGTATCATATAATGGATGAGAAACATGTAACTTTACACAATAAAATACTCCTCACAAGTACTCAGTACTGTCTCCAAAAGCTACACACAAACTAGCTCAGTTTTGAACAGGTTACGGGTTCAAAACTCCTCCACAAGTCTGCCTGCCTCTACTGCGCAATCCAAAGTGTGAATGTAGCTGAACCAAGTTCGAATTCACCTTGATTGAACAGCGCAATCATCACTGTCACTCTCATCCCACTGATTGTGCAAATCTCATGCACAACTAATATACAACTGCTGTCGATCTCACCCTTTCATCTACCTCTTTCACTGATCTCCACTGAACTGTCCATGCACTGAGTTAACTGATGTGTTATTTAGTTTAATAATGAGTTAATATCAGTGAATTAAATAATATTTAATTCACCCAACTCATCTCTAGTGTAATCGCCAGTTAAACTGATCACAACTAGTTCAACTAGTTAACCGGAACACAATCTCCATTAACTCCTCAATCAACTCCACCAAAACTCTGCCACATGAGTCTAACTAAAGTCAACCATGCAATAGCTCAACTAACCCATAGGAAATTCGAATTTCCTTATTTCAGCTGCATGCCCCACCTCCGGGGGTCAAACTGAAGTGCTCCAAGAGGATAAACTGAAGTTTATAGTCCAAATATTATTAAGGGTAAATAATATTTGACTGTTCTATTTTTAGCTCGGCAGTCTAAAAATAGAAACCACCTAATGTCTAAAAATAGAGGTCCATCTATTTTTACCAACATGACCAATCCTCCAAGAATAGCATACTGCAACTCCCAGTACATGATCCATATGTCTAAAAATAGACATAGTCTAAAAATAGACTTTGCACCAAAAATAGCCTGCGGGCCCACCTAGTGAAGGCGACTTCATTTCACTAGGCTCCATCATCTTGTTGCATTTTCAACAATTTTTGAGTATAAAACGTAGTACCTAATCATTCCTTTCCACTAGAAGCCTTTTGGACCTTCAAAAGCTATTTCATTACCTGGAACATGTGATGAGGTTGCGCTCCCTTACCCTTCGAACAATCCATACTAGACCTTTTCCCATTTTTCATCAATTTGAGTTTTTCACAAAAAAAATAATTTCCTCGATTCTAGAGACCTTGTCTTGTTGTTGTACATCACTATGTAATTTCCCGAAATTTTCAGAACAACAAGTTGTCCTTGAAGAAACAAACTTGTTTCCACCTCATTCGTCAATCAAAGGAAACTTGAAAATTGTCTCACCTCAAACACTGTCGACATGGCGATTTTTAGCTTGTCTTGCCTTGTACTTGTGTCGAATTTTGACCAAGTGTTTTCGCCATTGCCATGTACCCTTTTGAAACCAAAAACAATTAATTTGTGGAACCTATGCATTCTTTGTCAAATTGCTTTGACGCTTTCTATCTGACCTTTGCACTCTCTTGTGCCAACATCTTATTTCCATCACTGCTCAACACTGATGTAGACTGGTTCAAATATTTCACATCTTGTTTACCTCCTTTCAAAGGCAACCTTTTAGAGTCCAGAAACATATTATTATTAGCAACCTCAATGAAATCAACTTGTTCATTTGATCAGGGATTAGTATTTTAGCTAGAAATTCAAAGTGCTAAAAAATGCTTCAAACCTGAACGACTGAATAGAGTTCATCACCAGGTTTCTAGCGCAACTCGTTTCGTCAAAATTCGAGTTTGTATGAGTGAGTTATTGTCTGTTGTTCGCTTTCCAAAATAGGGAAAAAATGGGCATAATAGGTATAGTTGATGACATGGCAGCCCATTTAGCAAAAAAGGAATATTTTGGGAATATTCTATACGTTTCTGCCAATGAGGCTATGACAAGTGGCATTTTCTAATTCGCTAGTTTAGTATTTGTGGAGGTAAATTTCCTAATGATTCTAAGGTTTGTCCTAAAGATGGGTCTTGATTTAGACTCGAAACGTAGACTAAAAAATGAAGACTGTGGAGATTCCAAGTTTTGTATCTAAAAAAAAAATAAAGAAAAAAAATTATTTATTTATTTATGATTTTACTATATATATATATATTATATGGTTAAACATGTATATATTATATATAAATCATATTTAAATATTAATTAAGTTTTAAATTAAACCATATCACATTTCATACAAATGCTAAAGTCTGCGTATAACATATGCCAAGGTTTAATTCGCATATCAAATATGTAAGGTCTATTACATTTGGTTCGATGTAATAAAGAATTGCGCAGGTCCGTTATATATTTAAGCACAAAAGCTTGTCTAAAGGGGAGTGGGGTCAGGTTTGAACCCAAGACCCATGCCCCAACAGCCCCACGCCCTACTAATGGGCCGAAAGAAATTTTTATTAAAACATTCCATTACACTAATACTTGTTACGTGTTCACTGCAACTGACAAAGCGCGGAGGGGCCAGCTCCTCCCCATAAGACCACAATGCATACGACCCAGCGCCGAGAGCTTATTTATTAAACACGCTTTGTGCTCTAATGACAACACTAGTCTAGGATTAACTTAAGCTAACCACGTGATTATTCTTCCAGAATTTTAGTGGAGCAGGCCAATCTTGGCAGACTTGTTATTTTTTGCAATCCTAACCAACAATCTTCCAGAAATAGTGGAGAAATTGGGGGAAATACAATTTTTTCCATAACTGAGGCAATTTTCACCCAAACAGAGCTCATAAAGAGGCATTCTTGGCTAATTGACATGCTAGGAACTCAATGAAGTAGGTTGCAGAGGCAGAAGAGGTCATCTACAAGTGTTTTTGTGCATTTGAATATTTTTGAAGCCTAGGGCCACTAGGTGTTGGAGGCATTTCCAGAGCATCCAGAATCCAAATTGAGTAAATAAATAATCATTTTTGGTAGATTTTTATGTTTTAAACTTATTGGAATAGGTTCCAATAGATTTTGAATCTCTTAAAATAAATTTAAGCACACTTGAAGCTAATACAAAGGCCCACACTATGAAGCTCGACCAAGGAGATGTAGCCTAGGAGGAGTGAAATACTTCAACAAAATTCGGTATATTGAACTCTATTATGTGTGCTTGTTGTGTTTATAATTGGCATTGTTCAGTCATTTAAAATTATGCTTTTAAGTTAATGAAAAACACTAAATTTCACCAAGTAAATTGAATTGACAATCACATGCTCATGGACAAACTCTTGATGAATAAGAAAACCAAACCAAAGAGAATTTTATATCTGGAAATGATACTAGCACAACAATAACTAGCAATCATTTAATATCAAGTTGGTATCAGAGCACAAGGTTGCTTGCTAGTTTTGCTTGAAGGGTTTTAATAGTTGCAATTTGTGTGATGCTTACAAGGTTGAGGTTGCAGAGAGGAGAAAGGAAGCTACTAGTAGCTAGTCATGAGATTAGGACAATAAGGAAGAAGGCTGAGAAAGTATCATCCTCACCCAAAGGAACAATCAAAGAAACACCTGAAGCACCTCAAATTCCATCTCCATCAGTTGAGATTGAAGAAGTGAAATTTGCACAAGAGGCTGAAGTGATTGAAGAGGTACAAGCTGCAGAGGTTAAGCTTGAATTCAAAGTCAAAATTTCAGGTTATGAAGAGACTCATGAACATTTTGAAGAAGAGAATGTTAAGAGAGACTTCAAAGAGATGAAAATAATAGTTAAAGTCACGTATGAAACATTCATCGCAGAAAAAATTGGAGAAGGTTCAAAGCCTCCACATGGAGAAGGATCTTCAAACAATAATAAGGATGAAGAGAAGAGCTCAACATGTAGTGGAGGAAATCCACCTCCATCTCCCCCATCCTCATCTTCCTCATCCTTAGCAGCATCTTCATTTTCCACATCCACCATAAAAACTCATACCCACACTCATTCCAAGATCCCAAAAGGAAAGAATCCATTACTCAATTTGGACATCAAGTTTGAACTTCCCATATACAATGGAGAGATTAATGCAGAAAAGTTAGACAATTAGATTCATCAATTGGAAGTATATTGTAAAATTCAGAATTTACAAGAAAACGACATAAGGATCCAGTTGGCTTCATTAAGGCTAGAAGCAGCACCAGTTTTGTGGGAGGCAAAGACACAAGAGGAAATGTGAATCCATGGTAAGATTTCCATTTCTTGGGTTGAATTCATTTCTTCCATTAAAAGACATTTTTATCCATTAACCTATATGCAAAAAGCAATTATGAGTTGGAAAAACTTTAGGCAAGTTAAAGGCCAAACTGTTAAAAAGTACACTCAGGAGTTTAGAAAGAGGGATTTGTTGTTAGGAGTAAACTTGAATTCTCAAGATACACTCTTGAAATAAATAGGAGGTTTAGATTCCTATTTGAAGCATACTATCCTTATGTTTAACCCAATCAATTTAGATGAAGTTTGTGTACAAGCCACACACTTGGAGGGGAGAGGAAAACAAAACATAGAGGAGAAAGGTGAAAGTGAGGATAAGGGAAAAGAGAAGGGAGGAAAATGGAAGGGAAAGAAGAATGCAAGTATCAAGAAAGAGAAGGAAAAAATCATTTGAAAAAATTGTTCAAAGACTGGCCATGATGAAGACAAATGTTGGCAACTTCATCCAAAATTGAAACTAGATAGATTGAAAGCAAAAGAGATATGAAAAATTGTTGCTATAGCTGAAAAAGACTTAGGGTCAGATTCAAGAGATGGGACAAAAATTACTGCTATGGGTTTGAAAGGGAAACATGTTGAAAGTATTAGTTCCTCAAATAGTCACATCAACACTCCAAATGAAGACATACGAGAAGAATTGTTCCATATTAGAGTGATTTCTAATCATACAAAGATTGATGCTATTGAACCCTTAGTTAAACTCTATAGTGTGAACAACAATACATTCATGGACTTTTAAAACTTTCCTTTAAACTTAATTATACCTTCATTTCATGATGACCTTATTATAAAATGAAATAAAAACATTAATATGTTAGAAGCAAGTATTAAGAAGATTAAATACATAATATCAACACACAATTATCATGCACATGGACAGCAAATATAAGTGGAAACCCATAAGGGATAAAACCACATCTTATTATTTTTGTGATGCAAAGGCAAGCTCCAACTACCTCACCATCATTTTCCAGCTCCAACCTACAGGAGGCTACGATTTCAATTCCGTGTCACAGTCTCATGACATCCAACTTCCCATCTATTTTCTCAGCGAACCCACAGAGGTTTCAACCTCAAATTTTAACTACAACTGGATATCTATCAAGCTACAACTTGATATGGAAGTGCCAACTTCCTCACTATACAATAGAATCATATGTTGATTTACCTGGATATCAACTCCGTTTTTCTCCTTCTTCACTGTTGTCCTTCTAGTCTTCATATCTACTTTAAATCATCTCTAGATCTTCACAAATTCTCTATTTGCTCCATATTCTACTTCCACTCTCTAACTCCATTCTTCACATTGATATTACATCTCTTATACATATAATTCCTGACTGTTTTCATTCTACAGGAAATACAAAGTGAATAGGCCTGACTCTATGCCTTCCACCCATTCGATTCCTCACACTTTAGTTCAAGTTATTACATCAACAAAAATACAGAAATAATCATTTCAACATTCATTGGAGTTTTTCCTATGCATATGGAGACTTGCCTTTTCATCACAAACAATATAAATTCAATAATACATTTATAGTTACAATCAAATATTTACTCAGCACTTTCAGTTTCTTAGCTTTGTTGAGCGTTCGTCCTCTTCTGCTTGCTGTCCTTTTGTATTTTCTGTTATGTCGTTATATTCAAGCTCTGCTGCATAACTGCCCTGTTTCTTCCGTTACCTGTGTCTTTTGAGCTGTTTTCACCCTTTTCATCTGCCCGTGCTGCCGCACCACTGTCTTGCATGAGTTCCTGTTATGCGTTCATTCCATTCCTTTGTGACCTGTAGAGTATGACCCACATACTATTTCCTTTATGCCCGTGACGGATTACAAATATGGGCTTTAGTCATCATACATACGTTTAAATCGATCAACAATGTAAAAATTATACTATGGCGCATTTAACATACACGAAACAAGGGCTTATAGGGTCCCACGCCATAGTGACCAATCACAGCGCATCCCATTTCGCTTGCCTGCAAGTTTTGACGTTTTTCAATCAAAGTGTCTCCTTTTTCTTTATTTTTTCTACAATATTGGATCACATCGCATCGCATCCAAATTACCATGCAAACTCTTAAGTACAAAAATTAGACTCTGCGATGTGCGCTAATGTGCAGTTTTGAAATGTGGCTCCTCCCTGTCACCGAATCGCAACTTCCTAACCTTACCGCATCGCAAACAAATTAACATTTCCTAGCGCTCTTTGCTAACATTTGCGATGTGCGGGCTTGCAATTTGCCGTCCGTCATTGATCTGCCCCCGGATCTAACGATCCTCATCTGATCACACTTCACACTTTATAAGATTTACTTTGTGGTTATACTCTATTTCTTGCAATCTGCAATGTTGCACAAGGTCGACACTTGTCCCTCCATTTCACATCGCAAAATATTTAACTTAACTTGCAGTCGCCTTATTGCTATCCTTGTGCTGCGATGTGCGGTATGTGGGTGAGGTCCATGTCACCCTGCCACAACATTGCCACGCCATCTTTACGTCACTTCCACATCATATTCTGTACTTCGCAGTTCGCAACTTATAACTGTTTAACTTAGTGGTAAATTCTATTTCGTGTGATGTGTGATATTACATTGTGCCTCCATGTGTGCCTTCTTCACTTTGCATCGCAACCGATTTAACTTACCTTGCGATGCCTTAACATTTACCCACTATACTTTGCGATTTTTGCCTATGCGATCATCACTGTTGATCTTCCCAGATCTACGGTCCTCGTTGCTACTTGCAATTCGATTGTATTTCTGACCCGCTTATCTTACGATGACTCATATTCATCCATTTCTTGCCTTTGTTTTTTTTTCAATCTGATCCCTACCGTCCGCTCACCTTCACGCGACTCTTCTTCACTTCTTCTGCCTTAGTCTATTTTCTGTTTGTTTTACTCTGTCCCACTCTGTAACTCCGACTCTTGCTGCTCTCGGCTTCTTTAGTTCCTCTTTGATATCTCTGCTTCATTCGTTGCCTCTGTTATCTCTACTGCTTCTCCGCTGCATTTGCTACCTCTGTAGTATCCGTTGCCTCTCTTCCTTCTCTACTTCATTTGTTTCCTCTGAAGTCTCTGTTGCCTCTCTGCTATCTCAACTTCCTTCTCTGCCTTTGCTGCTTAGCTGTATTCGCTGCTTCTGGTGCTTGCTGAAAGTGTTCTGGTGTTGTTTCCTTCATGCTCCTATGCCTATTTTATACTTCTATCTGCCCCTTTGCCTCTTTGATAATTCTGGTGTAACTCCTTTCTGATCCTTTTCCATCAAAGACCACATTTCCAACAATCTCCCCCTTTGGAATTGATGGCAACACATCCACCAATACTCCAATACTTCCTCCAGGACTTCCTCCCCCTTTCATTCTGAAAGGTATGCTTCTTCCTCTGCTTTCTTTTTAGAAGAGCCTTTTTTCTTTTGCATACTTTTCCTCCCCCTTTGACATCAATGGAAAAGGGTTGCATATTTCCTAGTGTGGTTTCTATCTTTTCATAATAGTCTGATCTTGAGGACCTGTTCCATGCACTGCTCCATTGCTATAACTCTTTTGTGACATTTTTATTGACTGCTCTCCCCCTGGAATGATGCTTTCTTGTTTGATACAGACTATCACTTGTCTACTGCACTAATCCTGTTCCTTGTATGCAGCATTTACTTATATATATATATATATATATATATATATATATATATATATTGATCATATTAGAGAATATCATCTGCAGACACTACCCCTAGTTTGTCTCTTAGATATTTGAATGGTTCTTTAGAAAGAGGTTTTGTGAATATGTATGCTGTTTGTTCCTTTGTTGGTACATATTCCAACTTCACTAATTTTTGTGCTACTTGTTCTCTGAGGAAGTGGCACTTTATTGGGATGTTCTTTGTTTTTGAATGAAGTACAGGATTTTTTGATATACTTATTGCACTAGTATTGTCACATTTGATAGATATAGGTTCATCAATGCTTACCTTCATGTCTTGGAGAGTTTTTTTCATCCACATTACTTGTGTGAAACACACTACTGCTACTGTAGATAGAGAGATAGAATTTTGCTTCTTGCTTAGCCATGCCACCAGAATTTTTCCCAAATAGAATGCACCTCCACTTGTGCTTTTCCTGTCATCCACACAGCTGGCCCAATCTGCATCTGTGTATGCTGTCAATGTGAATTTTTTTCCTTTTGGATACCATAGGCCATAATGTGCAATTCCTTGTAAATATCTAAATATTCTCTTGATTACAAGTAAGTGATTTTGTTTTGGTGCTTCTTGATATCTTGCCACAAGTCCTACTGCCAACATAATGTCTGGTCTAGAAGCAGTTAGGTATAACAGACTTCCTATCATGGATCTGTAAAGTTTTTGATTTGCATCTGCTAATCCATCATTAGCACATAGTTTGCATCCAGTGATCATGGGAGTTGACACGGGTTTGCAGTCTTCCATTTGAAACCTTTTCAACATTTCTCTTAAGTATTTTTCTTGCGAAATGAATATTCCTGTGTTCTTTTGTTGAATTTGAAGTCCTAAATAGCAGGTGAGCTCTCCAATCATTGACATCTCAAATTAAGATTTCATTTCTTCAGAAAATCCTTTTGCTAACTCATCTTTGTTGCTACCAAACATGATGTCATCCACATACACTACTACAATTAAGATATCATTTTCATTAGCCTTTATGTACAAATTGTTGTCTACTCCTCCTTTCTTGAACCCTTGTTTTTGCAAGTATTTGTCAAGCCTTGAAGACCATGTACGAGGAGCTTGTTTCAGACCATATAAGGCTTTCTTTAGTCTACACACATAGTCATGTTTATCTGTTAATGAGAATCCTTCAGGTTGTTCCGTGTAGACTTCTTCCTCTAAGTCTCCATTCAGGAATGCAAACTTTACATCCATTTGATATACCCCGAAATCATGATAGCATGCAAAGGCCAAAAACATTCTGATTGCTTCCATTCTGGCTATAGGGGCAAAGGTTTCATCATAGTCAAGTCCTGCAATTTGAGAATATCCCTTGCATACAAGTCTGGCTTTATTTCTAATTACCTACCCTTGTTCATTCATCTTATTCTTGAATATCCATTTTGTGCCAATGACATTTTTCCCAATGGGTCTTGGAATTAACTCCCAGGTATTGTTCTTCTCAATTTGGTCTAGTTCTTCATTCATAGCATTTACCCAGTTTTTGTCTTTGCTGGCTTCTTCAAAATTCTTTGGCTCTATTTGAGATAGCATGGCTAGGTATACTTCTTCTTCCTGTTCAAAAAGTTGTTTTCTTGTCTGGACTCCCACACTCTTGTCCCTAATTATTTTATCTTCTAGATGGTTCTTTTGAGTGTGTCTTGAGGGACCTTTTGAGTTTAATTCAATATCTTCTGTTGTCTTGCTCTGTTCATCATTATCTTGGTTCTCATCTTCAATATCATCTGGATTATTGGCACAACTTGTGCTACTTGTTTTGTTTGGTAGATCTTCATCAAATCTTACATCAATGCTTTCCACAATTTTGTGCAGTATTTTGTTGTAGCACCTGTAACCCTTACTCTTGGATGCATATCCTATAAATATTACTTCATAAGATCTTGCATAAAACTTCCCAAGTTTTTCATCATTATTTTTTATGAAACACTTGCTTCCAAAGACTCTAAAGTGCTTGATTGATGTTGGTTTACCATTCCATAATTCATAAGGAGTCTTGTCACACTTTGGTCTTAAATGAGCTTTGTTAAGAATGTGAACAGTTGTGTGTACTACTTCTACCCAATAGGTTTGGGGAGTTTTAATTTCTTGCATCATGGCCCTGGGAATTTGTGGTACTGACCTGTTTTTCCTTTCTGCCACTCCATTCTGTTGAGGTGTACCTGCAATTGTAAACTTTTGTTTTATCCCATGTTTATTGCATAGGTATGCAAAGTCATAGTCTGTGAATTTTCCCCCTCTGTCTGATCTGATGCATTTCAACTTGCATCCTATTTGATTTTCTGCCAATGCCTTGAATACCTTGAATTTCTCAAGTGCTTCATATTTATATTTGAGAAATTCAACCCACTTCAATCTGGTAAAATCATATATTATTAGCATGAAATAAGATTCTCCACCTGGTGCATTAGTTCTTGAAGGTCTACACAGGTCCATGTGTGCAAGCTGAAGTGGCCTACTTGTAGATAGTTCATCTTTGGTCTTGAAATATGTGTGGGTCTCTTTGCCCAGCTGGCAGGATTTACATATGATATTTGGAGGCTTCTATATTGCAGGCATATCTCTGATTGCATTCTTCTTGCTCAGATTGATGATGTGGTCAAAGTTTAGGTGTCCCAATCTTCTATTCTATAACCATGATTTGTCAAGTTTGCTTAAGTGGCATGCTTCATTCTCTTCTTTCACTATATAGACATTACTTTCTGCTCGAACACCTTTGATCAAGGTCTTCCCTATGGAGCTAGATCTTACTTCACAATCTTGGGCTTTGAAAAGGACCTCACAACCTTTATCACACATTTGACTAACACTTAGTAGATTGGCTTTCAGCCCATCCACAAATAGTACATCTTGAGCCTTTCCTCTTCCATTGTTCGGACTGATTGAACCTTTTCCTTTGATTTTCCCTGCTTTATCATTGTCGAATGTTACATTTTCAGATTTCTTTTCATCAAAGGTTATGTTGTGGCCATAAACAACCCCCTTTTTTTAGTATTAGCAATAACACTAATAAATGGGGACCCTTCCACAAAAAAAATCAAATATTAATATTTAAGTTTACTTTTTAAATAAAATTTCAAAATAGAACTTGCTAAAACATGTAAATTTACCTTCCCATACTCTAAGAACATATAATATCACAAATTATGAGTTTCTTTATTAAAAGAAAAAAGCGCTACATGAACATTAGACTTAAGAAAAATTGTATATCGGAAAGTCTCGAACATTAAGGCAAGCTTTAATGAAATTGTTTTTATCGCATCGCAAAAAGGTTATAGTAGGCATCTTTTATAGAAAGCACTCCTTAAAAGTGCGATCCACGAACATACGAGATCACAAAGCATATCATTTCATAGCCTCTCACAAATCGCTTATCGCGGCAGCCCAACATAATGATGATTCTAAACGATTGTAAGTTTTGCGATATTGCGATCTGCGATATTGCGAAGAAAATCGCAAAATCGCTTTTATCGCAGATCAAAGGGCTCACAGTTTTAGGATAGTAACTTTCAGGTGTTCGATGCAAAGTTATGAGCATTAAAGTTTAGCTTAACGGTCCATTAGTGTTCATTTATTTAAAACAATGCGGATCAAGGTAAAAGGACATCCAACACAAGTTGATATTATTTGATATGATTTAGAATTAAAAGCTTTCTCGTCGCCTTATTTTTGTCTTTCTATTTCATTATTGCCTGTATTTACTATCATCTCTGTCCTCTTCTTGCAACTTTCAGGAAGAATACCCAGAACATAAACTATGAAGAAATGGTGAAGAAAGGCAAGGCCCCCGCGTCTGAAAAGCCAGAAATGACCCCATTATTCACAGACACCACATGTAGTAGAGACGTGGGGATATCTACTTGGGAAGATATGTATTAGTTGTTAGAAAAAAAGAACCTCAGGATTATGGAAGTTACAGCTACAACCGATGAAAACATCTCTTCTGAGGTATCCTTAACTGAGCTTGCATGCTCGTTTCTACACCGCATTGCTGCGAGGCCAAAGATTCTCGCCTACACTGATATGGTGAAATGGGTCATAGATCAAGTGGATATATCTGATAGAGAATTCAAGACGGCCAGTTAGCAAGTCATGCGGTCATTTACCCCAAACAATTTGAGACGTATGTACGACTTGCCAGAACCTCAGGCTATCTACAACAAGAAATTTGTAGAAAAGTTCGCCAAAGAAAACGAAGACTTGGAAGAATTCACAAGGAATTGGTCAAAAAATGAAGAAATTTTGAAGAAGGATAAAAATGGTATGTATTCTACTAGTTCTCTTTCTTCTCCTTACTGTTTTTCCGTTGCAATGTTATGTAGACTGTTTGGGAAACCAAACATCGACAAGTTTTCATTAGAATGGTTACCTTTGCTAGATGCGGCTGTTAATGCCACCATAATGAATTGGGCCTAGATTTTATCGGATAGTTTAGCCTCTGCAATTGTAGCATACATAAGTAAAAGAAGCACTACTTCAAGGATTTACCCTCCTTTCTTTTTGAGTGCTTATGCCATGGATGCTATTTGTTTTGTTTCTGATTTTCCTATTATGGGATGGAAATGGACAGTACAAAATCCACTTCCCATTCAGATTTATCACAAAGTATTGTGGGAATCCAATTTCATCCCACATTTATTTAAGATTTTCCATGGAGTTATGCTCCCTATTTATAAAATGATCTATAATCAAGCTATCCCAAGGTTCTCTCCAGAAGTTGAAGTAGACATTCGCCCCGTGGGAAGGTGGTTTGGGGAAGAATCATTCACGTATATCAGAGTGTTCGAAAGCATTGCTTCACCCCATGTGCTACCTTTTTACGTCTTTGACAAACTATTGGTAGAGAAATAGCCTATCAGACCTGTGGTGTGGGGGGAATGACCAAGACACTGAAAGAATCTAAGAAATCCATTTGGCCCCAATTTCCTGTAGTATACAAAGCTTTTTCATTGTTTGACTTAGGTCATGCCTTTAAAGAATTTGATAATATGTTATGCTTGCAACTACCAAAGTTCCTAGGGAGGCAATATGATCCCTTTGGTGTTGTAAGTAATTTTACTACAAGTGTTAAAATAAAAGTGTTTTCCAATGAAGAAGATCCATTTGACGATGTCTTTCTGCAGAAGAACACTTTCAAAAAGGTTATACATATGGCACGAATTTGGTTTGACCAAGAAGAAATCCAAAAGTTTGACATTTACAGAAAACAAAGATTATCAAAGGTTCCGTTGAACCAATTTTTCATCGAATCTCCCAGGGAACCTACTCCCAGTGTTAGTATAAGTGGAAATTCAAAGAAAAAATCTAAATACAGTGATCAATCCAAGAGTGAACACAACAGAAGTGAAGGATTAGTCAAAGATACAACTCAATCTAAAGAAAATCATGGCCAGCAGGTTTTGTCCCCCAAAAAAACTGAAACTCCCACTCATTTTACAAAGCCAATTGTAGTGGATCTAGAGGGAGAATGGGAGAATTTTAATAAAGTAATCATAACCGAGGAACAAAGCACAAAGCCGTTGACAAACTGAAATAAGTCAACTACAGGAATGGAAGTTGAAGGGACTATCAATACTCAGGAAATGAAGCATATTATTGTTGCTCCGTCATCAGAAATTGTACCAAGGATAGAGGAAATTCCTCCTCTAGATATATTTTATAGCCATCAACATAAAGCTGTGATCAGAAGGCAACGAAAGAAAAGAAAGCTAGAGGCTGCGCTCACTTCAGAAACTGAACCTCTAGATGTTCTTCGGAAAGATCCCACTACAGACCCATCAGAAAATCTAACTACGCTCTCTCAAATCACAGGAGCATATGCTTCTGCAACAATTGATAAAGCATCAGAGGTTCAATTATTAATTAGAGATAAAGAGGACATAATTTTATTTTTGGAACAACAACTGCAACAAGTCAACATCAATAAAAAAGCAGAGACATAGTTAGCAAAACTCCAGCAAGACTTCCATCAGATGGAATTAGATCATCAAACCAGTTTAACCAATAAAGAAAAATAGATACAAACTATGATGGAATTGCATAAGGATGACCCCAAAATTGGGGATTTTATCACAGAAACACTCGCTCTCAATTCTCAGCTCTTACAACAGGAAGAATTATTCTTCTAGAAGATCTCGCAATGGAATTCCTATCGTGAAATTAGTGATAAGATTACAAATCAAGTCATAGATTTACAACTTGATTATGATTCAATTCTTAAGAAATTTTCAGACTTCTTTGGCTGATAGAAATCAGAAGAAGGGAAAAGAGCAGAATTTCCCAAAATTGATGAATCGCATAAAGAGATGTTATTTGCGAGATGGGATTTCCCGCTTAAAGAAGTAGAACAGGCAATTGGAGAGGCAACAGAAGCAATGAACAATATCATTGAGTGCATAAACAAAAATCTGTACACAGCCAATTTGATAACAGAGACTATTGTGGTTCCTATGTTTTGGCTAGATTGGTAAGACCAAAAGATAAGACAACATCAAACCACTTTGGGATCCTAGGATCTAGCCCTCCTGGATCCAGAGAGGGATCTCTCTATAAATGTAAAGGATGATATATCTTTAAAGCTCAAAATGAGGTATTAGGCTAGGTATGAAGCACAAGGGTTTTTGATTTGGTTTGTTTGGTTGGAGATCATTAACTGAGAAGTTTATGGAAGTAAAGAAGGAACTAAATAGAAGGATGTTTCAGCATGGGAAGATAGGCCAAAAGAAAGGTTAATCCATTGGGCTATGGAGTCATGAAAGGGGATTACTTGCATAACAACTATCCAAGGGTTTCCATAGGGCAAGTCATCTATACTAAAGGATATTTTTAGATAGATGGTGAGATGGAACATTAAGAATGGGTGAAAGAAAGAAACCAAAGGGCAGCCTAAGATCAGGTCAGATGTCATTTAAATCCAGGTCTGATTTTGAAATACTTCAAAGGAGACTCTCATTAAAGACACAAAGGGTAGCTTAAGATCAGGTCAGATGTCATTTAAATCCAAACCTGATTTTAGCATACTCTGAAGGAAAACAATCCAGTAGTCCTCATAACTACCTTTAGAATGGTAGAAAACATTTAAGATTAAACACAGAGTAAGGCCTAAGATCAGAGAAATACTTTTAACCTTCAATGATTTGACGCTAATTCAAAGGGATCTTAGAAAGGCTAACTGTTGGAAGAGGCATCTAGTGAGACAGGGCTAGCTCTAATCTCCTAGGTTCCAAATTATTTCAGTTGAAACCCAACAAGAACATCTAAGAAAACAACTCTAGATTCATACATCAGTAAGCATGGATAGGCCAACTTCTATACTGGTTAAATCATGATGAATTTTCTCTTAGATACACAATAGCAGAAAACATATAGATAAAGATTACAGTGAGACTTAGGGTACTTCCAACAGTATATCCTAATCTATGCTTGATGTTCTTTATCTGAGAATAATGGACAGTATGATAAACATGAAAGACAACAACTACAATAAGAGTACATCACCAATAATATAGACCAGGATCCTGTGAATCTGCTTGTTTAATTGATGTGCAAAACCAGTCACATACTTTAAGCTCAATGGCATTTTACAATCCAGACTTCTCTTCCCAGCCTACTATATTACATACTACTTATCTACTTCCCCTCAATAACAGTTGAAACAACTAATAGAATCCCTACAACCAACAACCTTTTCAATGTATTCTTCATGAGTTATTATAGGTGAATGGAGAGGAGGAGTAGTAGTTGTAAACTTAATTGATTTATTAAAACAGAGTGGAGGAAGGTTGAGTGCCCATTCTACATAATGGCTCTGCATTTAACATGTTTGGTACCCTTTAGGCTGATTCCGAAGTCTTTGTCAGATTGGTAATAACCTGAGGCATGTTCTTTAAAGTACTCTCTGACTGTAGGTACTCTGCTCTGTCTTCTGCAATAAGTAAGTGAACAGAAAGTCTGTAGGTCTCCCATACTTCCATAAATGTTGTCCTGATAGTTTTAAGAGCCTCTGTCAGTGTAATAATTATTCTAGTGTTCGATGGAAGATGGTAGAAGTGATGTAGCTAGTCTTTTTTGGAGAAAAAGTGTTCTGCTGATATTAAAACATAGATATGGCATTGTTTCATGTGTTTTAGGCTTCATTAAGCCTTTTAATCATCTTTATAGTCTTCAACTATATCTTCATCCTTAGAAAGATTGGATTATGAACATAAAGTCTTCAATATTAGGCGTTAATCCTTTAATCTGTCTTTGATACACTTTGCTGCTTCTGCTGACTGTTTCTGAGAATGTACAAGTTTTAATGGAGGCGCTGGAGGGTTTCACTCAGGGTTAGTGACACTGATTCTTCATTGAAAAACATGTTTAAAGCCTTTTCAAGTGTCTTCCCTGTGATCTTTGGCTCTGAAACAGGCATTCTGCGCTTTGTATCACCATGACAGTGACCGTGTAAAAATAATGATTTTACGCCACTTAAACCTGCAAAAAGAAAACAAAATAATTATGAAAAAACATGTGGGAGTGGGTGAGGCTTGCTGCGGAGGCTCGTGGAGGATGAAAGAGTAATGGCGGAAAGGTGAATGCAGTGGAAAAAATGGTGAAAAACTATGTCGAAAGGTGAAATTATGGTCTGGTGAAGATTGGTTGCGTCGTGGGTTCTGGACCGTTGGATTAGGTTAATCCACAGTGATCTATGGCTGAGATTGCACGATGAAGTCCTTTGAAAAGTTAGGTGGAGAAAATGACTTCAGTGTTAAAACGCAGAAAATTTTTATGCCCAGGCAAATATAAAGGAAAGAGGCGAAAATGAGGGGAACGGGGGAATTTTGGTGGTGGGACCGGGAGGGTGGAAGGATTGAATGTGGGCCGTTCAATCATAAAGAGATCAATGATGGAGATCACCTAAATAATTAGTTTGGAAGGTTAGACGAATGGCGGATGAATAAAAACGCGATGCAATATGGGCCGTTGGATGAGACCCGATCAACAGTTGTGATTAAAAATGAAGTTTCAATGTGGAGAGTGGTATGCAAAAAACCACAATGGTTTTTGCACGAGGTCGAGGGTGGTAACCAGTTTTTACAAAATTCACGTAATTCCACTCATCGCGCGCCATGTGGCAAAACAAAACCACTTTCATCGTGCGATTTCAAAGTGTTAAAAACCGTATGCAAAAATTAAGCGATATGCGTTCTCAGCCGTTGGATGGAAGGGCAGAGGATCTGACAGTGCAGGTTTAGCGCGATAAAGGTAAGGCGCATGGGCGGAAATAGACCGTCGGGTTAATTGCAGACTGTTGGATCTTCAGATCGGACGGTGGATATTTAAAAGAGAAAATGGAGGGGAAAGGGGTAGGCGAATGAGCGGGGAGAAGGAGAGTCGTCGGATCTGAAAGGGTGGATGGTTAAGATTCAATTGGAGAAATTTTTTTGGCCTGGTGGATAGAAGGCAAATGGGTGGTGTGATTAGATCTCAGCCATTAGATCTGTAAGATTGAACGGTCGAGATTTGATCGGGGATCGCAAATCGGAGGAGGTGAAGGGATGGCATTTAAGGTTTTTCAATGCGAGATTAAGCGCCAGCCGTCCAATTTGGAACAAGATCGATGGTGGAAATTAAATCAGCGGGGGAACGTAGAGAGGTGATGGGTGCGCTATGATTTTAGCACTGGCCGTTGGATCTTTAAATATCGACGACGAAGATTGAATCTGCGGTCGAGCGGAGCAAACTCATCACATCGGAAGATTTTTGGAAAACAAAGGAAAAGGCGTTAACCGGAGGCTCCGATTGCGATTAGCGCCTGAGGGCTAGCGCCTGGTTCTGGCACAGGGTTATATGCATAGAAAGGGGCCAAGGGCTAAGCCGAAAGGGGCTTAAGTCCTTAATGTAAAAAGGGGTGTTTTTAGGCATAAATCAGTGTTTTTAAGGCAAAGAAAGGGGTTCTGGTAAGCAGAAAAGAGGGTTTTTAAAACCAAATAAAGGGAGCTATCAGGTTTAAAAAGGGAATTTTAATGATTTAGAGAGATAGTGAGGGATTTTGGAGGAATTTTGAAAGGGGAAAAAGTGGTGAAAATGAGGAATTTGGGGGGATGAAATGGAGCAAATAGAGGGCTTTTTGATAGCAGCTTCTTCATAATAGAACAACAGGTTTTCAATTGAAACAACAGTGAAGACTCTTCAAAAGATAAAAGATACATGGAGGCTTCAAGAATGAAAGATTTTCAAGGGAAATGTTTCTCTTGAAGGCTCATAAACATTTTTCACCACCTGTTTTCTATGTCAAAAATTTATAGGTGACTAATAGTGGGTCCACATGGGGATGGCATATTCTTGAAGGTGTCAAGAATCTCAGAAAATAATCTTTGGAAGTAGGCAAAATGCCTGGTACTTGACACATATCTTTCCTTCTTTGATCAGCTGCCACAAACATGATGGATGTTATATCAGCAGAAAACACTTTCCCAAACAACTACCTACCCATTCTATTGTCCTAGAATTTTCTCTTCCAGGTGCATTTAGACTTGCAAACCTTTTACATCATAATTTTTTTGACAACAGGAAAATGAACCTATCTACTGCTACCCTTATTACTCCATGAGACCAGATTAAACAGTTGGCCTAATAGCTTCTCTACCTAGACTAATATCTGCCAGGATTAAACTGTTTGGCAGATTTCTTTCTCTACATTCTAAGACAGAAATTGAAACACATACATACCAGGATTAGCCTGTCTGGTCTACTGTGGGTCCATGGCATAAAGACAAGTTGCACATGAACTGAAACTTGCAGAAATAAAAAACGACTAACTAAATGCTCACAGGCTGAGATTTATTGAGATTTCCTACCTATCCTACTCTAACTTGAGATATTTACATGTCTAGCTTACAAAATCTCTTTTCCAATACATCCAGTCAATCAGGTGATTCCATGATTGGTCTTTTCTCATCTCTTTGAGCATGCTGGATAGGCAGGGCCACTCCCATTCTCTTTGTTTTTTAACAGCAGCCTTTAAAATTTTTTTTGTTGTTTGCAACAAGCTGCTCTTGATGACCCTTGATCCTTCTCTAAATTTCTGCAGGAAATGAGCATAAGGATCTTGAAATGATACTTGGTTGTGAGTATTTGGCAAGCAAGCTTCAACCAGGATTGCTTCCTCTTCCACTGGATCAAGAAAAATATTCTCTTGAGAAATAAAATCTTCCTCATCTTCATCGCTTTCTGAACTAGAGGACTCATCATATACTGCAGTGCAGTCCTCTTGTAGCTCTGAGATCTTCAGATCTGGTGGGCTGAGCTCTGTGAAAATATCACTGTATTCTTGAGCAGGGGTTTGTTCTATCACTCCCTCTTTTTCAAGAGAAGGCTCCTTAGTTTCAATCTGCTCAAAAAATTCTTCCTTTTTTTCCTCTTCACCTTGTGAGATGAAAGGATGTTGATCTCCAATCACATGAAAATTGTTATTGATGATCTGAGGTGTAACAGAGTGAAAATTCAATGAATCTTCTTCTACTACTAGACTTTCATAACATTCCTCATCAGTATCATAAATAGCCTGCATGGGCTCATTACTTTCTTGAAGCTGATGGAACTGATTTTCCTCCCACACATATGTTAATGATGGCTCTGCAAGATCAACTTCTATTTGGAAAACATCATCATCAGACAAATCAAAACTAGGAAAATCATTGTAGTAAGTAATGCTACCAATCAGACATACTGAATTATCAGCAGATCTTTCTTCATTCTGATTTACATGGGAGCTTTTTGAATCTGCATAATCAAACTCAACAGATGAATGGGCAAGAGTTTCTGTTCTATAAAAGATTTCAGAGGCTGGTTGTCTATTGATGATCTGATCTATTTCTTCTTCTGTCAAAGGGGAACGTGTTCTTATGTTCCTTTGAGTGGAAGTGCAGCAGCTCTCTGTTTCTTGTATTGGATGTCTTCTTGAGCCTCTTCTGGGATATCCTCACTTGTGTTTGTAGGGAAACCTTGAGGATTTTATGATATTTCCTTATCTCTTTCTAATTCAAAAAAATCCTCATGAACATGATGATACTCTGTTAGAATACAAGGCTCATGAGTTTTTTCTTCTATGTGATCAGGCTGCCACTCTTCTTGTGTAATCAACGATGAGTTATAATCTAGAGGGGAAGTTCCTATATGTGCTGGTTCTCCTTCCACATCAAATTCTGCACCTTCTAAGTGGTTTCTTGTTTCCTCAAAGCAGCGTTCCCTATTAGCTTTTGCCATTAGGTCATGATATTCTCTTATCAGCATAGTACAAGACATAGGTAGGCAATCAGGAAGTTCTTGATCACCCTCCTCTTCATCTTCTATAGATTCTTGAGCATCATACCTGTCTTGCTCCTTATCTAAGTCTTGTAGTGGTTGAGATTGCTCTTGTTCTAGAAGAAGCATGGGCTGCTCTAGATAATCAACATTTGTATTTAGATTAGCCTCATACATTTTCACTATCATTTCACCAAACCTGTTTACCACTCTTGTGAATCTATCCGACAAAGCATTTAGCTTTGCTTCTCTGTCCATACTTGGATCCATGTTTGTGAAAAGAGGTCACTGTATCTTCTCAACCAGTTCAGGATCTTATACCAGTGGAGTCATTTGGTCTTTAGGAGTTATATAGTGTGGAATCACCAGGTGGATGAATTTTAATGTTTGAAGCAGGTTGTTGTCCACCATCAACAATTGAATACCAATGTAACCAATGATTATGGGTCTTCTGAGAGCCTAAGGATATCTAAGATGAAATGCACTCAAAGTTCCTCAGTGGAGTCGCCATTATGTTGTGGTTCCTATGTTTTAGCTAGATTGGCAAGACTAGAAGATAAGACAACATCAAACCACTTTGGAATCCTAGGATCTAGCCCTCCTGGATCCAGAGAGGGATCTCCCTATAAATTTAAAGGATGATATATCTTTAAAGCTCAAAATGAGGTATTAGGCTAGGTATGAAGCACAAGGGTTTTTGATTTGGTTTGTTTGGTTGGAGATCATTAACTAATAAGGTTATGGAAATAAATAAGGAAATACATAGAAGGATGTTTCAGCATGGGAAGATAGGGCAAAAGAAAGGTTAATCCATTTGGCTATGGAGTCATGAAAGGGGATTAATTGCATAACAACTATCCAAGGGTTTCCATAGGGAAAGTCATCTATACTAAAGGATATTTTTAGATAGATGGTGAGATGGAACATTAAGAATGGGTGAAAGAAAGAAACCAAAGGGAAACCTAAGATCAGGTCAAATGTCATTTAAATCCAGGCCTACTTTTGACATACTTCAAAGGAGACTCTCATTAAAGACACAAAGGGTAGCTTAAGATCAGGTCAGATGTCATTTAAATCCAGACCTGCTTTCAGCATACTCTGAAGGAAAAAAATCCAGTAGTCCTCATAACTACCTTCAGAATGGTAGAAAAGATTTAATGTTAAACACAGAGTAAGGCCTAAGATCAGAGAAGGACTTTTAACCTTTAATTCTTTGACACTAACTCAAAGGGATCTTAGAAAGGCTAATTGTTGGAAGAGGCACCTAGTGAGACAGGGCTAGCTCTAATCTCCCAGTTTCCAAATTCTTTCAGTTGAAACCCAACAAGAACATCTAAGAAAAAAACTCTAGATTCATACATCAGTAAGCATGGACAGGCCAACTTCTATACTGGTTAAATCATGATGAATTTTCTCTTAGATACACAATAGCAGAAAACATATAGATAAATATTATAGTGAGACTTAGGCTATTTCCCTGCCCAGTAGTTTTTTGGGGACGTAAAAAGGTAGCACATGGGGTGAAGCAATGCTGCCGAACACTCTGATATACATGAATGATTGTTCCCCAAACCACCTTCCCAGAGGGAGAATGTCTACTTCAGCTTCTGGAGACAACCTTGGGCTAGCTTGATTATAGATCATTTTATAAATAGGGAGCATAACTCCATGGCAAATCTTAAAGAAATGTGGGATGAAATTGGATTCCCACAATACTTTGTGATAAATCTGAATGGGAAGTGGATTTTGTACTGTCCATTTGAAAATCAGAAACAAAACAAATAGCATCCATTACATAAGCGTTAAAAAAGAAAGGAGGGTAAATCCTTAAAGTAGTGCTTCTTTTACTTCTGTATGCTACAATTACAGAGGCTAAACTATACGATAAAATCTGGGCCCAATTCATTGTGGTGGCATTAACAGCCACATCTAGCAAAGGTAACCATTCTGATGAAAACTTGTTGATGTTTGGTTTCCAAAACAGTCTACATAACATTGCAGCGGAAAAACAGTAACGACAATAAAGAGAACTAGTAGAATACATACCATTTTTATCCTTCTTCAACCTTTCTTAATTGTTTGACCAGTGCCTTGTGAATTCTTCCAAGTCTTCGTTTTCTTTGGCGAAATTTTCTACAAATTGCTTGTTGTAGATAGCCTGAGGTTCTGGAAAATGGTACATATGTCTCAAATGTTTTGGGGTAAATGACCCCATGACTTGCTGACTAGCCGTCTTGAATTCTCTATCAGATATATCCACATGATCTATGACCCATTTCACCATATTAGTGTAGGGGAGTATCTTTGGCCTCGCAGCAATGCGGTGTAGAAACGAGCATGCAAGCTCAGTTAAGGATGCTTCAGAAGAGATGTTTTCATCGGCTGTAGCTATAACTTCCATAATCCTCAGGTTCTCATTTTCTAACAACTGATACATAGCTTCCCAAGTAGATATCCATGCGTCTCTACTATATGTGGTGTCTGTGAATAATGGGGTCATTTCTGGCTTTTCAGACGTGGGGGCCTTGCCTTTCTTCACCATTTCTTCGTAGTTTATGTTCTGGGTATTCTTCCTGAAAGTTGCAAGCAGAGAACATAGATGATAGTAAATACAGGAAATAATGAAATAGAAAGACAAAAATAAGGTGACGAGAAAGATTTTAATTCTAAATTATATCAAATAATATCAACTTGCGTTGGATGTTCTTTTACCTTGATCCGCATTGTTTTAAATAAATGAACACTAATGGACCGTTAAGCTAAACTTTAATGCTCATAACTTTGCATCGAACACTGGAAAGTTACTATCCTAGAACTGTGAGACCTTTGATCTGCGATAAAAGTGATTTTTTGATTTTCTTCGCAATATCACAGATCGCAATATCGCAAAACTTACAATTGTTTAGAATCATCATTATGTTGGGCTGCCGCGATAAGCGATTTGCGAGAGGCTATGAAATGACATGCTTTGTGATATCGTATTTTCGCGGATCGCACTTTTAAGGAGTGCTTTCTGTAAAATATGCCTGCTATAACCTTTTTGCGATGCGATAAAAAAAGTTTCATTAAACCTTAATGTTCGAGACTTTCCGATATAAAATTTTTCTTAAGTCTAATGTTCATGTAGCACTTTTTTTATATATATAAAGAAACTCATAATTTGTGATATTCTATGCACTTAGAGTATGGGAAGGTAAATTTACATGTTTTAGCAAGTTCTATTTTGACATTTTATTTAAAAATTAAACTTAAATATTAATATTTTATGTTTTTTGTGGAAGGGTCCCCATTTATTAGTGTTATTGCTAATACTAAAAAAATGGGGTTGTTGATGGCCACAACAGGTTACAAACTTGCTTCGATCTCCAGTCATGTGCTTTGAGCAACCACTGTCCATATACCATTGGATTTTCTGATCTTGAGCTATTAGAGCCAGGTCACACTTATTCAGCTTCTTTTTCCACTGCATGTTGTTATTTGTTTGGTACCTTTTCTGAGAAGATGGACCACAGTCTTTGAGAAGACATTTGTGAGACTTGTGCCTAATTTGATGACAGACACAACATTTGTTTATATTTCTGAATGGATAATGAGTGAATTCTCCATTGTTCATAATTTTCTTTGAGTTTTCATACATCAGTCTTTGTTCATACTTTCTGCACTCCATGGCTTTATGACCGAACCCCTTATAGTAAAAACAATAACGATGGAATCGATTAAAGTACTTAGTGAGTAGTTGTCCTCTCCATTTGTTTGCTTGAGGTAGTATTTTCATTTTCGGCATCCTTTACTGGTTGGACTCGATTTTCTTTGTCTGACAGTATGCTGCAATATGTCCCAGTTTGTGGCAGGTAAAACAAGTGATATTCATCATAGGAGGAGAGAATCTCCTTTGTCAGCTTCCAAATTTATTCAATTCATATTTAGGAGTGTAAGAGCCTTTTTCAGCTGACTATTTCTTCATTTTTTTCTTTGTCATGTGAGGTTCCTGCTTGTCTCTGTTTACTTCATTGTAGTTCATGTTCTTGCTGGCTTCTACTTTTGTAGGAAAATTTTGAGCTACTTCATTATCCTTCACATCTTTTACAAAAACGATATTTTGGTTATCTTCTCCCTTGGACTTACTTGTTTTTCCTTCATAACCTATCCCAACCTTTATGAGAGGATATCTTTAAGCATTTAGTATTTTATCCAACTGTTTAGAGCTTGTCATTTGAGGAGTGTTAATTAATAATTCTCTTTTGGCTTTTTCTAATTTCTTTCTCAGGCACACTACTTCTTCTTCCAATTTCTATTACTTCTGAATTTTATCCTTTATTTGCTTTAGTAGAGTGTCTTCCACCTTCTTATCTTCTTCGGGTTCTACTTTCAATTGAATGAGGTCTTCTGAATTTGGTTCTTCTTTTATATATTTTATAAGAATGTCTTTCTCTTTTCTGCACTTGAGTTTAAGTCTGTCTATTTCCTCCAGGGCACTTCTTAACTCCCCCTCAAGATCTACCTCACCTTCTTCCTCATCTTCTAAAGGGAATCCTTCAGACTCTTCCTTGGCCATCAATACAAATTCAGAGGTTCCTTCTTCATTTGAGGATTCATTTGTATTTTCAGATGCACTGCAATCTTGCTGAGCATAAAACAATTTTCTATTGAATCTCTTCCCTTTCTGCCAGTTATTTGTTTTGGTTTTCTCTGTCTCTTGTGTCTGATTATTTGATTTCTTATGAGGAAACTTTGATGCATAGTGCCCAACTCTTCCATAGTTAAATAATTTAAATGGAAGTTTACCTTTATACTTGCCTCAACCTCTATCCAATCTTCTGACAAAATTGACCTCTTCTTCATCAAAGCAGGAGCATGTATCTTCCTTTTCTTCTTGGCTTTTCTCTGCCTTAAAGGCTGCCTCCCTCATATTTGACTTCCTCTGTGGAAGTATCATCTCATAGGCTGTTAAGTTTCCAAGTAATTGTTTCATGGTCAATGTTTCCCAGTCAGCCGTTTCTTCTATGGCAGAAACCTTGGGGTTAAACCTGGATGGTAAATACCTCAATATATTTTGTACAATTGCACTTTCTCTAATGGCTTCTCCTAGAGCTTTCATGTTATTCACAATTTCTGCAACTCTTAATAAGAAGTTGGCAACATCTTCTTCTTCATTCATTTTTATATTTTTAAACTGAGCTCTATGACTTGCAGTTTGGCCATCTTCACCTTTTTATCTCCCTCATGGATACCTTCTAAAGTATCCCATATTTCTTTGGCAGTCTTGTTGTGCATTACTTTGATAAATTCTGCCTCACACAGACCACTTAGGAGTGCATTCATGGCTTTTTCATTAGCTATAAAATATTTTTTGGATTCCTTCTCTGTGTCAGAATCCTTTGGGGCATATCCTAATTCCACAGCAGCCCAAACTTCTATTCCTAGAGACATTATGTACGTCCTTATTATTATTTTCCAGAAGGCATAGTTTGTGCCAGTAAACAAAGGGGATTTATTTGTTGAGCATCCTTATAGACTAGCCATCTTGGGGACCAAGGATCTCCTTCCAGTTGTTAAACTTATACAGAAGGAACCCCCTCTGATACCAATTTTTGAACCCTTAGTTAAACTGAGAGGGGGGGGGGGGGGTGAATCAATTTAATACATTCATGGAATTTTAAAACTTTCCTTTAAACTTATTTACACCTCCATTTCATTATCAACTTATTATATAATGAAACCACAATCTTAATAGGTGAGTAGCAAGTATTGAGCAGATTTAAATACATAATATCAACACATAATCATCATACATATGGACAACAGATATAAGTGGAAACCCATAAGGGAGAAAACCACATCTTATTATTGTTGTGATGTGAAGGCAAGCTCCAACTCCCTCTCACCACTAATTTTCTGTAGGCTCCAACCTACAGGAGGCTACTACTTCAATTATGCAATCTGCAACTTGCAAGGAAGATCCAAATCCCATCTATTTTATGCAGGCTACAACCCATAGGAGGCTCCAACCTCAGCCAGCTACAACTGGATATCTATCAAGCTACAACTTGATATGGAAGTGTCAACTTCCTCACTCTACAATAGAATCATATGTTGATTTACCTGGATATCAGCTCTATTTTTCTCCTTCTCCACTGTTGTCCTTCTAGCCTTCATATCTGCTTTAAATCCTCTCTGGATCTTCACAGCTTCTCTATCTGCTCCATCTTCTACTTCCACTCTCTAACTCCCTTCTTCACATTGATATTACATCTCTTATACATATGATTCCTTACTGTTTTCATTCTACAGGAAATACGAAGTGAACAGGCCTGACGTTGTGCCTTCCACCCATTCGATTCCTCACACTTTAGTTCAAGTTATTACATCCACAAAACTACAGAAATAATCATTTCAACATTCATTGGAGTTTTTCCTATGCCTATGGAGACTTGCCTTTGCATCACAAACAATATAAATTCAATAATACATTTATAGTTACAATCAAATATTTACTCAGCACTTTCAGTTTCTTAGCTTTGCTAAGCATTCGTCCTCTTTTGCTTGCTGTCCTTTTGTCTTTTCTGTTATGCCGTTATATTCCAGCTCTACTGCATAACTTCCCTGTTTCTTTTCTTTCGTTACTTGTGTATTTTGCACTGTGTTCACCCTTTTCATCTGCCCATGCTGCTGCACCGCTGTCTTGCACGAGTTCATGTTATGCGTTCATTCCATTCCTTTGTGACCTGTAGAGTATGGCCCACATACTATTTCCTTTATGCCCGCGAGGGATTACAAATCTGGGCTTTAGTCATCATACATATGTTTAAATCGATCAACAGTGTAAAAATTATACTATGGCGCATTTAACATATATGAAACAAGGGCTTACAGGGTCCCACACCACAGTGATCAATCACAGTGCATCCCATTTCGCTTGCCTACAAGTTTTGACATTTTGCAATCAACGTGTCTCCTTTTCTTTTCTTTTCTTTTTTCTCTGCGATATGCGATCGCATCGCATCGCATCCGACTTACCGTGAAAACTCTTAAGTACAAACATTAAACTCTGCGATGTGCGCTAATGCGCAGTGTCGAAATGTGGCTCCTCCCTTTCATCGCATCGCAACTTTCTAACCTTACCGCATTGCAAACAAATTAACATTTCCTAGCGCTCTTTGCTAACATTCGTGATGTGCGGGCTCGCGATTCGCCGTCTGTCGTTGATCTGCCCCCAAATATAACGATCCTCATTTGATCGCACTTCACAATTTATAAGATTTACTTTGTGGTTATACTCTATTTCTTGCGATCTGCGATGTTGCGCAGGGTCGATAGGTGTCCCTCCATTTCGCATCGCAGAATATTTAACTTAACTTGCAGTCACCTTATTGCTATCCTTTAAGCACTGCGATGTGCAGTATGCTGGCGAGGTCCACGTCACCATTCCATGTCACTGCCACAACATTGCCACGTCATCTTCTGTACTTCGCAGTTCGCAACTTATAACTGTTTAACTTAGTGGTAAATTCTATTTCATGCGATGTACGATATTACGCAGTGCCTCCACATGTCCCTTCTTCACTTTGCATCGCAACTGATTTAACTTACCTTGCGATGCCTTAACATTTACCCATTATACTTTTCGATTTGCGCCGATGTGATCATCACCGTTGATCTGTCGAGATCTACGGTCCTCGTTGCTGCTTGAAATTCGATTGTATTTCTACCCCGCTTATCTTACGATGAATCATATCCGTCCATTTCTTGCCTTTGTTTTTTTTTTTTCAATCTGATCCCTACCGCCCGCTCACCTTCGCGCAACTCTTCTTCACTTCTTTTGCCTTAGTCTATTTTCTATTTGTTTTACACTGTCTTGCTTTGTAACTCCGACTCTTGTTTCTCTCGTATTCTTTTCTTCATCTCTGATATATTTGTTTCATTTGTTGCCTCTGCTATCTTTGCTACTTCTCCGCTGCATTTGCTACCTCTGCGGTATTCGTTGCCTCTCTTCCTTCTCTGCTTCATTTGTTTCCTCTGAAGTCTCAGCTGCCTCTGTGCTATCTCTACTTCATTCTCTGCCTTTGTTGCTTATATGTATTTGCTGCTTCTTGTGCTTGCCCAAACTGTTTTGGTGTTGTTTCCTTCATGATCCTATGCCTTTTTGCTGCTTCTCTCTGCCCCTTTTCCTCTTTGATAATTCTGGTGCAACTGCTTTCTAATCCTTTGCCATCAATGGAAATATTTCCAATAGATGCATTATTTGATACGGGATCACAAGAAAACTTGATTTTAGAAGATTTAGTCAAAAAAATTAACCTTGACACCTTGGCATATCATAAACCATATCCTTTGGGATGGATATTTAAGAAGCTAATTTACAGGTTACAATGAAATGCATTTTTAGATTTGCTATTACTGCAAACTTTGTTGATGAAGTTGAGTTAGATGTAATTCCACTTGACCTTTCTAGGATTATCTTGGGAATTCCATATTTGTATGACATGAAAGCGGTGTTTTATCGCCATGAGAAAAAATATCGTTTTATTAAGGATGGAGTGGAGTATATTTTGAGAGCTCATTGGAAGAAATTGAATACTTCTTTGGTTAATGCAGGGAAAATGAAGAGGCTAGTCAATCCAAGTAAAAAATTGACATTGATGATGATAAAAAAAAAGATATGTTTTGCCTCATACTTTTCAAACAGATGCTTATAATTGTAATGAGTTTTTCAGATTGATAACAGGTTGTCTTTGAAAGAAGGTGAAATTTTTTTGTAGTAGTCAACATTGGTAATGGTTTTCAAGCTCCCATGGTTAGTGCTTATTGAAGAGATTATCCATAGTGTTATAAAACATTGGTCGACTTTTCGAATCCTAACGGGGATCCATACTCAGGACAAGATGTTGAATGAAGGAAGAAAGAAGTACCAAGGCCAAGGATTAATAGTGACACAGAAACAAAGAGCTGACATAGTGGAGAAAAAGGGGGAAATACCGTTTTTGCCATAACTGAGGCAATTTCACCCAAACAGAGCTCAGAAAGAGGCATTCTTGGCTAATGGACATGCTAGGAACTTGATGAAGTATGTTGCAAAGAAAAAATAGGTCATATACAGGTGTTTTTGTGCATTTGAAGATTTTTGAAGCCGAGGGCCACCAAGTATTGGTGGCATTTCTAGAGCATCCGGAATCCAAATTGAGAAAAAAAAAGTAATGTTTGGTAGATTTTGATGTTTTAAACTCATTGGAATAGGTTCCAATAGTAGTTGAAACTTGTAACAACAATTTGAGCACACTTGAAGCTAATACAAAGGCCCACACTATGAAGCTGGACTAAGGAGGTGTAGCCCAGGAGGGGTGAATGTTAAACACCATGTTAAACACACACATGGTGTATGATAAAGATAAACACACATAACAAGAAACTCAACACACAATGAAGGATAAGCATGCAGCTCTATTATTTTTCCATTATACATGATGTACATTTATAGTACAATGGTGTGACTCTTGGTTTCACATTCCAAGGTCACTTGGACTCCATTGTGATTTTTCGCATTCCACACCTACCCATGGAGGATTAGGTGTTCCAACATTCCCCCCCTTAATCCGAAGGGGTATGTGTGAGTCCAAGAAGAGAGTTGTAATACAAATCTGCAAAGTATACATGGTAGCACTTGGGCTGAATCAAATCTCTGAAATGTTGGCAAAAAGAGGTGGTTTAAGGATGACCACCAACACTGGAACGCAATACTTGTTGCAGTTCCCGGAACTCTTCCAAAACTGGCAAGAAGCTGAAAGCTTCTGCTAGAGGAATTGTCCCTTATAAAAAAGGGAGACCTTCAACCTAAAAGAAGGGAGGTCTACAACCTGTGATGGTTTAAGGATTACCAACAACACTGGAATGCTTGAAGCATTTCCTGGAACTCAACCAAAGATGGCAAGAAGCTGAAGGCTTCTGCTAGAGGAAGTGTCCCTCATATATGAAAGGGAGACCTTCAACATAAAAGAAGGGAGGTCTACAACCTGTGATGGTTTAAGGTTGTCCACCAACCAAATATGATGGTTTAAGGCTGTCCACCAACCAAAGGCATGCTCATGGGCATCCGTGTCTCTGGCTACATCTCTGAATCTGGAATAATGAATTGTGGCTCAGGCTCGCTTGAACTGATGTGTCTGTGGCTACAACTCTAAACATGGAATGAGAGATTGTGGCTCATGCTCGCTTGATCTGACGTCGAAGCTTGTACATGACCACCATTTCCCCCCCTGTCAGGGACAAGGTGAGATGATGGCGAAAAATCAACTGCAAGTTTGGTCAATATTCGAGAACAAGCTCTGACATGTGTCTTAAACATCTTCTTGGCTGATGATGCCCATTTCCAAGAAGCGATCCATCCAAGATGAATCTTTGTTCTTGCAGGAGGCTTGTTTCTAAAGCATCTGTCTGAAGAATGGGTGTGCCGACCACAGTGCTTGCATGGATGAAGATCAAAACAATGATCTTTCATATGACCAACTCGATCACAGTGTTGGCATTTTAAAATCTGTTGTTGTGGAAGCGGAGCAGGATCTGGAACAACTGCAAGTGAACTGTCATATAGGAATCCAGCACTCTGAAATATGATGGGCTTGGTGTAGTCTGGAATATGAAACGACACATCCTTGTCATATCCAAGACCAGTTCGGTGCTTGTTGTGGATAAGCTCTTCCTAAGGTCTGATAATGGGCTTGGGAAGTGCAGACTGAACTGCTGCATCTGCATGTAAATCTATTCTTGTACAAGGAATTGAATGTGAATCAATTTCAACTTTACTGACTTGCTGCTGATGGGAGTCCTTCTCAATATTATGAACAGAAACAGGTTCAGAATGGTGACTCTTTTGCTGAAGTTCATCTTGTTGGAGCTGAGATTCCAACTACAAAAACTCAATATTTTCTTGTGCATCTTGCAAACAACTTTGAATGTTACAAAGAGCATTCTTGCTCATTTTTATCATGTCATAAACATTGTAATGAATGAGGTTATTCAAAAATTCTAATGCCTCATTGATTTTAGCCATTTTCAACAACTTAGGCTAAAAAAATAAAGGGTGTCGGCTTCAACCGAAAATGCACCCGTTTACAATGTGATTCAACTTCCTTTCTAAAATTACAAATGACTCAAGAGAACTTCCAACTATGGAATTCTCAAAGTACAAAATCTGCTCCTCAAATTATGGAGGACCTCAAGGTATAGACTTGGATGTCTAACCGGAAAGCAACAATGACTTACATCAATAATTTTTCCAACAACTCAAATTTACACTTCAAGTCTTGATTGCAACTATGAAGAAGCAATATAATGTCAGTTCAATACAATATCTCTGCAAAAATATTTTGTAAATGTGCACTGGATGAAAACACTTTGCAAGAAGCCTTTAAGGCAACTGCCTTTTCTTCTTCAAAAGAGTTGTTTTACACCAATAACAACTCGTCTTCACATGTAAATCTCTTGCAGAAAATCACCCTTCTATCAATGCCACAAATCACAATGCAAAACTTCTATTTTCAGTATGTATTTATCATTTCCTCATATGCCATTTTCTTCATTTCCTGTGGTTCATTTTCTCTTCCTTTCTTCCTCTCTCTCTATTGTTTTTGTTTTTGTTTGTTTTTTTTTAATTAATTATTTGGGATTAATTAAAAAAATTGTGGAGGGATTGTAATAATGGGAAGGGAATTTATGGGTGGGATATTAACTATAAATGGGAGGGAATTTATCTATTTATTTATTTTTATTTAATTAATTAATTTATTTATTTTTTAAAATTAAATTAAAAAATAAAATGAATTTAAAGGGGAGGGGAAACTAAGGGAATTTAAAAAAATAAAAACTAGGATGGAGAGGATTTAATAAATTAGAAAACTAGTTTAAAGGGGGGGGGGGGGGGGTGGGTTTAATAAATTAAAAAAATAATTTAAAGGAGGGCCGGGGTTAGCAGAGTGCAGGGGGAAGCGCAGGCCGTGGGAGTGAGGGCGTAGGGGAGGGGGGTGATGCTGTGGGCAGAGAGGGATGGGAGAGCGGGTAGGGGAGTGTATTAAGGGGGAGGGGTTATGCTGCAGGGAGGGGGCGCGGTTGTGAGGGCTCGAGTGTGAGCGATAGGGGGTGGGATGAGTACAGGCGAGGGGGACCGAGAGTGGAGAGGTGAGGGTTGGGTGTGAGGAGGGGGGGTTTAAGCGGGTTGTGAGGCTGAGAGGAGGGAGGGAGAGGTGAGGGGGCTGGGGTGTGGGGAGTAGCATAGCTGATAGGCATAGGGAGAAGTGAGGTGAGGGGGCACGTTTTAGGGTGTATTGCAGTGAGGGGCGTAGGGAAGGGCGCACGGTAAGGGTGTGTGCGTAGAGCCGTAGGGGGTTATGGAGGGGAGAGTGCGGTGAGATACGGTGCGATAGGTATGGCGTAGGGTTGGGGGGAGCTGCAAGCGGGGTCGGGTGAGAGGAATGGAGTTGCAGGGGGCCGAAGGGCCAAGTTGCAAAAAAAAATATTATTTATTTATTTATTTATTTTTAAGAAAAAATACAGCAGAGAGGTGAGGGAAACAGTAGGATTCTTTAAGCAGAAAATTACATAGCAGAGATAGTAAATCTGGAGAATTTGCAGAATTTAGAAAAATTGGAAATTTTCCAGCTAATTGCAGAATTTTCACTAAATATAGCAGCAGTAGAATTTGCAGAAATTTGCAAAAAAATTTAGTGAAAAACTCAGAAACCTTTCCAGTAAAAACCCAGAAATTTCTTCAGAAACCCTCTTTAAACTATTTTACAACAACTCTCCAAAGTGCAGAATTTTAATGAGCAGTTAGAAAACCTGCAACGCCAAGATGCACAATGCTGCTCTTCTTCAAAACCAATTTCCGAATGCTGCCAATTTCTGAATGTTGCTTCTTCTCAAAGCAAATTTTTGAATGCCGAAAAATGAATGCTGCAGAAATTCTCTAAATGCTGCAAAAATGCCAAGAATTTTTGCAGATATGCACATGCTATAAACATAAATGGCTCACTCAATGTTGAGCTGGTTATGAACGTATCAGCTCTAATACCATGTTAAACACACACATGGTGTATGAGAAAGATAAACACACACAACAAGAAACTTAACACACAATGAAGAATAAGAGTGCAGCTCTATTATTTTTCAATTATACATGATGTACATTTATAGTACAATGGTGTGACTCTTGGTTTCACATTCCAAGGTCACTTGGACTCCATTGTGACTTTTCGCATTCCACACCTACCCATGGAGGATTAGGTGTTCCAACAGTGAAATCCTTCAACAAAATTTTGTGTATTGAGCTCTCTTATGTGTGTTTGCTTTGTGTATAATTGTTGTTGTTTAGTCATTTAAAATTATGCTTTTAATTTTATGAAAACACTAAATTTCACCAAGTAAATTGAATTGATAATCACATGCTCATGGACAAACCATTGATGAATAAGGAAACCAAAGCAAAGAGAATTTATATCTGGAAATGATACTAGCACAACAATAGCTAGTAATCATTTCAAATCATCATTTGATGCTTATTTTTGAAAGGTCTCATTCAAAACATCCCTATGCTTGATCATTAAAAAATTCAAATTTTGACTTGCATTCACTATTCTCTTCATTTCAGACAAACTTCTCTTCTTCTTATGCGCTCTAACTATGTACTTGATTCCATCCTTAAAAATGTGATACTTATTCTCATGGCGATGAAATGCCACTTCCCTATCATAAAGATAAGGACTTCCCAAAACAATACCTAAAATCTCAAGCGACACTACATCAAGTTCAACTTTGTCAAGAAAGTTTGAATTGATCTTCAGATGCACTTCCTTGTTACATACAAATTTGCATTATTGCATATCCACCCTAGAGGATAAGGTCTTGGATGTGTAACAGTTTCAATATTTAATTTCTTAACCAAGTCTTTGGAAATAAAATTAGCTTGAGAACCACAATCAAATAGTGTGTCTATCTTGGTATGTTTTGAAATGACTCTAATATGAAAGAGTTCAGTTCTTGTATCTTCATCTTGAGTTACATTGGACTCAATTTGAAGAACTAGTGCTTTATATGTTCTTACCTTTCAAACCCATTGTTGTAATCTTGGTTTCATCTCCTAAATCTGAACCTAAGTCATGTTCAATGATTGCAACCATTTTCCCCTGCAACAGTGGAAACATCTGTGTTGGTATCTGGGAGATCTTTTTCTTCAACATCAATGGTTACCTTCTCTTTACCCACTGGATCTGTTTTGGGCCTTTTATTATATATTATTTTGAACTTATTTTCAGTGGTGGTTTCAGCAACATAATTTTCTTCTTCTCTTACCCTCTTGGTGCCTTTTTCTGTTTGATCTGCAGTTTGTAAAGTGTGACTAATATCACTTTTCTTCACTGCATCTACTAAAGTATTTTCTATCCACTCAGTCTGATTGGCATATTTCTCTATCTCTAGTTTTGTCTCATGAATTTAGGGTGTCAGTTTACACTTAACCCTCATTTTACTTAGTATCCCTTATGGATCATAATTCCAAGAAAAGCTTTCTTCAAACCTGTAATCTAATAACTGCATAGCTGCTTCTTCCTTTGCATCTCTATGATTGCAAATGAATGGTCCCACTTGATTCTTCAATTTAAACTATGTTTTCTTCTTTGTTGCTAGAAAATTGATAGAATCAGATTTTAATATTTGCATGATATACTCCAAGGCAAAAGTCCTCATTGGAACATATTTGGGTAATTTGTATGGCAACAAATTGGATCCAAAAACTCCAATATCTGTGTATTTTTCATACAAATACCAATATCCAGTCTTGGTTTGCTCTGATAACTGTAAAATATTCTTCATATCATCATTTATGCTTGGCTGTTCAGTATTTGTTAATATTTTGATTAATGGATAGGTGAAGGAATCTGAAAACTCTGCATAGAAAAACTCTGTGAAACATTTTCTGATTAAAGAGGTCCAAAAAATGACAGAAAGAGAATTTCCTTCTATGTCAAGATTCTAAAGAGTTAATGGAAAAGTATCTTCTTGAAAATACAAGAACATGTGGAAGAGGAAAGATGTGTATCTGAAAACTCCTTCAATTGGAAACTTAACCAATTGGTCATGGATATTGTCAGAAATATACCTAGCATAATCAAAGATAACAGATGGAGGTTGTCTTGGTGTGAAAGAGAATAGGAAACCTAAAATGGATTCATCTGTATGTTCATCAGTAAAGTACCCTAGGATGAAGGACAGCATGGAGATGACATGTCTAGAACCCTTTAGAAATCTTGAAGTGGAATATGGAGGATTGATTTGAGGAATTTATAAATGTAAGGGCATGAATATTTGGAAGATTTGGAATCTTTTAGGAAAATCAAGGCCAATATACAGCTTGGTAAGTGCTTCAATGGACAGAGGAACTACTTGAGGATCAGGTTTGAGCTGTAACATTTGGATAATGGATTCAAAATTAATGGTGAAAAGTACTTCTTTATTGGCATTGACTATTGCTCTTTGCTCAGGTATATAATGATGATGGCATAACCTAATGACCTATGGGCATGAGTGGGTAACTGGTACCACATATTTGGGAAAGTGAGATTCCCAAATTTGAACTTCTTCAACATTATCTAAAGATCTTTCATAATTCCATTTGTGAAGTTCTAACAAATTTTATTCTACAATAGGGTCTGCTATCTTATAGTCAACATCTGCTAATGGAGTGAGTTCAATGTCTAAAATATGGGGTTGTAGAAGATTTATAACTATGTGGAAGATGTAGCTAGAGTAGTTTAAGGCATTTTGAGACTTTTTGGACTACAAAACTCTACTTTTAGGCTTTTCTGGCTACTCTTGCAAGATTAAACAGTTTGCAGAAGTATTTTTTACTCTGATAATAATTTCTTGGATTAAAACAGGAAGAATATGATATTTCCTTGGGTTTTTTCTTTCAATTTTGGACTCTCAACTTGATTTATAGACCTTCAATGATTAGAAAACAAGAAACAGGGGTTTCTTGGGTTTTTTCAATGGATAACAGGGCTAAAAATATCTTGAAATTAGGCACAAAAGTTAGGCTACCTTCAGAGGATTTCTGGGCTCAATTTGGAGTTTTAAAGAGCTTAGAAAAACTATATAATCTCAACTTTTTTATTCAAAACAGTGCGTAGCATAAAATAGGGTTTTTTTTCAGAAATTTTGAAAGGGTTTGGTCTGTTTCTTGGATCTTTTAATAAGATTCTTTTGAATAATTTGAACTCTAACTGGAATTTTTCTTGAAAAAGGTCTATTAAAACTAATAACAGGATTGAATTTTGGAGGAATACCTGTTATATGCAGGTAAAGGGCTTTAAGGATGTCTCTGAAGTTTTTGAACAGATTCAATAGTTTCTTTCTGATCTCTAGAGCAATTCAAAGCTCCTCAGCAATCTTTAATAGGTATAGGCGGAAATTTGCAGGTTCTGGGCAATAAAACAGTGGAAAATACTTGTTTTCAGAGTCGGAATAGCAGATACAGTGGATACGCATAGAAATAGGAGATAAACACTGCATTTTCAAGGTTTATTGGGAAAATTAGGTTTAATTTCACATGAAATCAATGGAAGTCAAATCAGACAAAATGGTGGTTTTTGGGTTCCATAGACGAAAAACCAATGGTGGTTATCACGCACAACTTCGGTGGTTAGTGGTTTCAGACGGATCGAATGCGATCCAGTGAAAAGATGCCACATAAAGGAGAGATAAAACCATAAAACTGCCCATTTCGCGTGGAAATGAAAAGGTTTAATGCAGGTAGCTTTATTTGTGATTTGGTTTATTAGCCGTTTGATCGTGAGGTTTGGTTGGGAATGACCAAGATCTATTTTGAAAGTTGCATCGGGATTGGAGTGGGTCCAGGGTTTTATATTCGTAGGACGGTTTGTTTAACTTCATAAATAAATCATTTATTAAAGTCAAACTTTGGTTTATAATATGCAGATGGGTTCTAATGTTATATGAATGAATTAAAACATTTATCCGATGTTCTAACTAGTGCACGAGCGCATGTTTTATTATATAGCTTTTAAACATTTGACAATTGTTTAATAACCATAGGGGGCCGGGGATTATATTTTATTGATAAGTTTTAAACCAATGGGAATAAGGGTGGGGATTATTTCATCACGTGGGGTATAATAACATTGGTTTAAACATTAAATAGAGGGTTTGGTGGGTTATTTTAAATAAAAATGGTTTTATACTATACAGGACGGTATAGAATAGGGAGTTAATAGAATAAGTTAGAAATTAATATGAACAAGGGGTAATGTATGAAATGAATGAAAAATACATGTTTTAACACTAAGTAAATTGTAAATAAAGCAGTGTTGTCCCTTTTTTATTTTTCACACTTTAACTTAGGATAAAATGCATTTTATGGGTTTTTGAGTGCTTTTGAAAGGAAATGAAATTATTTATTTAGGGTTTTTACTTTTGCCAAGTAAAAATGGGTTTTTACTTAGGAAAATGGATCATGATTATGGATAAAGGGTAGATGTTGATGAAAATGGGTTTTATATAGGAATTCAATATTTTTAACTAATCAGTTATCGAGCCTTGGGTCTGGTCCCAACATAAGTCAGAGAAATGCTCTGAGTCTCTTTAGCTAATAGTTTCAATTACTAAATAATTGTAGGGTAGGGGAATTAGTAATTTTTTGCCCAATGATGCTTTATTGCATGCTTGAACAATTTCTTTCTACCTACCCATCATTATTTCTAACATTTTTTACTTCATTTTCATGGGTGCATTTAGGCTTGCAACCCTAAATCAATTTTCTTTCAAAACATAAAAAGTAAGTCTAACCTTATTTCATCCGAGGGCTAAGATTAAACTGTTGAGCTCCTCATTTATTCTCTATCTTATCTACTGATTTGTCAAGATTATATTGTTTGACATATCTTTATTCTCTATCTAAAACATGAAATTGAAAGCATGAAAAATTAAGATTAAATTGTTTAACTGATCATGGATTATGGCATTTATTGACAATCTACACATAATCATTATTCTTGCAATAAATTAAATAGTAGCAGCATTTTGACTTGCTCACTTTCAGTTCTTATTTTTATCTCTTTTTTCTTTTGGGGCCTATTTTTTCTAAGTCCTTTGATCATTCTTTTAGGAATTTTTCCCTCTTTTCATTTTTTATTTATTTTTCATTTTCAAAATATGGGAAAACAACTTGCAGAAAGAAAGGTATGTACAAATTTACAAGACTATCAAATTCAATTCAAAAATTATGAACCCTATTATTATAGGACCCTAACAGTGGCTCCACATGGGGATGGCATTTCCTAGTGAAATTTCAAGAACTTTAAGACTAGTAGCCTTTGAATTTTAACTATGATGGCGCTGTAATTATATTTCTAATATCTACAATAATTCATATTTATGATATTTTACCTCTCAAAGCTTAGGGCCTTCTCTCCAGGCTTCAAATTTGTTAGGAAAACAGCCAATCCAATCTAAAATCTTCAATGTATATGTACAATGATCAAAGTAAATTAAACTAACTATTTGTTATCTCAGGGGAGTAGTAGTGCTTCAACATTCTGCCATTTACTGGTCCATCTAGCATAGCTGATCCATCCATTTCTTTCAAGTAGAAAACACTATTACCTCTATATCCATAAATCAAAAAAGGTCCTCTCCATAGAAAATCAAATTTTCCATGTTTACCTTTGTCTTATCTTCTTGAATCCCATTTTAACACTTTATCTCCAATGTAGAAATCATCTTATTTAGTGTTTTTATCAAAAAAATTATTTATCTTATCTTGGATAACTTGAGACTTGATATAAAATTCTTCCCTTGTTTATTGCAAGTGAATAATTTGATTGATCCTTCTTTGAATGTCATTTGTTTCAACTTGTAACTCTTGGATAATCTTCATTACTAGTACTCCTAGGGAGGATGGAAAAAAATCATCCATTCCATAGACAAGTTGGTAAGGGGATGCACCAATAGATTTTTTAGTTGTAAGTTTATCTGCCCATAAAGCATTGACTAACTTCTTGTTCCAAGTCTTTTTGTTATCTTCTAGTAACTTTTTGATGATGTTTACAAGGCTTTTATTTGAAGATTCAGCTAGGCCATTACCTTGAGGGTAATATGTAGTAGAATGGCCTAGGGTAATATGGTATTTATGGCAAAATTCAATCATTTTCTTAGATTTTAATGCTGCTGCATTGTCAGTAATTATCTTTTGGGGACATCCAAATCTTAAAAGAATCTTACTTTCTAGGAAGGAAATTATGACAGTATCTGTGGCTTGCCTAGAGGGTATGGCTTCAATCCACTTGGTAAAATAGTTAGTGGCTGTCAGAATCCACTTGTGTTGGGATAATGATGGGGGGTGAATTTCTCCAATGAATTCAAGACCCCATTGTTGAAATGGCATTTCTGTTTAGATGGGCTTTAAGGGCAGGGGTAACAACTTTTTCTTATCCTCAAAGATTTGGTACTTATGACAGGAAGTCACATATTTTTTGACATCTGCAAAAAACGTAGGCCAATAAAATCCGGCTCTCAGGATCTTGTCTGCCATATTTTTCCAATATAGATGCCATCCACAGTCACCTGCATGAAATTATTGTAATATTTTGTCAGCTTCTTCTTTTAACAAACGATTTAATAAAAACCCACTTTTATCTTTCCAAAAAAGTACATTGTCTAAAATACAAAATCTTACTGCTTTAAGCTTTAGAAATCTTTCTTTTGTTCTTGATAAAATAGGAGGAGCTTGTAAGTTTAGTAATACAAATATAATATATGCATACCATGGGGAGTCTGAAAAGGCTTCATTGATCTCTGGATTCACCATCACTTCCTGATCATCTATTTGGGCAATAAAATTTATGTCTAGGGCATGAAAATTTGATTCAGCCACGAGTCTGGCTAAACCTTGACCTTTTATCAACTTTGTGGGTTTTATCTCTATGTCATATTCTAATATAGTGGCAATCCACTTTCCGCTTCTTCCATCAGGACCATCCTGGGTAAGAATGTCTTTTACTACAAAATTTGGGACATAGGCAGTAATGTGAGAATAGAGTGTGTAAAATCTGAAGTATTTAATGGCATTTACCAAATCTAAGGCTTGTTTCTCAATGATATTTTACTTTAAATATGCATCTCTAAGTGTTCTTCTAAATAAAGCTATGGGCTGTTCATAACCCTGGTCATTTTTCTGCAGTAAAACTGCAACAATGGTGTGTTTTGAAGCGAATGAAGAAATGAGGAAATCCTTTTTGAATTCAGGACTTATAAGGACTGGAGTTTTGGTTAAGGCCTGTTTGATGGATTCAAAAGGTTGTTTGGCCTCAACAGTCCATTTAAGAACTAAATCCTTTTTAAGCATGTTATTTAGTTCTCTAATTATCTCAGCTAAATTGGATATGAATCTTCTTAAAAATTTAATCTTACCTAGAAAGGCTTGTAACTCTTTTATGTTTCTTGGTGGATTGATGTTAATAATTGCTTCTATTCTTGCAGGATCTATTCTAATTCCTTCCTTAGAAATTATGTGTCCTAGTAACTTTCCTTCTTGTAATCCAAATAAGGTTTTCTTAGGATTTAATGAGATGCCAAAATTTTTTCATTTTATAAAGCCTTGTCTAAGATGATCTAAGTGTTCATAATCAGTCTTAGAAAATTCAGTTATTTCATCCTAGTAAATTACCAAGAATTCATGAATTTCCTTTGCAAAGGCTATATCCATAGCTCTTTGAAAGGTTTCCCCTGCATTCATTAAACCAAAGGCATTTTTACTTACATAAAAGTGCCCCAAGGAGTAGTAAAAGCTTTTTTGGCTTGATCCTCTGGTTGGAATAAAATCTGGTTGTATCCTGAAAATCCATCTAAAAGAGAAATCGTAGAAGATCCAACTACCCTTTGTAAAATATGATCCATTTTTGGTAAAGGATAATTATATTTTAAGGATACTTTATTTAGATTCCTAAAGTCAACACATAATCTAATCTCTCTCATTTTCTTTATAGTTGGAACTAGGTTAGAAACCCAATCAGAATATCTGATTGGTGCAATTATCTGTGCATCATACATTCTTTTAACTTCTTTTTCTATTAAGGGAATCAAAACAGGTTTGATTCTCCTTAACTTTTGTCTAAAGGGCTTTTGATCTTCTTTTACAGGAATTTTATGTTGAATTATATTGGTGTCATAGGATTTAGGGTCCTCATAACTCCATGCAAAAACATCTTGGAACTCCTTAAAAAGAGCAATATAGTTTTCCTTTTCCTGTTGAAGTAAGGCTTTGGAAAGTTTGATCATTTTGGGTTTCAGTTCTGTGCCTATGTTGCATTCTTCAATGTCAGATCTAAGTGGCTCCATTTTGGGTTTTCTAGAAACATCATTTGAGTCAAATAAATATTCTAATGGAGTTAAACCTTTTGATAAGAAATTATCTTTAAGATTTAATATATCAGATTTTTCATCAATTATCTCATCAATTTCTACTCACTCTAATTTATCTATATCTGATTGATTGAATTTAGTTGGTCTAGAAAACTTTAATTTATTTACATCTACATTATTCAAATCAATGTTACTGTCTAAATCTTGATCTATGTTACAATCAGTGTCTATTTTACAGTTCTAAAATTCACCTTCGGTATTCATAAAATGATAAATTTGTTGATCTTGTCAAAAAATTTGCCAATATTTGAGGTTGTCTGGGATTATTGGTCTGTGTTTTACTTCTGCAGTATACATATGATTAGGCTGAAAAGGTAAATTACAAGTGCTAGCAAATGTTGCTAAAGAATGTGCTTGTAAATTTTGCCTTCTTGGTATTGCAGAGAAATTACATTCCAACAAATCATCAATCAAATCTAGTATAGTCTCTCTATATCGGCCTAATCTAGGATTGTAAATAGGATATTCACCTTTAATTTGTTTTACAATCAAATCTGAGTCTCCCATTATTACTATTCTTTTGCCTTCTAAATTTCTAATTATTTGGAGTCCTAAAATGAGGGCTTCATACTCAGCCATATTTTTTGTGCATTTGAAATTCAGTCTAAAAGCATGGCCTTCTGCATGATTTTTCTTTATATTGGTTATCCATACTCCTGCTCCTGCTCCTAACTTGTTTATTGAGCCATCAAAATCTAAATGCCATAATATTCATGAAATATGTTATCATTGTTTTGTGTTTTCTTTTCTTCCTTTAGTTCAGTCTTGATTTCATTATCAGTTTCAGCATTACATAGGATGAATGAATCTCGGTCAGTAGGTGTAGCATAAATTGGGTAATTTATTGATCTTGCCGCATTACTTACCATATATTTCATTAATGTTTCCCTATATAACTTCTTAGGTTGACCAAAAACTAATATAGTAGCATAAGACATGTCCAATTTTAGAGATCCCTGTAACTTTTCTCCCCATGAGCGAGATAATAACATTCCATACTTGAGTGGGATATCAGCTACTACAATGTCCATAAGTATACTCTTACCAGGATATTGAACTAGTGTTACACATAAATCTTTGATTAATCCTAGGCATTTTACTTTGCTTGAGTCAAATGAAAATAAATCCTTGTAAGGCCTTGTAATGTCTAAGTTCAGGGTTTTCATTATAGCTTTGGGCATTAAATTATGTGAAGCTACTGTATCTAACATTGTGTTGTGTAATATTTGATCATGAATGGTTAAACTAATGTAAAATGGAGGAACTGATCCATCTTGATGATTTTCATTTACATCTAGGCCAAATATCAACTCTGGTTGATCATCATTCAAGTTTATGGAGTCTTCTTCATCATTTATGTTCAATGTTTCAGTGATGGTTGATTTATACAAATCATGTTTTACCAATTCTATTAAAGGAATTGATATTTTTAACTTTGCAATTTCAGTTTGTATGTTGAATGAAGGTTGGGATTTACTTATTTGAATTAACTCTTCTTTGGTCGCTGTAGTCTGTGTTGGTTGATCTTGTTTTTCTACAGTTATGTTTTCATTTTCAATTTGAGTTTCTTGTGTATTACTGGTCTTTGTTTTATTTTCAAGAATGGTTTGTGAAGCAGTAGATGTTTTTTCAGATTTAGAATTGTCAGAAGCTGTTTTTTCAGTGGAAGCTTTTGGATCTGCTAATTTTGGATCAACACTAGATGTTTTAGGATCTAAGTTTACTATTTTAGCAAAATCAGATGCTTTTGTAGCAGCAGATTTTTGTAAATATTTTGTAGCTTGAGCAACCTCATGTGTAATGTCAACAATCTTAGGGCTTGGTGAAATTTTAGGATTAGAATTTTTTTGGGAAGAACTAGAGTTTTGCCTATTTTCCCTAGGGAGAATTTGCAGAACTTTTGTCGTTGGGGCTTCTACTGTTTTCTTATTTTCAATTTGTGTTGTTTTCTTAGTAGAATGTTTAGTATTTTTCTTACTCCTAAGGTTATATTGCTTGTGAACTTCATTTATAGAAAAATCATAACCTTGTTTATAATCGAAGGATTCCCTTGAATCTAATTGGATTTGTTGGAGTTCAAATAACTCTTGATCTTCCTTTATGAGAAATATAGTGTTATTATCATATATTCCTATGAAATTTATGGTATCCTCATCCTCAACATTGTTTTGAGAACTCTCCGCATAGTTCTCCTGAAATGGAGGTCTTACTGTTTGGTCTAGGACTGATTCTTTTGATTTTCCTGAATTTATGTTTTCCCTAAAATTGGGATTTCTGATTTGCTGTTGATTATACCACTGAGGTATTCTTTCTACGTTATCTAATCTATCCATCATTATCTCTAAATAACTAGCTAACATATCTATTTTTTTGTCTGAACTAGAGGCTTCTTCTTTCATGGTTACTCTCCTCTCATTTCTTAATCTAGCTTTCCTAGCTAAAATGTTTACTTCTACACCTACAACATCTGTTTGAATTCTTTCCAAGGTTTCTACATTTCTTTCTCTTAACTGATATGCCATGTCAATGTCAAATCCATCTAGGAATTTGAGCAAGACAGAGTCAAGAGTGGGTTTTAGATTTGCAGGAATTGAATTGTAAACACTGTTATACCTAGTGCAGTAGTCTTGTACTGACTCATTGGGAGCTCTCTTCATTGCGTCAAATTCAGACAATATTTGTAAGGGGTTTTTCTTCTTTTCCCATTTATTTAAAAATAATATATGAAAAACAGCTAAATCATCTATACTACCTGTAGTAAGACCTTTGAACCATTTTTTTACTTCTCATGTTAATGTTTGTGCAAACAACCTCATTTGTACATCTGATTCATCTATCTCATGGAGTTCAAAGTAATCTGTCATTTTTTTTATGTGATGTTGTGCAGTATATTGTGTAGTAGCATCAAACTATGGTATTTTACTTTGATAATATTGGGGCATGTCATGAAGTTGTCCTGGAAGAACTAGGGGAGCATACCTAGCAGCCATACCTTGAATTCTAGCTTGGCTAGGAGGTAAGGTGGAAGTGCTTAGGGCTGAACTGGAGAAAGAAGCTGATGAAACTGGATTATAGAATGCTAAACTAGAAAAAAGCAGTGGAAGAACTAAAAGATGAAGTGTAGGTATTAGGAAGTGAAACTGGAATATATGAGGAACTAATAGGAAATGAGAATGATGTGTTTGAAAAAGTAGAAGGTAAACTAGTGGATGAAATGGATGTAGGGGATGAAGGAAATAATATTCTAGGCTGTAAGGGTAATCTAGGACCAAATGGATCTGTAGATTGGATGGTAATAGAAACTATAGATGATGTAGTGGTATCTAAATGAGGAATTGAAGGTTTAGATGTATATGCTAACAGTTGGGCTAATTCTATGGCCTCATCAATTTCTTTAAGAATAGTGGCATTAGTCTCTTCAAGTTTGTCTTGATTTCCGACTTTATTTAATTCAGAGTTTGCTGCAATATTTTTCTGTTTTGTTTCCAAAATAAAATAAAAAAAGGGTCTAAAACAACAGTACTTATATTACTTTCAGATTTTCTTCTGAACTAAGAATTTTCAAATTTCAAATCAAACTCTATATCTTGTAAACTCACTAATTCTTGTGGTAATGAATTGACTCTATTTAATGAAATTTTAACATCTAAATATTCTATCTCTTTTTTCTTTTTGCCAATTATGTCTGGGTTGTCTACTATAACAGCATGTTTAGGATCTGGGTTAGACCTGGTATGATAAAATTTCCTAGAAGCCAGGATTACAATTTTTTTGATAAAATGATACTCACAACTTATAAAACAGTCTTAAAGGGAAAAAGATGATGGAAAAGATTTCTTTAAGACTTGTTTTATGACTGAGGATTGGTTAGTCCCTAGTATGGTTGCCAGTATGTTATCACTCTAGTAATTCTAAAGTATGTTACCACTCTTCACAACTTTAGAATTACTAGAGTGATAACATACTGGCAACCATACTCGGGACTAACCAATCCTCAGTCATAAAAATAATTCTTAAAGAAACCCTTTCCATCATCTTTTTTCCTTTAAGACTGTTTTATAAGTTGTAAGTATCATTTTATCAAAAAAATTGTAATTTTGGCTTCTAGGAAAGTTTATTATACCAGGTCTAACCCGGATCCTAAACCTACAGTTATAGTAGACAACCCAAACATAATTTGAAAAAAAATAAAAAAAAATTAGAAGATTTAGATGTTAAAATTTCATTAAATAGAGTCAATTCATTACCACAAGAATTAATGAGTTTACAGGATATAGAGTTTGATTTGAAATTTGAAAATTCTTTGTTCAGAAACAAATCTGAAAGTAATCTAAGTACTGATATTTTAGACCCTGTTTTTATTTCATTTTGAAACAAAACAGAAAAAAATTGCAGCAAACTTGGAATTAAAGAAAGTCAGAAATCAAGACAAACTTGAAGAGATTACTACCACTATTCTTAAAGAAATTGATGAGGCCATAGAATTAGCCCAACTGTTAGCATATACATCTAAACCTTCAATTCCTCATTTAGATACCACTACATCATCTATAGTTTCTACTGCCATTCAATCATTCTACTACATATTACCCTCAAGGTAATGGCCTAGTTGAATCTTCAAATAAGAGCCTTGTAAATATAATTAAAAAGTTACAGGAAGATAAAAAAAAGACTTGGAACAAGAATTTAGTCAACGCTTTATGGGCAGATAGACTTACAACTAAAAAATATATTGGTACATCCCCTTACCAACTTGTCTATGGAATGGATGTTGTTTTTCCATCCTCCCTAGGAGTACCAGTAATGAAGATTATCCAAGAGTTACAAGTTGAAAAAAATGACATTCAAAGAAGGATCAATCAAACTATTCACTTGCAACAAACAAGGGAAGAAGTTTATATCAAGTCTCAAGTTATCTAGGATAAGATAAAGAATTTTTTTGATAAAAAGAGTAAAGAAGATGATTTCTATATTGAAGATAAAGTGTTAAAATTGGATTCACGAAGAGAAGACAAAGGTAAACATGGAAAATTTGATTTTCTATGGAGAGGATCTTTTTTGATTTATCGATATAGAGGTAATAATTATTTCTACCTGAAAGAAATGGATGGATCAGCTATGCTAGATGGGCCAGTAAATGGCAAAATGTTGAAGCACTACTACTCTCCCGAGATAACAAATAGTTAGTTTCATTTACTTTGATCATTGTACATATACATTGAAGATTTTATATTGGATTGGAGGTTTTCCTAACAAAGTTGAAGCCCAGAGAGAAGGCCCTAAGCTTTGAAAGGTAAACTATCATAAGTATGAACAAGTGTAGAGATTAGAAGATACCTACAGGGTCACCATAGTCAAATTTCAAAGGCCACTAGTCTTAAAGTTCTTGAAATTTCACCAGGAAATTCCATCCCCAAGTGGAGCCACTGTTAAGGTCCTATAATAAGAGTATTCATAATTTTTGAATTGACTTTGATAGTCTTGTAAATATGTACATATCTTGCTTTCTGCAAAAAAATTTCCCATATTTTGAAAAATGAAAAATAATAAAAATAAAAGAGTGTAAAAGTCCTAAAATAAATATCAAAGGACTTGTGAAAAATATAGACCCCAAAAGAAAAAAGAGATAAAATAAGACCTAAAAGCGAGCAAGTCAAAATGCCACTAATATTTACTTTACTGCAAGAATAATGATTATGTGCAGATTGTCAATAAATGCCACCATGATCAGTTAAACAATTTAATCTTAACTTTTCATGCTTTGAATTTCATGTTTTAGAGAGAGAAAAAAGATATGTCAAATAGTATAAACTTGACAAATCATTAGATAAGATAGAGAATAAATGGGGATCTCAACAGTTTAATCTGAACCCTCGGATGAAATAAGGTTAGACTTAGATATTTTTTATGTTTTGAAAGAAAATTGATTTAGGGTTGCAAGCGTAAATGCACCCATGAAAATGAAGTAAAAAATGTTAGAAATAATGATGGGTACGTAGAAAGCAATTGTGTAAGCATGCAATAAAGCATCATTGGGCAAAAATTACTAATTCCCCTACCCTACAATTATTCAGTATTCTAAACTATCAGCTAAAGAGGCTAAGAGCATTTCTCTGATTTCTGTTGGGCCCAGACCCGAGGCTCGATGACTGATTGGTTAAAAATATTGAATTCCTACATAAAACCCACATTCATCAGCATTTACCCTTCATATATAATCATGATCCCTTTTTTCCTAAGTAAAAACCCCCCTTTACTAATTTCATTTTCATTCAAAAATCACTCAAAACCCATAAAATGCATTTTACCCTAAGTCAAAATGTGAAAAATACAAAAGGTACAAACTATGCTTTATTTACACTTTACTTAGTGTTAAAACATGTATTTTTCATTCATACCATACATTACCCCTTTTTCATATTAATTTCTAACTTATTTTATCAAATCCCTATACTACACCCTCCCGTATAGTATAAAAGCCTTTTTATATAAACTAACCCACAAAACCCTCTATTTAATGTTTAAACCAATGTTATTATACCACACGTGATAAAATAATCCCCGCACTTATTCCCCATTGGTTTAAAACTTATCAATAAAATATAATCCCCACCCCCCTATGGTTATTAAACAATTGTCAAATGTTTAAAAACTATATCATAAAATATGCGCTCGTGCATTAGTTAGAACATTGGGTAAATGTTTTAATTAATTCATATAACATTATAACCCCTCCACATATTATAACCCGAAGTTTGACTTTAATTAATGATTTATTTATAAATTTAAACAAACCGTCCCACGAATATAAAACCCCGGACCCACTCTAATCCCGATGCAACTTTCAAAATAGATCTTGGCCGTTCGCAACCAAACTTCACGATCGAACAGCTAATAAACCAAATCGTAAATAAAGTTGCTTGTGTTAAACCTTTTCATTTCCATGTGAAATGGGCATATTTATGGTTTTCTCTCTCCTTGACATGGCGTGTTTTCACTGGATTGAATTCAATCCTTCTGAAACCACTTACCATTTAAGTGGCACGCGACAACCACTAGTGGTTTTTCACCTATGGAACCCGAAAACCACCTTCCATCTTGATTTTACTGCCATTGATTGCATGTGAAATTAAACCTAATTTGTCCAATAAACCTTGAAAATGCACTGACCCTTCTTTCTACGCGTATCTAATGTATGTGTTATTCCGACTTTACTGTGTTATTCCGACTGAAAATTGTCATCATTCCATTGTTTTATTGCCCAGAACTTGAAAATTTCTCGCTGTACCTATTGAAGATTGCCGAGGAGCTTTGAATTGCTCCAGAGATCAAAAAAGACACTATAGAATCTGTTCAAAAACCTTCAGAGACATCCTCAAAGCCCTATACCTGCATATAACTGGTATTCCTCCAAAATTCGAGCCTGTTATCAGTTTTAAAAGACCTTTAATGAAAAGTTTCCGTCATAGTTTAAATTCATCAAAACAAGCCTATTAAAAAATCCAAAAAACAGGCCAAACCTTGTCAAAATCTCTGAAAAAACCTTGTTTTATGCCGCACACTATTTTGAATGAAAAACTTGAGTTTATATAGTTTTTCTAAACTATTTAAAAATCCAAATTCAGCCCAGAAATCCTCTAAAGGTAGCCAAACCATCTATGCCTAATTTCAAAAGATTCTTAGCCCTGTTATCCATTGAAAAACTTAAGAAACCCTTGTTTCTTGTCTTTTAACCAGTGAAGGCCTATAAATCATGTTGAGAGTCCAAAATTTAAAGAAAAAATCCAAGAAAAGACCATTTTCTGCCTGTTTTAATCCAAGAAAAATCTTTTCCAGAGTTAAAAAAAAAATCTTATGCAAACTGTTTAATCTTGCAGAAGTATCCAGAAAATCCTAAAGTAGAGTTTTGTAGTCCAAAAAGTCTTAAAAAAGGCTAAACCTACTCCAGCTGCATCTTCTAAGACTGCCATAGTTATAAATACTTTGCAACCCCCTATTGTAGACATTGAGCACACTCCATTAGCAGATATTGACTATAAGATAGAAGACCCTATTGTAGAATTCAATTTGTTGAAACTTCACCAATGGAACTATGAAAAATATTTATATAATGTTGAAGAAGTTCAAATTTGGGAATCACTCTTGCCCAAATATGTGGTTCTATTTACCCACTCATGCCCAGATATCATTAGGTTATGCCATCATAATTATATGCCTGAGCCGAAAGCAATAGTCAATGCCAACAAAGAAGTACTTTTCATCATTACTGCTTTGTTCATTAATCAAATGTTATAGCTTAAACCCGATCCTCAAGCAATTCCTCTGTCCATTGAAGCACTTACCAAGTTGTATATTGGCCTTGATTTTCCTAAAAGATTCCAAATCTTCCAAATATTCATGCCTTTACATGTAGAAATTCCCCAAATCAATCCTCCATATTCCACTTTGAGTTTTCCAGAGGGTTCTAGACATGTGATCTCCATGTTGTCCTTCATCCTAGGGTACTTTACTGATGAACATACAGATGAATCCATTATAGGTTTCCCGTCCACTTTCACACCAAGAAAACCTCCATCTGTTATCTTTTATTATGTTGGGTATATTGTTGACAATATCCATGACCAATTGGTTAAGTTTCCAATTGAAAGAGTGCTCAGATACACATATTTCCTCTTCCACATGTTCTTGTATTTTCAAGCAGATAATTTTCCATTGACTGTTCAGAAGCTTGACATAGAAGGAAATCCTATTTCTGTCATTTTTTGGACCTCTTTAATCAGAAAAGAGTCCACAGAGTTTTTCTATGTAGAGTTTTTAGATTCCTTCATCCATCCATTAATAAAAATATTAACAAATACTGAAAAACCAAGGATAAATGATGATATGAAGAAGATTTTATAGTTATCAGAGAAGACCAAGACTTGATATTGGTATTTGTATGAAAAATACATAGAGATTAGAGTTTTTGGATCCAATTTGTTGCCATACAAATTACCCAAATATGTTCCAATGAGGATTTTTGTCTTGGAGTATATTAGGCAAATATTAAACTCTGATTCTATCAATTTCCTAGTAGCAAAGAAGAAAACACAGTTTAAATTGAAGAACCAAGTAGGACCATTTATTTGCAATCATAGAGAGGCAGAGGCAGAAGCAGCTAATAATTTATTAGAGTATAAGTTTGAAGAGAGTTTTCCTTGGAATTATGATCCAAAAGGGATACTAAGTAAAATGAGGGTTAAGTGTAAACTGACACCCTATATTCATGAAAAAAAACTAGAGATAGAGAAATATGCCAATTAGATTGAGTGGACATAAAATACTTTAGTAGATGCAGTGAAGAAAAGTGATACTAGTCACACTTTACAAATTGCAGATTAAATAGAAAAAGCCACCAAGAGGGTAAGAGAAGAATAAACTTATGTTGCTAAAACCACTACTGAAAATAAGTTGAAAATAAGATATAATAAAAGGCCCAAAAAAATCTAGTGGGTAAAGAGAAGGGAACCATTGATGTTGAAGATACAGATCTCCCAGATACCAACATAGATGTTGCCACTGTTATCAGAAATGAGCAAGATACAGAGAATAGAAATGAAGAGCAGGTTGATAATGGAAATACACAGTCGATAGTGAAACATCAGAACCTAGAAGCTTCATCCTCACAAACAGGTAAGGAGAAAGATCTAGATATCAGGGAAAAGTACAAACAGATCAAGTTAAAGAATGAAGAGATCAAAAATGATATTTACTCTAAATATATGAAACAAACACCAAGTGTTCAAAATAGACTTTTATCTACCTTTTATTACTCAAATAAAAATCTAATCATGTCAGTATTGCAGCCTACAGTGAAAACTCCAAAGACAGTGGCAGATTATAAGAAGGTTGATTTAGAAGTCCAAACAGAAAAAAATCATGATCTTGATCAGATAGAATTTCATAGATAGAGTTCAGAGATGTTGTATTCTACTGTTACAACTAAAGCTATGAGTGTTCATAAACATTAGAACACTATCACAAACATGAAAGATCAAATGAAACTTGACAAAGCATCCTTATATGCTAAATATCTTAGAATTAAATCTTTAGAAGAATTGGTCTTGCAGGTTGGATATGACCTTGCAAATGTCAAAGCAGCAGAGTAGTTAATGAAGAAGAAAAATGAGGACATTGCAGCATTGAGGAAACAACTTAAATTTCCATCAAGTGAACATCCTCAAGCCAAGGAAATAATACAAGGACAAAATGAGAAGGATGACAGGATGAATTTGATCTTTCAGCTGACAGCACAGATCAAAGAAATGGAGATTCAAATGGATAAGCTTGTCCACGAAAAAGAAACACCAAAAACACTAGAAATTCCTTCAGTTATTCCTATGGTCACTACAGTTGTCCCATCAACTCTGGCATAAGAGTTGGCACCCAAAGAGCCACTGGCTACTGCAGTGCCAGTGACATCATCTACAACATCAGCTATAGAGTCATCCACTACAGCATCTCACCCTATAGATGAGGCCAACAAACTAGTGAAATCTATGGAAGAAATGTCACTTCTAACAAGTGAAATTAATAGACTGAAAAATATGGTTGATGACCTTGAAAATACAAACAAGTTGGCTCAAATAAATGCCATAACACATGAGCAAAAGGCTATTAGACTAAATGAAGAATTGAAGAAGTTACAGAAGAAATTAACCTTAAAGGAACAAATTTTATATGTGAAAAATCATTTATGGAACAAGATCATTAAAGCCATCAATGATGTGTGGCCCTCAATTCAAGTGATTTTTGAATAGAGAGATTTACTCAAAGCAGCATTGGCAAAAATTCAGAAGACTAACGATGAACCTGATAACAAACCAGAACAAGCAATAGAATTGATCAAGTTTATTAATAGAAAAAACAAGCAAGAGCTAGAAGAACTTGAGATTACTGACAGGACTGAAACTATCCTTGAGATAAGGAAATTCATCACCAAGAAGAACCTGATGAAGCAGCTTGAAGAGAAGTGTGAAAATATGAACATCACCATATCAAAATTCATGGTTAAATTTAAAAATCTTTGTTGTGGAGGTAAATCCCCTCTGCGGACAGGCGATCCCTACTAGCCCAGATCGGGTCTAGAAACAATCGTATCACGCTAAGGCGCAGGTTCCTAATTGCAATAAACCAACTTGCGAAGAAGGCCTACCTCAAGTCCAACGCTGTCGTTTGTAGAGAAGATGATGCTCCCGTTTCCTTGCTCCAACAGATCACAATCCTCTCGCTCACCGCGATAGAACACCTGCACACACAAGAAACACGACAAACACAAGCGTAAAACCCAATATATACAATTATGTATCAGTCAGAGAGGACACAACTCATGATCATAATGAACAATACGAGTGGAACCATAACTAATAGTTGCTTATCATTAATTAATACATAGGAAAATACAACCAGGCTCTGACGCTGAACCTTCCTTCGGCGGGTCGTCAACAGAATACGTCTCAGTAAAGCTTGTCTGGAATGGGGACAAGCCTCTCTCTTCGATCGTCAATCTCCTTGCTGTGGATTTGGCACTATGAGGACTATCAAAGCTCTTGCAGCATTCTTTAGGCTATGAAGGCTCTTGTAGATTCGCTTGCAAAGGGAAATAGCAAGCTTATATAGATGGTGGAAGAGGAGTTGGGATCCCTACAATCATGGGATTGGCCCTATCCTCAAGGAAGCTTCCATGAGAGGTGGAAAACTACTTCCTCTACATGGAAATCCAGAGCCAAACGTCCCAACCCAATTTAGAGACCAGTTCAGAGTGATTGGAGTCAATCTTCCCATATTTATTTTTAAAATACACACTTTATTAATGATGCTGAGTGCGACCGAGATGTAGCGCCAATCGGCACGCCCTCTTTGGGAGTATTTCCCCCCATTGGCGTGCATAACACTGCTAGCCGCGCAAGGATGGAAAGGCTATTTTTAGGGTTTTTCACAAGGAGTTGTCTTCGTGAATGAAAGTCCATGTCTAGGGAATGCCATGAAAGTGTTTCGCATCATTTTGCCATCGCTCACAAAGTCACTTTATATAAGCCTCCAATGTGCGACGGAATTGCGGTGGACGGACAAATTTATGTGTACGTATGCCCCCTAAAGCATGAGGCCCGAAAGAGAGAGAGGGGTGAAATGCTTTACAAGAACATGTCCAACTGAAAACACTGTCGTCGAAAAACTTGCATAGAAAAGTACAATTGATATCTCAAATACATGATATATATGTGGCATGGGCACATCCATCCATAACAGAGTATACAAGAATCCAAATCCAAGGCATGGATGCAACCATCCAATAAGGATTGATAAAAGAGACTCAGGTATGGTCACAGCCATCCAATCAGCGAGTCATGTAACCAATCATAATAATCCACAAAATTGCAGCCTGGATTCTAACAGACGGAATCCAGGGTCTTGCGCTCCATCTCGACCCAAAAAAAGTACAAGTTCAAGCATGTGAATAAGTGAGCTAATAACTCATAATAACATCACTTCGATTAATGCACGAAATAGAGATGTGAAAGCAGTGCAACAAATGTGAGAGAGAGGTACCACCAATAATGAAAATGGTCCTCAAGGTGCTATAGGTACAATCTACGACATGTGAATCAGTGAGTTGGCGTCGAACACCCATAGAATCACTCTATCGGAGGCCAATGATGAAAAACTCATGTCGAACGTGAAGAACTTGCCATTGAGGCATGCAAGCTCCAAGGTACTAGAAGGGAGTCTCTAGATCAGCTTCCTAGATAATGAGCTGAAGTCGACAGGAAGTGACCTTAATCGAAGGTGGGCCATAATTTTTCCCACATCATCGACGCAAGACAGAGGAACATAATGTCTTTGTGAATCAAGATCAGATGAGAATCAGAGGAAGGTTGAAATTTTGCAGAGGTCAACTTATCTTGAACATATCGGTGGCACGACGATGGATTTGGCAGTATTTGACATCAAGAGATCAAAAGGTCATGATGACGAGGCAAAAAGAGTAAGAAGAGAGAGTACGCCTAAAAGGACTACCCAAACCCACTAGAGGTAAGTGAAAAAACGAGATGAGATGTCCCCAACTTGACATGAATGCATATGCCATGTTCAAGAGCGATACCTACCACATGACAATGATGTTGGTCCCATTTTCCCCACCATTTTCGGCGAGTACCTCTTTATTTTTACACAAGCTAGAAGAGGATAGCATACATGCTCGTAATATAACCATCCTTCGACGAATCCATCCCAAAAGTACATTTAACGAGCCCTAGGAAGGAGAAACTCAAATATCGTCATTATGACTGAATCCAATGTCATCAGGGTTTAACGAGTCTGAAAAAGGAGGAACTCGACGCCTTTTCATATTTAGAGAGTTTGAAAAGACAACAAAAAAGTAAACTCCAGCAGTCCCTTTTCGTAAATAGTTCCTCAGAGCCGAAAAGGTAGAAAACTATGTCTGAGAAAGCCTCCTAGTCGCGATAGGCTAGGGTATTCCTTTTTCATAAATAATCTATCCCAGCCCGAAAAAGGGGTAAACGTATACTGGGTAGATGTCGTTTCGCAGCCACTTTAACGAGATCGAAACGACAAGGGACTCAGCAATCTTTTCATGTTTAGAGAGTCAGAAAAGAGCTGAAAGATGACTCCTCCTGGAGGAACGAGTGGTATAAAGGGTAGCAACTGGTTCCGGTAATGGTGGAACTGCTCAGAACAAATAAAGGTCAAGAGGCTGGCTAACAAGACCACTCATCGTAGCGGTTCCTCAGGAACAGGTAAAACAACCAAGTGAAGGCATATGATCGGCCAAGCAGATAGTGACGATGGAGTGAGAAAACCAAGGCTCATCTGGCAAAAACAGGCTGATAAAATGGCAATCACAAGGGGTAAAATGGGAATGGTTTCATTTTTACACAAGCTTGAAATCAGAAAACTCTGCTTGAAGTTGGTTTCATTTTTACACAAGCTTGAAACAAAGATAAACTATGCTTGAAACCGGTTTCATTTTTACACAAGCTTGAAACGGAAACAAACTATGCTTGAAAAAATAAGCATGCCCCCTAGCATGGTGACTCAATTTGAGGTGCATGCCCCCCAAGCTTCAGTCCATGCACCTGAGTAAACAGATGGAGGGAGTGAAGGTTCAAGTTACGAGATCTAAGAAAGACTCGACTGGGATTTTACGAGATCTGATCAAAGACTCGAATTGAACAAGAACGTGTTTCATTATTTTAACGAGGTTGACACATTAAAAGAACTATCCTCAGGACACCTTGTTTCATGGTTTAAGGAGCTTGGCACAAGACAAGGAAATCTGCTCCGACAACCTTGTTTCATTTTTTAAGGAGCTTGACAGAAGACAAGGAACTCTGCTCCAACCAGCTTGTTTCATTTTTTAAGGAGCTTGACATAAGAAAATGAACTTTGCTCCGACTGACCTCATCATAATGAACAAGAAGTCATCGCTTCCAAGAGTTCCACTCCGGATGGAAGGAAAACATCCTGGAAGTCAGGACCCAATGCCCCCAGCACCTGATGCACAATGGCACAATCACTGGGTACAGGCACGGGGTAGGTAGCCACATAGTTTACCTGCGGTGGGGCAGATACAATGGGTGGATAAAAACTAGGAAGGTATGATGGTGGGCTAGCTGCCGCATGAGGACCAAAGAACAAAAGCTGATCAATGGTCACGATCTGTCCTTCATGTGGAAAACAGACCACACGAAAAAGGGAGGAGACAAGCGCTCCCATGGCATAAGTGTAATCGTGTCCCAAAAGCAGATTGAAATCCAAGGGGCCTGGAACAACCATCATGTCCATATGGATAGTTTTACCTCACAAAGTAACAGGTAACCTTGGAAGGATCCCCAATGGTTGACTAGTTCTTCTGTTGAACGTCAACAGATTCTGTGTAACAGGCGCAAGCAGCGGTGAACCGAAAGCTTTCCAAGTAGTTGAGGATAAAATACTAATAGATTCACCTTCGTCTATAATGGTGTTGGGTACAACCAGACCAAAGGCCTGTACCGTTATCTCGAAAGGCACATAAGACGGAAGGCGGTATCCCGAAAATCGATTCCAATCAAAGGAAGCAACCAAACTACTTGTAGGGGCTACCATTGAACCGAGGTGATCTTCCCCTGGTGTTACAGAAGAAGAAGGAGCATCCTCCACGACCTCCATCTTGAAGGCGGGAGGAGTATCCTCTGGGACCTCCATCACGGGAGGTGGAGGAGCAACTTCTTGAGATATAGGGACAGGAGAATCTTTCTCCAAGTCTAAAGAATATGAAGAAACAAGAAGAACCCAAGGGATGTGAGGTCCACTCTCAATGAAAAAGACCTGGTGCACCGCAGACGGGGCCAGTTCAACCGATCCCACGAACAATGGTTGGTCGGGAATGGATTCCTGAATTTGAATTTCTGAGGGAGCGGGATTGACCAAGGATGAATCTTGACCAATTGTGGGATTAGCTGGTAGAGGACTCAAAGAAAGCTGTTTATAACCAACAGGGAGGCATGGTATAGAAACAACTGAGTTGTCCAAAACTCGCTTGGCTTCATCCATATACGGACAAAGGTGAATGGCATGGTGCCCTTCACACAACTTACAGGGATTGGAAATCTTACCCTGCTTCTCAGGAGCCTTACCAACACCAGTTGAAGACGTGCCCCCAACCTGACTCCGGGAAGCCAAAGGCAACGGCGGACGACCGTTGGACCATTCTTCAAGCACCTCGGGAATGCTAGGGCAATCTCGAAGAAGATGGTTTCCCGTGCACAACATGCAAGGGTATTTGACTTTCCATGGAGGGTTGGGAGGTTTATCAATGAAAGACTTCTTAGGCGCAATAGCCGCAGACCTAACCTCTCCTTTATCGGACTTCTTCTTCTTCTTCTTCTTAGCCACCTGGTTACTCGAATCCAGACTTTCACCAGGCGAAGTAGAAGAGGAGGACGCAGAAACAGGCGAAGAAGGGGAGAGGTCCACCTTAGAATCAACATGATGTTGTTCAGGCGGAGGAGATGGTTGAACAGTAGCCGGGACATTCCGGACCACAGAGGTTGAGAACAACCAAACAGGAAACCCAACAGTTAACCCAAGAAGGGACAACATTGCCATATAAGGAGCACCAAAATTCCCAAAAGGAGGAAAAAGACCCAGATTCCCATCAGAGGGGATTCCTTGGTTGGTGTATTCTGGAAAATTTTCCATCAGAAACGATCTTCAAAACAACACCCTAAGGAAACTAACTCTAACCAAGAATATTTCGTGGGCAGTTAATTTTTAAAAAATTGAAACAAAACTCTACCGTTTCATCTTTTAAGAGTCGAGAAACAGGAAAAAGGTGACTCTATCACTTTCAGATTGGAAACAAGCGTGAAAGGACAAGCGCTTGATGACCTTTTCAAATTTAAAGAGTCAGAAAAGATCGAAATGACTACTCGGGAATGCTAGGCAAAGGGTGTACCAAATAACCATGAACTGCAATATACACCTTGGTTTCAAAATGAAAGAGAAAATTCCCAACTAAGAACTAAACGTACGTGCAAGAAATTTCCTAATGTTGTGTCCAGAGATTGTTGGGTATAGGTGGAAGACTGCCTCCTGCTGATGGAAGAGAAACCCAGTGGGGCCTCTCATATACACGACGGTACGGGGAGCACAAGTCCGTACTAGTGCTGTCTAAAGCCAAGAGGCGAACGACAGCTACTAGGTTTAATGACGTCGGAACACGTCTCGAACCTAGACCTCTAAATTTTTTGTTAATGTTTCAATGCTTCCTTAGGTTAATTGAATAAATCTTAAGGTTGATCTTCAATTATGTCTCGATTTCAAGGCCCTACTGCATGTCATATGACAATCTCCTATATGCAGCTATATGACGAAAGAAATCTTTCAATTTGATGAATGCTATCTAGGTAAGGGAAGAGCTTCAAACAATGATGCAACAAACAACAACACTGAAAACGAAACTTTTTCCAAACTAGATGACTTTCACTATCCAAAAGTAATTTCAAACATTCAACGATGCGAATAATGCAATGTAATCTATGCAAAATCCTCTTTTTTCGAAAACTATGCAATTGTAATCTATGCACAATTTCCTTTTCCTTTTCAAATTATAAGAATGCACTCAATGCATTTTTCGATGAAATGAGAATCTACTTAATGCATGATTTTAATAAAAGAGAATGCAATCAAAGCGATTTCTAGTTTTCAATCATTAAACAATGTAATCTAAGTTCAATGATGGATCTCAAAAAATACTTTTCAATGCAATGTGATCTAATGCATTTTAACGAAAAGCAAACTATGAGACGAAAACTAAAAGAACGCAAATCTCCTTAATGAAGGATGAATGCAAAAGAGATGTAAACAAACACAAAGAATGCAATCGTTGTTTCAAACACTTTGTCATGAAATCCCTCAAAAGGCAGTAAGACATATGAGGTCAAACACAAAGAGGACTTCCAAAACAAGGCACTCATTCCCTTTTACATCAAACAATCATGGAAATAAGACATTTCAAACCATGAGCAATGTAATCTATGCTCATACAGTGAAAATACCAGAAGGGAAAGACACACTGGTGAAGGATTTAGGGAAAAAATCTCAATTTTCAGACACCTTGAAATTGGCACGACTTTATCATTGACAAGTAGCGCCAACTGGCGCGACTTGCTCACTGACAACTAGCGCCAATGGAAAATTGGCACGGGTTGCTAACTGAAAACAAGCGCCAATGCCTGAAAATGAAAAAACAAAGAATTTCTCCCAACCAAGACCAGACTCACCACTTCAAGAAGAATCTCCAAGACTCAAATGAACCATGTAATCTAGGCTCAAAGAGAGACAAAGCGAAATTTGAATGAAGAAGAAGCCAATCACTCAAATAACGCAATAAAATGATAGACAACCACCAAACGAATGCAGAGAAACAATCACAAAGTTGACTGAACAGATAGAAACCAAAAACTCCCACGGGAGGCTCGACACACAATAGCACCTAGATGCCCTAGGGCTAGAATGTAAAATCAATAGAAACGAGCAAACAACCAAAGGATGAAGGTCACAGTCAGTCAAACAATGCTCCAGAACACTCAGGCAGTTGTAAAAATGAAACCAAACACATAGATCAAGCTTAGAAAGCTCAAAACAGAGTAAACCCTAGCACCTTCAGAATTGGCGCGAATGTCAGGCTGAATCTAGTGCCGAAACAGGATTGGCGTGGGTAATACACTGGCAACATGCGCCAATGGGCGTGACTGTCGGGCTAATAAGCACGCCAATCGATTTTACTAAGGAAAAATAAAAAATAGCAATCCAAGGAGCAGATTAGTGATGGTAAAGCTTAACAAAATCCAAACACACAGAAAGAGCCAACTAAAAGAGCTGATCAAGCAAGAAAAGTCAAGAATCGACCAAAAAGACAAGACAGTACTCGAAATCAACGATCCCTAGTGGAGTTTCCAATTTTTTGTGGAGGTAAATCCCCTCTGCGGACAGAGGCGATCCCTACTAGCCCTGATCGGGTCTAGCAACAATCGTATCACGGTAAGGCGCAGGTTCCTAATTGCAATAAACCAACTTGTGAAGAAGGCCTACCTCAAGTCCAACGCTGTCGTTTGTAGAGAAGATGATGCTCCCGTTTCCTTGCTCCAGCAGATCACAATCCTCTCTCTCACCGCGATCGAACACCTGCACACACAAGAAACACAACAAACACAAGCATAAAACCCGATATATACAATTATGTATCAGTCAGAGAGGACACAACTCATGATCATAATGAACAATACGAGTGGAACCATAACCAATAGTCGCTTATCATTAATTAATACAGAGGAAAATACAACCAGGTTTTGACGCTGAACCTTCCTTTGGCGGGTTGTCAGCGGGATACGTCTCAGTAAAGCTTGTCGGGAATGGGGACAAGCCTCTCTCTTTGATCGTCAATCTCCTTGCTATGGATTTGGCACTATGAGGACTATCAAAGCTCTTGCAGCATTCTTTAGGCTATGAAGGCTCTTGGAGATTCGCTTGTAAAGGGAAATAGCAAACTTATATAGATGGTGGAAGAGGAGTTGGGATCCCTACAATCATGGGATTGGCCCCATCCTCAAGGAAGCTTCCATGAGAGGTGGCAAACTACTTCCTCTACATGGAAATCCGGAGCCAAACGTCCCAACCTAATTTAGAGACCAGTTCAGGAGTTGATTGGAGTCAATCTTCCGCCATTTATTTTTAAAAAACACCCTTTATTAAGCCTGGCACGAGTGCGACTCTGAGACAGAGCGCCAATTGGCGCGCCCTCTTTGGAGTATTTCCCCCATTGGTGCGGGTATAACACTGGCTAGTCGCACCAAGGATGGAAAGGCTATTTTTAGGGTTTTTCACAAGGATTTGTCTTCAGGGGAATGAAATTCCATGTCTAGGGGAATGCCATGAAAGTGTTTTCAGATCATGTCACCGCTCACAGGTCACGGAATAAGCTCTCCAATGTGCGGGACGGGGAATTGCAAGGACGGTGACAAATTGCTGTGTAACAATCTTAGGCAAAGAAGTCTGCCTAACATTTTGGTTACCAATGATAATATTATGCCTCAAAAAGATTATAATAAAATATCATAGAATTTGCAAAGGAACAAGTTGAAAAGACAGGTGGGCAAGGCACTCCAACAGGAAAAGTCTTACTCATAAGCTTTGAGGATTTATTTTATTTGCAGCATGAGCTAAGACACTTGTTTGTCATAAAACCAACTTTTTCTAGGTATACAGAAGCAGATAAGAATTTCAGGAAGCTCAAGAAGATACAAATTCCAAAGAATGAATATTGGCAGTCATTAAAAAATTTACTCAGAAAGATAAAAGATAAAATAGTTTGCTAAATTGCATTCAAAACCGATTTTTTACAGCAGTAAACATATTTTACAGTGGTCAAAGAGTATCCAAGTTTAAAGAGTATTAGAGATTAAAGAGAATCAGAGTGAAAGAATAAAAGATAAAGCAGATCAGATTCAAAACCAACTTGAAATATCTAAAGCCAGCAAGAAGGACACCAAGGCAACCAGTTGCACCTCATCCATAATCAATTTCTATTTTATTTGGATAGATAGGACAACTTGCTGATTTGTTAAGCAACTGTCTCTATTTTGTTGTAAATATATTTCTATTTTCCTTAAATAATTCCTAGAAGCATTCTAGGATATTTTGTAAACAAATATGTATAAATACTTCATCTTTAGAAGTATTATTGTGGAATAAATTGCTAAATATTTATATAGTCATTTTTTATTGGACTTGAAGGCTTTTGTGTTTCAAATCTCGAGTAGTAGACTGGATCAAACCAATTAGCATCATATTTCAGGATTCATGTGATAATCTATTGAAGTGAAGTATTTCCTTCTTGTCATGGTTATATTGTTACTGAGAAGGATATGTTAGCCATTGTCTATACTTTGAACAAATTTAAGCATTATGTAACAGGATATCAGACCTTTGTTCACATTAGCCATGCAGCCATCAAGTATTTAATGAACAAACCAGATGTTAATGCTATAATAATTAGATGGTTGTTAATTTTGCAGCAATTCGATTTGACTATTGTTGATAAACCTGGAAAGGAGAATGTTGTTGTAGATTTTTTGTCCAAGTTAGCTCTCCCTGCAGGTGAAGAAGGAATGGTGGATGACCAGCTGCCAGATGAGAATCTCTTTGCTATATCAACACTCTCACCATGATTTGCTAATATGGCCAACTACTTGGTTGCTGGGAGACTCCCTCCTAATCTTTCATTCAAGGAGAGGAGCAGAATCATAAAAAAAAAAAATCCCCTTTCACATGGATTGGGGGGGAACCTTTTCAAGCTAGGCCCTGATCAAATCCTAAGGAGATGTGTGAGGGAGGAAAATTTTTTTGATATCCTCTCTGCATGTCATGAAAACCCATGCGGAGGCCACTTTGTTTCAAAGATAACTACTTACAAAGTTTTATAAGCAGGATACTATTTGCATACCCTTCACCAAGATTCCAAAAGATACACCAATAGGTGTGACCAGTGCCAAAAGATGGGGAAACCCACACAAATGGATGAGAAGCCTTTTCACCCTCAGGTTCCTCTTGAGCTATTTGACAAGTGGGGCATGGAATTTGTTGGACCTATCGATCCACCATCCGGACAAAAGAAGTATATCATAGTCTGCACTAATTACCTGCCAAAGTGGGCTGAAACAAAAGCAGTGAAGATAGAGACCGAGGAGAAAGTAGCAGAATTTGTGAGGGATAACGTGTTTTACAAGTTTGGGTACCCCAGATAAATAGTCATTGATCAGGGAGCACAATTCACTTCTCACCTCATTGAGAATCTTTTGAGGAATCACAAGAATAAGCATAAAACTTCTATTGCCTATCACCCTTGGGAAAATGGCCAAGTAGAAGTAACTAATAGAGCTTTAGAGAGCATCCTCACCAAGGTTGTGAGTAGCAGCAGAAAATATTGGGAAGATAGATTGGTAGAAGCTACTTGGGCCTACAACACTACTTGGAAGACAACAACATGATTCAATCCCTATGAACTAGTCTATGGTAAGAAGGCTCTACTTTCAGTTGAGTTTGAATTAAATAATTTAAGAATGGAAACTGAATTAAATCTAAATATATAAAATGCACAAAACAGAGGTTGTTGCAACTAAATGGATTGGATGATTTTAGAATGCAAGCACTTCTTCACACGTAGGTAGTTCAGTTGCAAAGGAAGGCCTGGCATGACAATAACATCAAAGAAAATACCTTCCAAGAAGGAGATTGGGCGATGTTGTATGATTCAAGGTTTAAAGATTTCAAAGGCAAGCTGATGACAAGATGGTTGGGACCTTACACAGTGGATTTTTTTTTTATAATGGCGTAGTTCAAATCAGAACCATAGATGAGGAACGAATCCCCTTGCTTGTCAATGGTCATAGACTTAAAATTTACAATAAGTTTTTTTCAAGGGCAAAGTTCATAAATTCAGTAAGCAGATAGGTGTATGTGAAGGGAAACTCCATATTTTCCCACACCTCCTAAAAAAAGAAAGAGAAAAAAAACAAGATCCATTGTTGAAAACCTCTCTGAGGCACCCAAGGCAAGATTGTGGGTTGAAAACCTCGATGGAGGCAGGTCACTTGCTCTAAAAAAGAAAAAAGCAAAAAAAAAGAGAATAAAGATCCATGGGTGAAAACATCTCTGAGGCATTCAAGGGAAGTTTGTGGGTTGAAAAATTCCATGGAGGCAACCCAATTTCTTTCAAAAAAAACAAAAACAAAGAAATACATCTGCATCTCTATCTTTTCTATGTTTGTTGTTTTGCAGGTTATTAATGTTTCTGCAAACACAGGGAAGAATTCATCTTCTTTTCCATTCTTCTATTTTACCATCCATCCCATCATTCACTCCATTCATTTCATAACTTCCTCCCTCACCTCCATACACCACATTACTCCATTCCTTAGCAGAATGTAGCAAGGAAAGAAAAACATAGACTGCTATAGACATCAGGGAATTCCTACAGCGCAAAAATATGTTAATGAACAATAAGAAAAAACAAAGAGAGGAGCTGATAAAGCAGACCCCAGGAAAGAGAGGAGTTCCACCCATGGCATCTGGAGCACCCCCATGCAGCATCTACAATGGGAAGAAACAACAAGAAAGATCAGTAGCTCACTCAGAGAGTTTCTCATTCAGCAAGTTGCTCACTCAGAAAACAGGAAAATAAGGAAGAAAACATCATATAAGAGGGTTGTCTCCAAATTCCATCTCCTACAAATGCCTTGACAACAACAGGTAAACTCAAGTTTAGCTTCTCACCCCTTGCTATGCATCCATAATAGCCATAAATAATTAAATTCGCAGACTTAGAGTTTAAGGGGCGGAAAGGTGGCCAGCTAGCTTGGCCGTCATCGTGAAGTATGACTAGGGAGAACTGCAAATTCATGCCACCTGGGCATGCAAAAGAAAAAAATTAAATAAAGTGGAGTAGAGGAGAATGAGGGGATGAGACATGCAATATCAACCAGTGAACAAGAAGAGGTCCAACTGTCTACAACAAAAACTGGAGCTGAGCCGAGTTACATAAGCGCTCCAAAATTGGTTGCGCAATCTAATAAAAAGAGATCCCGTCTCATCCAAAATAGTGAATTGAGAACTTTTTAGGGAAAGAGACCGAAGGGAGCCCGCAACATATCAGTACTGAGAGTGGGTTGCATATTTTAACAGTGTGCAGAAGAAGTAGTAGAACAACATCACCAGCAGTCGAGTTAGCTTCTGAAGTATACCGCATATCAGACACAGTAGCAAGGGACCAAGGGAAGCTTTTCTCCTAGCCTTAGAGAAGAAAGAGAAGAAGGATAATAAGAGCCAGAAGAAGAACCAGAAGAAGAAGAACCAAAAGAGGAACAGGAAGAAGAAGAGGAAGAGACAAAGGGCCAAGGAGAAACATAAGAAATGGAAATAGAGATAGAAGTCATAAAGGTAGCAGAAAGTAAACAAGAAGTAGACTCACAACACAACACCACATCCCCTCAAGAAAAAGAGGTAGTTGCCACCTTACATCCTCTGAGCACAAAGAGAAAAAGGAAGACCTCTATGTATTTCAGAGCTGACAAGAGTTAGAGGATAATTCAGAGAGAGCCAGAAACTCCTCCCACGAGCCTAACTATCATTGAATAATGATCAAGGAAGGAGGAAAGAATCAAAGAAACAATTCTGAAGGAGCAGCTACAGAAGGCACTAGCAGAGAATGTAGCACTGAAGGAGCAATTGCAGCAAAAAGGGAAGCAATTAGCCACCATGGAAGACTTATGCATAGAATCCCTTGAGCACAGATTCCCTTCTGACTCATATGCTATGTACTTGAAGGAGAAATGGCTCCTATTTCAAATCAAAACTCTAACCTCCCATGGATCCCTACCTTTCCAAGGTTGCAGGAAATTCATGGATTTATACAAGAAAGATAACATGGTTGATCAGGCAAAGATGATATTGTTTTATGTGCATAACCTTGTGCTGACAAATCTAGATACTTGGGACTCCAATCCTACAATGGGGGATATGCAGTTGATGGCTTTAGTATCTTGGATGATGAATGAGGATACTAGTGAAAAAGAGATATGGAGGGTCATGAGAAGAATAAATAGAGAACCCTTACATATCAAATGGAATTGTTCAACCCAAGAGGAGTCATCTTTAACTGTCGAGAGATTGAAAAGGACCCTACACTAGTTGAAAGCTACCTTTAGACTCAAACATATGTAATAGGCCACTTTGATGATGTTTCTAGGCAGATAAAAAATGAGTGCATTATGGCCAGCCATAGGAGATGGAAAAACCTCCCTCAAAACCTCAAGAATAGGGAGTACCATACTCCAGAAAGACTGGGGGGTGCATTGGAAAGGGCACCATTATATGAGAGGGCCATGTAGGCCAAAAAGTTCCCATGGTTGGGACTAAAGCTCAACCCACCTTTGTTGTTGGGGCTGAATGATGAAAAGGACACATATGCAGAATATAGAGAATGGGATAATGCATAAAAGAACAATGTTTTTTACCCCTTGGGGAAACTCACACACTTATTCCTCGGGAAATCAGGGGGGCTTTCATAGCCTTGAAGGAAATGCAAGAAGCGGATTAGTTTCTTAGAGGATGAGAAACCATTCAGTAGGGGGGTGATGATTATTTCCATCATTAGACATATTTAGAGGGGTTAATGGTCACCTTTTTTTCTTCTTAGATATATTTTTCTTGCATTTTTATTATTATTTGGTTTTATGATGCTAATATAGGTGGTGATTAAGGCTAACATACTCTGAGTGCCTAACATGAGGTTGAGTGCAGAATTTTAGGAATTATTAAGAATTTTTATAAGGATTTTATCATAAAGACTTGGAGGAGACAACAAGGAGAAATTATAGGAGGATTTTCCACCCTCCTTAACTCTCAAAGGTAGCCAAGTAACTCAAAGAGGAGTGCACTCAATATTTTTTTACTTGGAGTCAAGTGGACTCAATCACTATTTTCTAGGGAGTTGTTGGTAGCTACCCTGTAGAATAAATAGAGCAAAGCTAGAGCTAGGAAGGATCGAAACTTTGTTGCAAGCTATTGAGATTTTTATTATTTTACTCAGTGATCAAACTTTCAGAAATGTTGAGGCTATTCTTTTATGAAATGAACATATTGATTTAATTTTATTGATTTAAGTTTCAAAGAGCTAGGCTCGTGGGTTAGGGCCCAATCCATGTGCCTCAACCTCTTTGCTGTATTTTTTCTTTGCTTTCTGTCATTTCATTAGCTCCGCTTCTTATAATTTTGTTTATGTTTCATTGTTGTTTAGTTTTTTCTTTCAGTTCCGTTTTTCTAGTTCTTCATTTGCTTACGAAGAGTAATAGAGTAGAGAAAAAATCCAAAACTTGTGGTCAAGCCTTCCCCTCTCATCTCTGTCAATAGAGTTCGAGCATGGTTGACATTTTCACAGACCATAAAAAACTGCTTTCTGTTCACTTTTTTTACCACGCATTTTGTCTGTTTTCGTCATGAATCAACAGGTTTGATTGCAGGAATAAGTCTCAACAGTACCAGATAAAGTTCTCCAACACCTCCTGCTTCATCTTCCATTTTCCTTCCATCTCTGTTGTTACGTTGTGGTACATTGTGTTACGCCCCTGTGCATAGTGGTTACGCCTTCTATTCCTTCCTTTTCTCATATCACAGCCCTTTTTATTCTCGAAAACTCCCCAAAAAAATTAAAGTTCACCTTCATCCCTTATTTTCGCTTTGTGCGGCTATTGCAACCATTTTAACTTGAAAACCCTCCAAACACTTTAAAGTTTGACCTCCTCTTTTCCTCCTCAAAATTCCCTCTATCTCAGTTCGCACTTTCCTCCCGAATGCACTATCGCTTCTCTGCCAACCTTGCGATATTGCGATATTGTGAAATCGAAGATAAAAAATCACAGTTTCTGTAGAAATTATACAAGATGAATGTATATTACTGGACTTCCCTGATCTAACAAATTAATCTTATGTTAAATATAGAATCCTTCCACTTAATTCTTTGCGAAAATTAAATCACCAATTGCAAAATAGATATGAAGCAAATCAATCACACATAAACACATTTGTTTAACGGGAAAGCATAAAGCTAAATGTTAAGAATTACCGCAGAGATAAAACAAGAATTTATTGAGAGAGAAATAAACATTTACTGAGAGAAATAAACACAAAGAGACCAGCAACAAATCATGAACATAAACACATATGTTTATTCGGGAAAACCCCAAATCCGGGGAAAAACCCAACCAATGAAATTTCATTAACCATTGGCCAAAACCCTGGCCAATTCAGCCAAGTGATCCTTCACCGCTCACCTCCAGGCCTGTATTACAATGAAGTCTTCCCAGCCTTTTTATAGGCTCCATTACATGAAATACCATGGGCCAAAACCATGTGCCCCAAAACCACTACTATTACCCTAGTCAACTTTGACTCTATCCCGACTCAAGTTTACCTAACAATTCCCTCCTTAAACTTGACTTGGGGATTATTGACTAAATCCAGCCAAACCTGCTAGTTGAAACAACCCTGCTCACTCTAGCTCTTCCCCCTTCAAATTTTTACCCAGGGTAATTGTTAACTTGACATCCCCCCTATCACCTAGGTCTAACCTAGACTTTACCAATGATTACCCAGGGGTACACATGCCATACCAGGTCTTACAACAGTATGCCCATTTACATGTAAAAATTAACTCCATTATAATAATATTTTTTTTTGTTTCATTGTTGCTCTTTGTACATATGAAATCAATGTCCATATAAAAAGAATCCATCTATTGGATTACATGGGTCACCAGCCTCTGTAATTGCCAGTCCTCTAGGAATTCTCTTCAGATACATGGTTCATCAATTAATTAATTCACTTGCACAAATCCTCTCTTATTTTCACAAGCTCTCTTTAATCTCTCAAACCCTTGTTGTAAACCATTCCATCTCTTACCATAAGCATGGCCCTTACCATAAGCATGGCCCTATTCATGTAGTGCTACACAACCTAATTTTATTTTGTTGCCGCACCGCAACAACACTCTTTCCATCGTTTCTTTTCTCGGCAGCATCGAAACCCCAGCAGCACTCTCGTCGTTGTATTCACCGCTCTCAAAGTGGCTGCCACCCATTCAACATCCACGAATGTCATTCTGCAAGTCCATTGGTTTTCCATCGTTCCTACACCCTTACATCACTTATCGATATTCTTGCCACATCCAAGACTTTGTTGCTGAACCATCCCACATGATTTCATTTTCTAGATATGATCACTAGATCCCTTAGACTCTGATTTCATGAAATCCATTCACTTCAATCTCATGGAATCACATCAGAATGATTCACAAAACTACGACCTAATTGACCTTCTCGGCATTTGGGTGCATCTACCATAGTAATCCATTATTTATCACAATGACTTACTACGACCAGTCGAGCAGATCACTACAATCTTGTCGGCTTTCCTTTGTGATCAACCGAGAAAAGATTCTGATCTACACGTCTGATGGTCGTTGCATCTTCTCCTCTCAACTGCGCATCACCCGATTTTCTGGGCTTGGATTCACACAGATCCTAGCCCTCTGTAGATATGGGATGGTGTTCTCATCATGGCCAGCAAGAATCTTTCACGCTTACCTACCCGTGACCAAGCTTTGATCAACTGCAACCTTTCGACATGACTTCCCATGGTGTTGGCACACTCACCCACATCGCATTACAGGTCTCTGTCGCTACTCCACCGTGCAGAACCATCAATCTCCTTATGTGTTGAGTATGCATAATTTGCCACCTTCTCCTTCTTCGTACCTCAACAAATGATTGCATGTCACTGAAGGATTTCTGTGCACTCTTGGCTCGAATCCTGTAAATATCGAGATCTGAATCTACCAATAGATCCACAGTTTCATCTACCCATCCTTGCGGCTTAACCTTCAATCCATGGCATCCACAATCTAATGTCTTCATAATGGTGGTCCTCATAGCCTTCTGAGAAAATTTCCTAATCTCCTTAACGGCCATCCACACCGGTGTTCTATCAAAATTGACCTTCAATATACTAGAAAGAGAGTTCATTAATTTTTGCATTTATTTTTCCATTCACCGGGCCAATAAAACCCTTGGCAATAAAAGCATCCCTCTGAAGCCAACATTTGGCTCTGATACCATTTGTTAAGAATTACCGCAGAGATAAAACAAGAATTTACTGAGAGAAATAAATACAAAGAGACCAACAACAAATCATGAACATAAACACATATGTTTATCCGGGAAAACCCCAAATCCGGGGAAAAACCCAACCAATGAAATTTCATTAACCATTGGCCAAAACCCTGGCCAATCCGGCCAAGTGAGCCTTCACCGCTCACCTCCAGGCTTGCATTACAATGAAGTCTTCCCAGCCTTTTTATAGGCTCCATTGCATGCAATACCATGGGCCAAAACCATGGGTGCACAAAACCATGTGCCCCAAAACCACTACTATTACCCTAGTCAACTTTGAATCTATCTCGAGTCAAGTTTACCTAACACTAAAAACCCCAACTATCATATATTGTGTATATCAATGGATCAAGTAAAAATCTCAGACAAATCTTAGTACATCAAGCTCTCAGTACAATCAACAATCATTACACGCTGTCATGCAGAACTTTTCATATCTATGCACCAATTTCTTGCCTCCTGATAGCCTGCCTCCACTGCGCAATCCCTACTGAAGAGGACCCCTGAATGAATTCGAATTGGCCTTGCCTTGACTGCGCAACCCTCATTGGAATCTCCAATTTTTGTCAGATGCATTGAATGCATCACTATAGTCACAACATATATTCCATCTCAACCTTTCACCTATCTCTCCACTGGGTCTCCAGTGGAACTGACATGCAAGTAGTTAACTGTTGTATTTTTTCAGTTGCAAGTGAGTCTCTAGTTGTGAATTAATTAAATAATTAATTCAATAAAATCTCACTAGTGTATCTTTAGTTAGAAATAGATACAACTAGCACAACTGAGTTTAACTCACTTAACTGAGTTAAACTAAATAATAGCTCACATAACTACTCTTCCAACTTTGTCAAAATTTGCCACTTCAATTATAACTAAGTCTTCCATGCATGAGTCACCATCAAACCCTAGGAATTTCATAATTCCTTCAGCCCACTGATTTGCCAAATCTGTTCACTGAAATAAAGTGATCCAAGAGAATAAGTTGGTATTTATTGTCGGATTATTATTAAGGGCTAATAATAATCGACATGCATCTATTTTTAGATTAGCGATCTATAATAGACTTCGCCCAATCTTCTAAAAATAAAATCTCATCTATTTTTCCAACTTTATCAATCATCTACAAATAGCTAGCTTCCTGCTACTTATAGAATATGCTCACCATGTCTAAAAATAGACATACACCTAAAAATAGCCTGCGAGCCCCACTTAATGAAGGTGCTTAATTTTCACTAAGCTTATCATCTTGTTGAATCTCAACACTCCCTCTCAACAAGATAGGGATTATCCTTCACCCTGATCCTTCCTCTATGGTATTTGAATTTTCTCCTAGTGAGCGCCTTCATCAGAATATTTGCATCCTGATCTTCTGTAGGAATGCACTGAAGCAACATGATCTTCTGCTGCACACAATCTCTGATATGATGATACCAGATATCTATCTGCACACATGTGACTCGATGTTGAAGATATAAAATCCTTCAGGTTGCTCAATGTACACTTATTCCTCAATGATCCCATTAAGGAACATAGTCTTCACATCCATATGATGAATGTGCCAACCCATCTGCGCTGAGAGAGCAAGGATGGTCCTTATGGAAGAATATCGTGCGACAGGTGAAAAGGTTTCTTCATAATCAATCCCCTCGATCTGTGAGAAGCCCCAGGCAACAAATATTTCCTTATACTTCTCCATGCTCCCATCAGAAGCTTGCTTTACCTAGTAGATTCATCTTGAACCTTCCACTGATTTACCAACTGGCCTTGGAACAATCTCCCAAGCATTATTTCTGACAATGGAGTCAAACTCCTCCACCATGGCATCTACCCATGTGGGCTCCTACACTGCTTCCTCAAAGGAAGATGGCTCTGTCACGATACACTTGCTCATGAGTGCCATGTATCTAGTGAATCGTTCAGGTGATTGTCTCTGTCTGCGCTGTGATGTAGGGACTCCTACATTCTATGCCACATCAAGCTTCAGTCTCTCAGCTTCTAATGAGTGGACTCCTCCACTCCATGATCCTCCTCCTGTGGTTGATCCACATCTTGAGAGGCTCATCTTTGGGAACAAGAAGTTCCTCCTCTGTATGCAAGTGTAGCTCCCTCTCAAGCGACAACTTCATGGCTTTCACCTCATTTAATTTTATATCCCATCGCACCACATTCATCTGACTGTTTGGTAAATACACACGATAATTATGGGGTGTTTCTATGTACTGCACAAATATCCCAACTTCTACAGTCGGCTCCAACTTCTTTCTGGCATCCTTTGTCACATGAATGTAAACAGACAAGCCAAACATCTTCAAATGAGAAATATCAGGCTTCTTACCAGTAAAAGCTTCTTCAGGTGTACTCATGCCAAGTACTCTATGAGGACAACAGTTTTGCACATAAACCGCAGTGTTGTATGCTTCCGCCCACAAGTGCATCGGTAGGCCTTGGTCATGCAGCACCCACGATCATTCTGTTATTCCTCTCCGTGACCCCATTCTGTTGTGGGTTATGAGGCACTATGAGTTCTCTTTGAATTCCTTCTTTGCTACAGAAGTATTTGAATTCGTTCGAGATATTTTCACCACCATTATCGCTCCGCAGAGCCTTCACTTGCTTCCCCGACTCCTTCTCCACCAATTATTTAAACTCACAGAACTTTGAGAATGTTTCACTCTTCTTTTGCATGAAGAAGATCCAGCATCTACGAGAATAGTCATCAACAAATATAACATAATACTTGTGTTTTTCTTTTGAAGAAACCGAGAAAGGTCCACACAAGTTTGTGTGAATTCTCTCCAGGATCACCGAAGCATGGTTCTCCTTCTCATGAAAGGTGGTCTTCACTAACTTACCCATAGTACATCCCTTGCACTGATCTGACTGCGCAAAAGTACCCTTGGGAAGTCTAGTAGAAATCTGCTGCAAAATCTTCAAGGCGCCATGGTGAAGATGGCCCAATCTCCTGTGCCATAATTCACCCTCATCCCGGCTCACCACTTCTTCTGCTTTACCCATCATTGTAGCGCAACCATCTACCTCCAGCTTGTATAGATTATTAACTCAAATGCCTATCCTCTTTGTTTGACCCGTTTTTTTATGTCGCAGGAAATCTTTTCCCTCGCTGAAAACAATGTCATAACATATGTCCTCCAACATCGCAACCGGGACCAAGTTCTTCTTTAGACTTGGAACATGCATAACATCTTTCAACATAAATGGTTTACCTGACTCCCTCTCAAAGGTAATGGTTCCAATGTCGGTCACACTATATCTACCATCGTTTCCCATCTCTATATGAATTTGGAGATATTTCTCCTCCAAGTCACTAAACAACTCCTTGTCTCCTGTCATGTTGAAGGAAGCACCACTATCAAGATACCACACCGATCCCATTGCGCTTGACCAGCTGCAGCTCTAGCAGCCTTCTTGTTCTTCTTTTTATGTGGGCAGTTAGTGGTGAGATGCCCATGTTCGTGATAGTGAAAACACTTCACTTTGGAAAATCCAGCTTATTTCCTTTAGCCTCAGATTTTGGATGGGATTTATTCCCCTTCCCTTTCCTTTATTCGGAAGCAAAAGTGCAATTATCTTCATCATCATTCTTCGATGAAGAGCCATCCCTGGTACTTCACCTTATCTCCTCCTGCACTAGATCCGACCAAAGTCGCTCCTGTTGGCAAAGAAATAGGTCTTGCAGGCAAGACCTAGGTTTAGACATTAGGGCCAACAAGGGAATCCGCTGTAGTCTAGAACCACGCCGGCATTATCACCCTACTCCAGAGAGCAGAGAGTCTCACCCGAGGCATGACGCGACCACATGCAGAAGGGGAATAGATCGATAGTCGTGGAAGGATCCGCAACTCATGATTAACATAGAATTGATTGCATAAACATCATTATATCCGTAAGAACATTCAGAAGAGTGTACAGGTATTAAGCAAATAAAATTTTAAGGCATCACAAACATCATGCATGCACGTAAATCATATAATAAGACAACAACCTGCAAGTGTATTGATAATCTTCAACCAAATCCATAGTTACATCGCTTCCACAGGAAGAGCTTACAAGTTTGTTACAGACGTCTTATCAGACAGAAAGATAGATAAGAGAAGCCTAGGAACTATAGAAATATCACACTCGGACTGGGCTCCCTCTGCAGCATCTGCTCAATCCTCTTCAGTTGCTCTGCATTCCTCCCCTCTTTCGGCCGGGTGACGGCTATTTATTCACCCGCCATCGCAACTGCTAGTTCCTCTTGCGTTCTTCTTCGGCTACTTCTAGCTTCTCTCTTGTTGTCTATGATTTATGCTCTCTGTCTTCTGCTATATATTCTCTTCGTCTGTACCCATGCATCTGCTTTCTTCAACTATCTCCTGTTCCCTCACAACCTCGGTAGCTCCGCTACTCACCGTAGTTGCGACTTGGTTGCGACTGCCATGTGTCGTTCCACAAACCAAAAATCTGTTCTTTATTCAAAATTCAAAATATTCAAAACAAGGGCCCCAACATGCCTCGAACACAGTTTCTTGACTCGTCCTGAGTCAATCACAAATCACTGTCTCTATCTCAATTGCCCCACTGGGCCCCGTGCCCTATTCTTGTTGTGCTCCTTCAGCCTGATGTCCAAAAAAGGGCCCCAACTCCAGGACTTTGTTGAACGTTGTAGCCTTAAGCTCATTGAAGGTCGTCACAGCTTGCTACCACCCCTGCACCAATGAATCTGTTTCTGCGGCAATCTTAATGACAGCTGCCTCCTCTACATGCACCGGTACAGTCCCTAACACCGTGCCAATTTGGGTCTTCGGCGACTAGCTATTGCATTGTCCTGGCGCTGTGTTGGAGGTGCGGGGGAGCTCACAAATTACCTATTTGGCCATTGCTGAGTTGGCCTCTGTTTGCTAGATCTGCACCTCTATAGCATCCACCTGGGCATATAGCTGGTACAACCACGCGGGGTCCGTGGCCTCTTGGATTTCCCTCGAAATTTGCTGCAGCTGCACTGAAATTGGCTGCGTTTTGACTGTAATGGCCATTGAGCACTCCTGAAGACCCTTTAGGAGGTCGTAAGCATCATGCGCTGCAGAGTTGAGAGTTTCCTGCATCTGGTTGACCTGGCTCTGCTTTTCTGCAATCTGTGCTGAATAGACTGCCTCTGGATCGGGCAGCGCTGGCCATGCGGCTAAGGCTGCTTGAAGCTCCGCATTTTCCTTGTGGAGGCCATTGAATGCGATTCGGAGGTGGAGGGCCTATGCTACGATGTTTGTCTCTGGTACGTCTATAGGCGGCTGAGTGTAATGAGCCTCGACGGCTGGCCATAGCTCTGAGAACACCTTGGCGACTTCGTTTATCTAACCTTGCAGTTGCCCCTGTGTCGTTATGAGCTGCTCACGTTGTTCAGTAAGCGCAGTGATCTGTTGTTGTTGTTCGTTGCACCTTTGCTGTAGTTCAGAATGAATCCTTTCGACCTGATGGGCCGCCCTCTGGATAAAGAAATACAACTGAGCCATACCCAATGTTTCTAAATTGGCGACCCTCGAAGTGCTTTGGTCCAACTGCCTTTCCTGCAAGGGTTTCCCACTGGAAACTAATTAAGTAGAGTGCTCTGGAGGGGATGGCAGCGGGGTCTGATGAGGCGCTGAGTCAGCCATGTTTAAGTCCGGCCATTCTTGCTGATATGTATGGACAGTCTGTGGAAGTACAGTGGGCTCAAGCTGAGCCTCAGCTGAGTCGACAACAATTTGTGCCATCTGTGTAAATATATTAGACAAAGAAACTTGGGGTTCCCCAGCGGGGTCGACCGGTGGTACTACTGCTGCAGTACTGGAGTCAACCTCGGCCCCGTGGTCCCCATTAAGCAGTTCCCAGATGATTGGGTCTGACACGGTGGCGGATGAATTTTATGGTGCGGATGAAGTGGTAGGTGGAGGTGGAACGGTACGTGGTGGTGGAAGTCGAATGTTGATGAACTCGAAGGGGTCAATGGGTGGTTCTTCCTGTATCGGCACCCCTGTACTCGGTGGCTGGGGTGGATCCTGTACCAGGGTCATCATCGGACTTGGAGACGTAAATAAAACAGTGGGGATGGGGGAGGTAATGGAATTTATGTGGGGACGTGATGTGGAGTGAGAGAGCTGGAACTCAGAAAACAAAGGAAAAGGAACAACACCGCTTGAGACGACCTTGGTCGCCTCATTAAAATTGTGTACCTAAGTGTCTAAGCAGCGTATGAGTGGGGCGAGCTGCACAGTGGAGTCCTGTTGTTCCGCCTCCGCATCCGTCTCGGCGGGCCGTTGCTATGGTAGCATCTGATCAAAGTTGTAAATGGGTACCCCGTTGCGGATTTCCATCGCGACCCCTGGCCATGAACAGACTTCATTGTGGAAAGCGGTATCTTCAAGCTGGAACTTCAGCGGCTGCATGTGAAATGTGTCATCTAGCACACAAGTAGGTCAGATATAAGTATGCCTGTGACTGACCCCTAACCATACTTGCTCACTGTACTCATCTAGCAGGTTCCTGGGCACCCTTTGCTGGCTGGTCACCATGTCCGTCATTAAGCCATACCAGGTCCAAAATGCCTCGGCATTAACTTCTTTAGTACTGGGATCAACCGACACCTTCCACGGAACAAACTTCATCGCTAGAGGCTGGACCTCTAGAATTTCCACTGGTAACCTGACAAGGGGAGTGTGCCACTTCCACATGGCAAATGCAACTATCAAATATCCGTAAATGAAGCTTGTAGCCCGCTTGTAGTTTTCTTCGCACATGTCAAGCTGCTCCTTCAATAGGAAGGAGCACCAGTTCAACTTGGCCCACTAAACGCAATGCTCTGCAATGGAGATAGTATCCAGAGTGCATTCTCCCTTTGTGTAGTGCCTCATTATCTTACTGGCAATGAGGTAGCATGCGAACTTGATCTCGGGCTTATTGATAAGCTCCATCCTGGCTCCCTTTCCTCCCCGTCGTCTGCCATATTTGACATAATAGTCGGCGTCTCCCGACTTCCTCGCTCGCTTGGAAGTAGTCTGACATGCAGTCGAGACATCCGCGCCATTCTGTGAAAGCCCTGTAAGCCGGTGGATATCCTTGGCATGAATGGGAATTTCCTTATTCAACCACAAGGATCCATTTTGGATGTGGCTGAGTAAGAACTTAGTGCACTGCATAGCCAGTCCTGTGGTCCCGAAGACCGAAAGATTTCTTAAGTTCAGAAGAGAAGATTACTGTAGGCCTCAGAACTTTGGTAAAATTCTATTCGTTGAACGCACGGCTTCTGTGAAGTAATGTTCCATATACGCATTCCATTTGAGTGCCGAGAACTCGAAGGGGTCTAAGAGGTTTGCATCTATGAGGGCTACATTGTTGTATTTCCTGACAAGGGACTCTGTTTTCTGAATTCTGCTATCGAGCTCCGGTTTTAGGACTGCTGGGTTGGCCTTTGGCATCTTTGCTCGATGTTGATACACCTGCAGAATTGGTCTCGACGTCTTCTCTTGGCGCTGTGCTTCTGGATACTTCTGCTGCTATGGTTCTGCTCCAATTTCTAATTCTAACTGCTTCGACATTCTCGTGCTTTTTTCCATGCAAGTTATGTAATTACCTGGCACGAGTGAGGTTGATGAGACCCCATGACGAGTTAATTCCTGCTAGCATTCTTCTCGGCGATAAACGTGTGGTCAATCGCCGGCTGAGGTGTAGTCTGACAGTTGCTAACGGTGGCATGGGGAAATGGGTGGACGAGACGGCTGAGGTTACTTTGAATTATGGCAAAATGATTATTGCAGGGTTACTTCTAATTATGGTCATTTATGCTGCAAATCTAGACGATCCTACGGACTGACACAAGTACTGACGGAAATGATATGGGCTGACACTAACACATTTGCTGATCCTACGGGGATGACACGCTGGACACGCCCCTCCCTGACCACAATCGGTTGAGGTGCGGTCCCTGCAACAGAGCGGTTATTGACGACCTATGCATGAATGATAAATACTACCTATGCTCATCCCGATTGCGGGAGAGTTTATTAATCTACGCTACTCTACGACTTCTCTCAGTTGTGAGAGTTATTAATGAAAAGTGAAAGGAATTACTCATGGTAGGGTTTCAGGCATGCACCATTCACCCACCTAGGTAAAATAGTATCGTCCAGCTGAGCCAACTGGATGGCTCCAGAATCTCTAATCTCGATGACGAAGTAAGGTCCCAACCAGTGCATCTGTAGTTTTCCTGGGAACGTCTGAAACTTTCTATCATATAAGAGGACCTTTCCTCCAACCTGGAACATTTTGATCTTGATGTGGCAGTCGTGCCACTCTTTTTTCCTGTCCTTCTGAACCTTCTGGTGAAATTCGGCCAGAAACCGGGCCTCGTCCAATTCTTGTAATTCATGGAGGCGCTCCTGGAGCGATGCTTCTTCCGAGAACTTGAGGAGGTGGAAATTAAAAGGCTCGGTACAGTGAACTCGACGGGAATCACAGCTTCCCCGCCATACACCAGCTGGAACGGTGTCTTATTGGTCAAGCGCTTCACCGTAGTCCGGTAGGCCCATAGTGCAGCTAGTAGCCGCTCATCCCAGTCATCCTGCTGGACATTGCAGATCTTTGTCAAACCCTTTTCGAGGATTTTATTGAACGCTTCAACAGTGCCATTGGCCTGCGGGTGGTACGGGCTGCTTTTGTGATGTTGAATCATGAATGTGTTCAACAGCGATTTGACCGTTTCATTAATGAAGTGCGTACCCTGATCACTGGTTAAAATTCGCGGGCAGCCAAACCTGTTGATGATGTGTTCAAAAATGAACTGCGCTGCGGTATCTGCCATATAGTCCCGTACCGCCACTGCCTTAGCCCACCTGGTGAGGTAGTCAGTTGCGGTAATGATGTTTCGGGCCTTGGAATGCCTGGCGACCGGGGCTATGGGGCCTATGAAGTTGACAACCCACTTCTCGAACAGCCGCAACACATGCACCAGGTGTAGCGGGAGCTCGTCCCTGTGAGAGGGCCTCCCCGTTCGCTGACAGACATCGCATCTCTTAAAAATGTCTTACAATCGGCATGGACCGTCGGCCACCATAGTCCATCTTGGAGCACCTTCCTGGCAGTGGGTTTCGCCCCCACATGCTCGCCCGCAACACCGCTGTGGCATTCCCACATCACGGCTTCACATTTGTGGTCAAGTATACATCTGCGCAGAACCTCATCGAAGCCCAATTTGTATATCAGCCCTGCAATCAGTTGGTATTCAGCGGCGCGAACAACCAAGTACCATTTCTGGAGCGGGGTGTAGTGTTGAGGGCATTGCCCCGTGGTCAGATAGGTGGCAATGTCGGCCAAATAATATGGTACAGCTTCGACTCGAAAAAGGTCAGCATCCGACAGCTGATCATCAAGAGAACCGTCGTTCTCCCCCGTCTCCAACCTGGATAAATGATCAGGCCCGACGTTCAACCTCTCGGGCTTGACGATCACCTCAAACGTGAATTCTTGGAAGAGTAGAAGCCATCGACAGATCTGTCCTTATAAAACAGACTTATTGACCAGGTACTTTAATGCAGAGTGATCCGTAAAGAACTTGAATTTTCCTCCTAGAAGATAGTGGCGGAACTTTTGGAGCAAGTACACCATTTCCAGGGCCTCCCTCTCAGTCGTGGTGTAATTTCGCTCAGTGTTAGATAGTTTGCAGCTAGCGAAGTAAATTGGGTGGTCAACTGTCATCTCTCTTGGTTGCGCCAAGACAGCCCCAAGTGCAATACTGGAAGCATCAATATGCACATGGAACTTCTTATCCCAGTCTGGGTGAACAAGAATAGGTGCCGTCTCCAGCTTTTCCTTTAGAGTGTCAAGGGCCATCTGACACTCCTCCGTCCAATGGAATACTTCTAACTTCCGCAGTAGCTTTTCTAAAGGAGCAGTGATCTTCGCATAATTTCGGATAAACTGCCTGTAATAACCTGTGTGCCCTAGCAGTGCCCGCAACTGCTTAACTGTTTCAGGAGCTTCCATGTGGACGATCATGGCTACCTTGGTGGGGTCGAAGCAGACCCCTTTCTTGCACACAATGTGTCCTAACAGCGTTCCGAAAGGAACGGAAAAAATGCATTTATTCAAGTTCAAGGAAATCTACAACTGTCGGCACCGATCGAACATGATACGTAACAGGGTGGCGTGGTTCTTCAACAAACTGTAGACGGTCCAATCATCCAAGTAGACTTCCAGGAACTTGTGGATATACTCCTAGAAAGCAGCGAGACGATCCGGGAAAACACGGCCAGGAAGTTCTTCAATTCGAACGGCATCACGTGGTATGCGAATGATCCCCACTCGGTGGTAAACGTCATCTTAATTTTTTCCTCTTCCACAATGTGCACCTGATGATAGCCCGAAAAGCCATCAGTGAAGGAGTAAGCTTCATTTCCTACAACATGATCCAATACTTTGTCACTGAATGGAGTGGGAAACAGATCATGGATGCAGGTGTTGTTCAGACTTCGGTAGTCGACACAGACTCAGATTTCTGACTTATCCTTCTTATTCTGAATGACGATAGGACTCACCCACTCGACTTCTTCCACAGGAAAGATTAGACCTGCTGCCAACATCTTATTGATCTCCATCTTGACCTTTTATTTGATCCGTGGATTCAACCGATAGGGTCGATGCTTCACGGGCCTGGCATCTGGTTTCAGCACAATACGCATTTCTCCGAGGTCACCTTTAATGCCCTTTAAGTCTGCAACCGATGAAGGAAATAGGTCTTCATATTCCTGGAGGAGGCTGAAAATTTCCTTTGTTGTCTCCTCGTCCCAATAATCCCCAATCGTAGCCAGTTTGGGTTTTTCCTCCGTACCGATGTTCAACTTCTTTGTTTTCAGCGGGAGGAGATGGATGCCCTCAGTGGTCGGCTCTTCATCGATGTTCCGCTCGCCTTCCGTCTCCTCAAAATATAGGTGCCTTAGGTCCTCCAGACTATCATCGTCTGGATCGCCATCGATCCATTGGCAAGCCAACTCACGCCGAGCCTCAGAAGGTGATGAAAAGGTGCTCCCACAGGTCTCTTGATCTCGGAGAAATAGTACCCCCTTGATAGCTTGTAATGCCCGGGATACTAGCTCTATCTCAGCTTCGGAGGAAAAGCACCGAACAAATTTGTTCGTGACTTCCTGCCAGGAGCTGGTTCCTCTTTTTCTCTCTTCTTCTAAGTACCAGGCCTGGGGGATGGTATCTAAGGAGTGGATGAACCGATGGACCCATAGCTCCTCCGGGTACCCTAGACTTCGCCACCACTTCTCACAAGTTTTCAGGTGGTCCCGCGGATCGGAAGTCCCTTGGTACCTGTGCCTGCTACGAGGGCCTTCGTCTTCTTTAAACCGCGCCCTCAAAGCCTCCACCACGCAACTCCACCGCGACAAGGTGTTGCGTGATTTTTCCACCACCTGGCTGATGTGGACTGTAGTGCTACGTCCAACAGTGGTATCCTACTTCCTTCTGGTACCGTGTCTTCTACTTTTGCAATAAAGGTATTGACAGCTTGCATGTTCGAGAGGGTGGGGTACTCCCTGATCTCAGCACCAATCCAACAGACTCGGGAAATGGTGGCACATCTCCTTGTGCTGGTCTCGTACCCCCCTTGCTGCCAGTATTCCCAGGCTAGTTCTGATCCCAGCTCCGAGCTCTGGACACTGCGCTAGCTGACGGAGCTGGTTGCGGTTGGGTTAATATAGTCCTCCCGCTTCCCTGCTGTCATCTGATACAAATTTTCCAACATCTGAGCATCCTCCTGGTTGTCCACAGTTTCTGTATATCACGGGCCTTGGTACGGATCGAGAGGCTGAGTGACCCGGACCTCTCCATCTTCGAAGATCATCAGTTCCTTTTTTAGGACGATGATGGCATAATTCTGAAAAGCCCAATCGATTCCTAGCAAGGCAGGGTAAGGATCCTTGTCTCCCGTAATATCAATAACCTCAAAATCCGTGTAAGTCTTTACCCCTGCAATGTCGACCTCGATGCCTTCGAGTCAGCCGATCGACACAATGCAGTACTGGTTCACCATTCTGAGTTGGATTGGAGAATAGGTCAGCCGTGGCCGTCCAAGAGCCTCCCACGTCTTCCGCGGCAAGATGTTGACGTCACACCCTAAGTCAAGCATGGTGTCGCTAATCTGGAATCTCGCAACCTGTGTGTTAAGCCAGAACTCTTTTCCCGTTCGTCGCTTGTTCTGCTTGACCTACTGCGCGTACTGGGGTGCTGTGTTTGCAGGTTCCTCCGGCTCGGTATTCCCCTGCAGTACGTCTTCAAGGGTATGCTTGAGCTGCTGCCACATTGCAGCATTGTCAACAATCTTGATGAATAACTGGAGCCATTCCTCAATCAAGATTCCCATTGTGCTATGTTCTCTGGAATTATTCGGCAGAGGGACCTCAAGGTCTTTGGGTCCTCCCATCTGAGCAAATGTCTCCACCGCCTCCTAAAAATACTTCTTCTGTGCATCCAGCCTGAATAACTGCCTCGGGGAGGCGGGTTGGATAACCCGCACCGGCTCCTTTCCACGAGCGTCCTCCCCCATATTATTTCCGCCTCGCGTCACAATAGCTACATTCTGCATGGTTGGCGTCGCGGTTCCTCGAGGTTCAGAGTTTACCAGATTCGTGCCCCTCTGCTGTGCCCGTTCCTCCCACTTCTTGATAAGTTCTGGGCAGTCCTCTGTTGCATGGGCGTTCACGTGGCACTGGGAACACCATGGACGTCAGGGAAGGGGGCATTCCCAGGCCATGTGACCCTCTTGGTCACAGTTGTAGAATTTCAGCGGACCCCATCCCCCTGTGCGGCCTCCGCGCATACCGCCTCCTCTTCCCCTGGAAGCCTCATTCACCCTATAGGAGGGTCGGTCCAACCAGTCTGCGAGTGCATCGAGAGCCCTGCACTACTCAGTGATGTGAGTCGTGGAAGCACAAAACTCAGAGTATACATTTTTTGGGACATTGGAGTACTTCTGTAGTATTGGGCACATCCGAGGTTGATGCCCCACCGTCCGAAAAATCTCGCAATATTCCGTGGTGGTTGGGTTTGGTTGAGGTGGGAACCCCGCGTAAGGCTGTTGAGGCTGGTATACCCCCTGCGGATTCATTTTCGCGCCACCCCTCGTGGGTGGACCCCCCTGGATTGTCGTGGTAGAGGGTCCCACACCCGTGCCACGCAACCGGGGACACTCGGTTGCGACGTGCCCTTCGACCAGGCAGTGAGTGCACCAAACGTTCGGCCTGGCTGGTCTTATAGGCTGCATCTCTTTGAGATTTTCAGTCAGGTTGGCGATCTGATGCTGCAATCCCACCAAGGAAGGATCCTGCAGGGCCGACCCTCCCTGATATTCCTGAGGGTAGCCCGCCATGGCCTTTATCTTCATGGCATGTTCCAGAGAATCCTGCAAGTTGTCAATCTTCTGCTGGGTGAGGGGGGTTCGTGTCAAGGGAAGCAGAGCCTTGATGAACCAGTCCCTCTGATGGTTTGGGTCGATTGGGTAGCTGAGTTTCCCGATTGCATCCTTGAATCGACGCATCAGCTCCCATGCAGTCTCTCCTTGTTTTTGCTTAATCTCCCAGAGCTCGAACACACCCTGTTGGTCTTTCTGGGGAAGCTTAAATTCTCGGACAAAATCTCGCTTAACGTCCACGATTACTGGATTAGGATGGGCCTCGGACCACCTGATAAACCATCGCAGAGCCCTCTCTCTGAGCATGGTTTGGAACTCTATTAGCTTCCCTGCGTCTAGCATCTTCCGAGCCCTCCATATGGCTTCGCAGAGATACCATTGTTGCTCTACATCATCATTACCTCGGCCAGAGAATTTTGGATACTGGGTGAATGACCCAGCCATATTTACTTGCGAAGGGGTGACCGAGATAAACCCTCTGGGTCCTGGTTGCATGACTATTCCACTGGGAAATGAAATACTACTAGTGATGCTGCTATTAACGTGTGTCACTGTCGACAATGAATTGATGTGCAATCGACTCAGTGCTTGTAACTTAACGAAAATATTACTTAAAGGTTGATAAAGTACCAGTGGAAGGTAGGGATCCTTGCCGTGAAAATTTTTGGAAGTAGGGCTGCCTTGAGAGATGAATGTCGTCTGCTCTTGAAACAACTGCTGCATCACGACGTACCATTCGCCATCGGAACTTTCTTCGGGTTGCACACCTGCATCGTCTTTGTTAGTCGTCGTCTCCCTTTCTCTCTTGGCTGGGCTCCCATGCACCCGCCACACTCCCACAGCGGTCCCTTCCCTTTCCAGGGTATCTACTTGAGTGTCCATAATTCCTATCCTCTGAGGTGCCTCCTCTTGATTCTTCCTATTGTTTTCCCATCGTCTCAACTCCTGCATCACCCTTTCTCACCACTTGTCGACGATCTGTGCCCGCCGATGTGCACATCACTCCCTCAATCTCCTTGCGGCCTCAGCATCCATCCCCCACTCCCCCGCTTCACACCTCACGTAGCATCTGTCCCTTCAGCCCTTCCCCCAACACTGGAGTTTTACACTTCCATGCTCAACTTTTGGAACTCCATCAGCCCTTCATCCACCATTAGGGCCTTAATCCACAATGGAATCTCCTTGAGAAGCTTCCCTCTTAGCCCAGAGTGGAAGACAACTTTAGCCTTCAATAAGGATTGGTAGCACTCTGTAGAAAACTCCACAATATATCCATCCAAAGTGGTTTCTACCCAAAAATCCACCACGTGGGTCAACTCAGTATCGAGCCGATGCAGAGCCACCAGATCCACGTGCACCCACTTGCGGTTTATCTTCCGCGAGCTATCTCTAGGCACCTTCGTCTGTAACCTCCACAACCAATTATAGAGGTCGCTAGGGAATTTTCCCCAGAGGATCTCATAGGTATCACTGGCAGAATCCAAGAAAAGGACGAGATCCTTGAGCACCCTCTCCTTTTGATTCGTCAACTCCGCTTGCTGAGCAACAAACTGGCCCAGATGGTTATCCCACCATCTCCATATTTCTCCTTCGAAGACCCTCGATACCATGATATAGTTCCCCTAATCACATGCAAGATCTCGGCAACGGAACCATTTGTTGGCGAAGATACAGGTCTCGCAGGCAAGACCCAGGTTCAGAGATTGGGGCCAACAAGGGAATCCGATGTAGTCTAGAACCACACCGACATTGTCACCCTACTCCGGAGGGCAGAGAGTCTCACCCAAGGTGTTCCACGACCACATGCACAAGGGGAATAGATCAATAGTGGTGGAAGGATCCGCAACTCATGATTAACATAGAATTGATTGCATAAACATCATTATATCCGCAAGATCATTCAGAAGAGTGTACATGTATTAAGTAAATAAAATTTTAAGGCATCACAGACATCATGCATGCATGTAACTCATATAATAAGACAGCAACCTGCAAGTGTATTGATAATCTTCAACCAAATCCATAGTTACATCGCTTCCACAGGAAGAGCTTACAAGTTTGTTACAGACGTCTTATCAGACAGAAAGATAGATAAGAGAAGCCTAGGAACTATAGAAATATCATGTTCAGACTGGGTTCCCTCTGCAGCATCTGCCTAATCCTCTTCAGTTGCTCTGCATTCCTCCCCTCTTTCGGCCGGGTGACGACTATTTATTCACCCGCCATCGCAACTGCTAGTTCCTCTTGCGTTCTTCTTCGGTTGCTTCTGGCTTCTCACTTGTTGTCTATGAGTTCTGCTCTCTGTCTTCTGTTGTATATTCTCTTCGTTTGTACCCATGCATCTGCTTTCTTCAGCTATCTCCTGTTCCCTCGCAACCTCGATAGCTCCGCTACTCATCGTAGTTGCGACTTGGTTGCAACTGCCATGTGTCGTTCTACAACCCAAAAATATGTTCTTTATTCAAAATTCAAAATATTCAAAATAAGTATTCAAAACAAGGGCCCCAACAGCTCCCAATCTGGTAGTTTCTCCCGTCCATTGACAAAGTCCTGATAACTGTGCCAAATCTTCGGTAGCCCAAGGATAGCCAAGCTCACCAAGGCATCATCCGCAATTGTGATTCCCACACTCCCCAACTCATCCCTACATTGGATAAACTTTGTGAGATATTTTGGAATACTGTCGCCCTTATCCATTTTGATTTTTCTAAGCTTATCTTTCAGCGCCAACTTCTTATGGTCCTTGCTACTTTGGAAAAGATCTATCAAAGCCTTCCACATTGGAAATAGAGTGGCTTTCCCGTGAAGGCTTGACACAATATAGTCCTTCACATCTACCAACATAATTCTTCTTGTCTTCGCTACCTTCTTTTTCTAGGCGTCAAGTACTGCAACATCTGTCGAAGTAGGCTTAGGAACATTGCTATCGATGAACTCCTTCAAACCATTATCTTCAAGCACCACCTCCATCCTGTCCTTCAAGGCTATGCAGTTCGAGATACCCTCAAGGGAATACTACAACTACAACCCATTGAAAGCCATTTCAATGAATACTCAACTGTTGCACCAAGAAATTCTTGCAGCAAATTCGAATTGTCCACCACTACAAAACTCAGCACCGCTTCAATAGTGCAATCTCCAGTGATTAACACTGCTTTGATACCATGTAGAAATTATACAAGATGCATGTATATTACCAGACTACCCTGATCTAACAAATTAATCTTATGTTAAATACATAATCCTTCCACTTAATTCTTTGCAGAAATTAAATTTCCAATTGCAAAACACATATGAACCAAATCAATCACACATAAACACAATTGTTTAACGGGAAAGCTTAAAGCTAAATACCCCAACTATCATATATTATGTATATCAATGGATCATGTAACAATATCATACAAAGCTTAGTACATCAAGCTCTCAGTAAAATCAACAATCATTACACGCTGTTATGCAGAAATTTGCATATCTATGCACCAATTTCTTGCCTCCAGACAGCCTGCCTCCACTGTGCAATCCCTGTTGAAGAAGACCCCTGAATGAATTTGAATTGGCCTTTCCTTGACTGCACAATCCTCATTGGCATCTCCAATGTGTGTCAGATGCATTGAATGCATCACTATAGTCACAACAAATAGTCCATCTCACCCTTTCACCTATCTCTCCACTGGGTCTCCACTGGAACTGACATGCAAGTAGTTAATTGTTGTATTTTTTTAGTTGCAAGTGAGTCTCTAGTTGTGAATTAATTAAATAATTAATTCACTAAACTCTCACTAGTTTATCTTCAGTTAGAACTAGATACAACTAGCACAACTGAGTTTAACTCACTTAACTGAGTTAAACTAAATAATAGCTCACATAACTACTCTTCCAACTCTGTCACAACTTGCCACTTCAGTTATAACTGAATCCTCCATGCATGAGTCACCATCAAACCCTAGGAATTGCGTAATTCCTTCATCCCACTGATTTTCCAATTCTGTTCACTAAAATAAAGTGCTCCAAGAGAATAAGTTGATTTTTATTGTCGGATTATTATTAAGGGCTAATAATAATCGACATGCATCTATTTTTAGATTAGAGATCTATAAATAGACTTTGCCCAATCTTCTAAAAATATAATCTCATCTATTTTTCCAACTTTATCAACCATCTACAAATATCTTCCTGCTACTTATAGAATATGCTCACCGTGTCTAAAAATAGACATACACCTAAAAATAGCCTGCAGGCCCCACTTAGTGAAGGTGCTTAATTTTCACTAAGCTCATCATCTTGTTGAATCTCAACACTCCCTCTCAACAAGATAGGGATTATCATTCACCCTAATCCTGCCTCTATGGGTATTCAAATTTTCTCCTGGTGAGCGCCTTCGTCAGAATATCTACATCCTGATCTTCCATAGGAATGTACTGAAGCAACATGATCTTCCGCTGCACACAATCTATGATATGATGATACCGAATATATATATATATATATATATATATATATATATATATATATATATATATATATATATATATATATATATATATATATATATATATATATATGCTTATATCTATCATGAAACACAGGATTAATTGAGATTTTAATGCAACTCTAATTATCACAATGTATCACTATAGGATCTAAATGAGAACTGAAAAAACCGACCAAGATCTTCCTCATCCAGATAGCCTCACATGCAGCTTGACTTGCTACCATGTATTATGCTTCCGCTAAACTAAGTGCCACGAATATTTTTTTCCTGTTGTAACAACAAACTGTTTTAGATCTGATACTGAAAACCTCTCATGATGTGCTCTTTCTGTCCATTCGGCTGCCTTCCCAATCTGCATCCATGAAGCCATGCAACTTCACCTCATCCGTCTATCTATACCATAAGCCATACTCAGATGTGCCCCTGAGATATCTCAAGACATGCTCGCCTGCCTTCCAAAAGATCTCGGTAGGCTTAACCATCACTTGACTAAGCTGGTTCACCACATAGCATATGTCCAGTCTTGTATTAACTAAATACATGAGAAAAACCACCAACTATCGATAGAGAGTAGCATCCACTACCTCTGTCGATGTAGCATCCTCTTTCCTCCAAATTTTTGGATGAGGAGTATCAATGGGCTTGTAGTCTTGCATGTGAAACTTACCAAGTATCTCCCTAGCATACTTTCCTTGAGACACAAACAGTTCACTTTCTCACTGCCATATTTCCAATCCAAGGAAATAATGAAGGAGGCCCAAATCCTTCATCTCAAACTTCTTTGCAAGATCTTCCTTGCATGAGTGTATCAACTGCTCATCACCCGTTAGTATTAAATCCTCAACATAAAGAACAATGATTAAAAGCTTACCCTCCACCACAATATGGTATAGGTTTGCATCCGCCTCACTCTTGGTGAAGCCAAGTCCAGTGAAATAGTTGTCGATCTGTGTGTACCAAGCATGGGGTGCTTGCTTAAGCCCATACAACGCTCTTTTGAGTCTGCACACATGCGACTCGCTACTGAAGATCTCAAATCCTTTAGGCTACTCAATGCACACTTCTTCCTCAATGATCCCATTAAGGAACACAATCTTCACATCCATCTAATGAATGTGCCAACCCATCTGCGCTAAGAGAGCAAGGATAGTCCTTATGGAAGAGTACCGTGCGATAGGTGTAAAGGTTTCTTCATAATCAGTCCCCTCGATATGTGAGAAGCCCCAGGCAACAAATCTTGCCTTATACTTCTCGATGCTCTGATCAACAACTTTCTTTACCTTGTAGATCCATCTTGAACCTACCACTGGTTTACCAAACAACCTTGGAAAAATCTCCTAAGAATTGTTTTTGACAATGGATTCATACTCCTCCACCATGGCATCTACCCATGTGGGCCCCTGCACTGCTTCCTCAAAGGAAGATGGCTCTGTCACGATACACTTGCTCATTATCGCCATGTATCTAGTGAATCGATCAGGTGAATGTCTCTATCTGCGCTGTGATGTAGGGACTCCTACATTCTGTGCTGCATCAAGCTTCAGTCTCTCAGCTTCTGTGCTACACCTTCTACTTGTTTTGATGTTTGGCTCTGCATGAGTGGACTCCTCCACTCCATGATCCTCCTCCTGTGGTTGATCCACATCTTGAGGCTCATCTTTGGGAACAAGAAGTTCCTCCTCTGCATGCAAGTGTAGCTCCCTCTCAAGCGATAACTTCATGGCTTTCACCTCATTGAATTTTATATCCCATCGCACCACAATCAACCGATTATTTGGAAAATACACACGATAATTATGGGGTGTTTATTTGTACCCCACAAATATCCCAACTTCTGCAGTCGGGTCCAGCTTCTTTCTGGCGTCCTTTGTCACATGAATGTAAACAGATGAGCCAAAAATCTTCAAATGAGAAAGATCAGGCTTCTTACCAGTAAAAGCTTCTTCAGGTGTACTCATGCGAAGTACTCTATGAAGACAACAGTTTTTCACATAAACCGTCGTGTTGCATGCTTCTGCCCACAAGTGCATCGGTAGGCCCTGGTCATGCAGCATAGCTCGTGCAACACCCACGATCGTTCTGTTCTTCCTCTCCGCGACCCATTCTGCTATGGGTTATGAGGTGCTATGAGTTCTCTTTGAATTCCTTCTTTTCTACAGAAGTCTTTGAATTCATTCGAGATATATTCACCACCACTATCGCTTCGTAGAGCCTTCACTTCCTTCCTCGACTCCTTCTCCACCAATGCTTTAAACTCACAGAATTTTGAGAATGTGTCACTCTTCTTCTGCATGAAGAAGATCCAACATCTACAAGAATAGTCATCAAAAAATAAAACATAATACCCGTGTTTTGTTGTTTAAGCAACCGAGAAAGGTCCACACACGTCTGTGTGAATTCTCTCCAAGATCACCGAAGCACGGTTCTCCTTCTCATGAAAGGTGGTCTTCACAAACTTACCCATATTACATCCATTGCACTGATCTGACTGTGCAAGAGTACCCTTGGGAATTCCAGTAGAAATTTGCTACAAAATCTTCAAGGCGCCATGGTGAAGATGGCCCAATCTCCTGTGCCATAATTTTCCCTCATCCCGCTCACCACTTCTTCTTCTTTTCCCATCATTGCAGCACAACCATCTACCTCCAGCTTGTAGAGATTCTTAACTCGAATCCCTATCCTCTTGGTTTGACCCATTGTTTTATGTCACAAGAAATATTTTCCCTCGCTGAAAACAACGTCATAACCTTTGTCCTCTAACATCGCGACCGTGACCAAGTTCTTCTTCAGACCTAGAACATGCATAACATATTTAAACATAAATGGTTTACCTGAGTCCCTCTCAAAGGTAATGGTTCCAATGTCGATCGCACTGTATCTACCATCGTCGCCCATCTCTATATGCATTTGGATATCTTTCTCCTCCAAGTCACTAAACAACTCCTTGTCTCCACGTCATCCCAATTTCAAATCAAATTTCACAGTTTTCATCCCCATGGAAAATCATAAATCGCAGTTTCTATTGGTTTCCTTTAAGACTTACCGATCCAAACGCTAATTGCGACATCACTGTAGCACTTCACCACATCATCGTGATCGCAAATCACATATTGTAGTTTTTATCCCCATTGCAAATCACAAATCACAATTTTTATTTGGTTCCTGTTAACACGTACTGCTCCCAATGCCAATTACAATATCGTTGTCGTACTCTGCCATCGGTCCCACCGCCACGTCACCCATCGCATTTCACAATTCAAAACCTTTTCCTGAACAACACTTCTGCTATCCCTCCAACTTTGCGATATTGCGATTGCGATATCGCATTTCACAGTTTGCAATTTGTATCTCGTTGCATTTATCACTTCGTAGTTTTTGTCTCCATCGCATTTTTCATTTCTCTCCCGCTCCCGAACAACACTTCCGCTACCCCTCTAACTTTGTGATATTGTGTTTGCGATATCACACTTCCGTCTGCCATCGAATTTTCAAAACATTCCGCTCCATAGCATTTTTGCGCTATAATAAAGCTTTAATAAGGTTTAAACCCACTCTTTCCATCTCTAAGCTTTGTTTCATGTGTTGAGCCCTCCATTAGCACCTTTAGCCCATTTTCCTCCAAACTGCAAGCCACACTTTGTCAAGTTTAGTTTATCATGAACAGTTGCATGGTTAGAAGCATGATAGCATGGTAAATAGATAAGAGGATAAGTAGGGTGTATTTAACTGATTGGCCTAGGTAGGTGCAACCTAGTTTAGTTTATTTTCTATCATTTCCTTTTTGCACATCAAATTAGTTTCATTTCCGTCATTTCCTTTCTGCAAATTAAGTTAGTTTCCTTTCTATCATTTCCTTCCAACAATTTACTTTTTAGGTTTTATCATAGTTTAAGAAATAGAACCCTTTCATAAAGCAGAAGAGGATGACATGAACAAAATGCATCTGTTGTGTATATAGCACTGTCACCTCCAATTTTGTACGAACCTCGGGTTGATAAAGTAAATTAGGGCAGGCTCTGGGAGTTGCAACACTCATGGTGTAATACTAGGGCTCACCACCCACCATACAGGTGATGAACCTTCCATTCTCAAGGAATCCAATTGAATCTTATGTCATCTTCTTGAAGGTTCTGAATTCTGTAATAACCCTCCAATTGAAAAATCCAATTATCCAGCTTTGCTGCATTCACTTTGCCATTATACATTGGTAGCTCAAATTTGACATCAAGTTTAAGTAAGGGTGATTTACCAGCTCCTTTTTAAGTATGTGGATGAATATATTGTAGGGTTGTGGTAGTGGAATATGATGATGAGGAAGGTGAAGATGATGGTGACGATGATGGTGGAGTGGATGGAGGCTTCTTACCATCTCCATGGCCTCTTCCTCCTAGAGAACCCTCTCCTGTTGGAGGCCTTGAACTCTCTCCTTGCATCCTTACATTCCTTTCCTCCTAGAGGACTTTAACCATCTTAGTCATATCAAAGAATTCCTTCCTGAATGCTCTCTCATCTTCTGTCATGATAGTTTCTCTTTCATGAGACATGTTTACTGAAGACTCAACTTCAACTTGAGAATGTGATGGTGTTGAAGACTTTGGAAACCTTGCCCTTTTTCCTCTTGACCCAACTGCAGGGCTCTCAACCAGCTTCCCTTCTCCTCTTTTGAGTTTTAACCTTGTAAACATGACACAAACTTGCAAACAATTAGATCCCTTGCACAAAAAAACCTAAGAACTTGAGCTCTAATGCAAAATATGATCTGAATGGAGGATGTTATTAATGCTCAGATAATTCCCCTTTCAGATATTATAAACAAATGTTTTATGTGTGCTTAAGGGTTCATGTTTTCTTGCAAATTATCAAGTCCCATGAGTGTTTTTCATGTCAATTTAGTGAGGAATTTAACACAAAAAAACAAGACTTGAAAAACAGAAAATAAAGTATAGAACATCACCATACAAAACATTAACACATGTATTTGATGAAGGAGTTCACCCCTCCTGGGCTACATCTCCTTGGTCCAACTTCCATGTCTTGGGCCTCTATATTATTCTCAAATTTTCAAATTGACCTATTTACAATGCTCTTTTTCTCTTGTAACTTGCTCCAATGAGTCCATGATGGCTCAAAATGGTCAGCGATCCTCTTTTTGAGTCTCAATTGGTCGAAAAATGCAAATTTTATGGCATTTTAAAATTTTCCCACTAAATCTGACCCTAAAATAGCTAACTATAACTAGAACTGGTAGTCTGTCGAATCTGGAGTCCGCCAATTAATCCGCAATTAAATTTTAATTGGAGTTTAAGCACTAATTAATCATGGTTAAGCGCTAACTGCGTGCTTTAAACTAATCCTCACTTAAGCTGGATTAGGCACATTAATAAAAAAGTTTAATGCTAAATAATCGTGGGTTAAGGTTTGTTAATCTCCATGCATTTTCTTGGGATATAAACATACATGCTTTAGTTTGAATTATATGTAATCCAAGGAAGTAATATAATTCACAAATAATAGGCATTTCAAATTCCTTAGACATACTTTGAGAAAATTACTCATCTCATCATTGTTGCTGGCAAAAATAAGATCATCAACATATACAAGAGTGATTAGCAATTTATCCTTGTCCAAGTTCATGTAAAAATTACTTTCTTCCACCCCCTTTTTGAAACCTTGGTGTTGTAGATAATGATCCAATCTTGCGTACCAAGCTCTAAGAGCTTGTTTCAATCCACATAACACATTTTCAACTTACATACAAATTCTTTTTCTTCTGTTAGATCAAACCCTTGAGGTTGCTCCATGCAAAATTATTCCTTAGATCACCACTTAGAAATGATGATTTCACGTCCATTTGATAAAATTTGAACCCTTTTGAACAATAAAATGCCAAAAACATTCTTATAGCTTATAAGTGAGCTACTGGGGAAAAATTTTCTTCAAAGTCAATTCCTTCAATTTATGAGTATCCTTCACAAACAAGCCTTGCCTTGTTTCTAATGATTTGTCCATCCTCATTCATTTTGTTTTTGAACACCCACTTGGTTCAAATTATATTTTTATCTTTTGGACAAGGTACAAGTTCCCATGTTTCATTCTTTTCGATTTGAAACATTTCTTCTTCCATAGCTTCCACCCAATGAGGGTCCTTACTAGATTGAGAAAAATTTTCGGGTTCTACCATGGATAGTAAGGCAACATCATCTTTTCTTGGTCTACTTTTCATCCTTCTTTGGATTTTTATTCCATCATCTACGTTACCAATAATCTATTCTTTCGGGTGGTGTTTTTGGAGGAATTTTACTTTTGATGGAGTTTGAGATGGTTCCTTTTGATTTTCTTGGTCCTTTTCTTCCTTTGTTGAATCTTCCTCAAATTCTTCAAGAATAGAATCTTCTTCATGGTCTTCAATTTCCTTTTCTTGAAGTGCTTTGTCAATCTTTACATCAATTCTTTCTACTACCTTTCGTATTCGATTATTGTAGCACTTTTATGATTTTCTCCTTCTAGAATATCCAAGAAATATTCCTTCATCAACATGAGAATCAAACTTGCCTCGTGAGTCATCATTGATCTTCATAAAGAATTTGCTTCCAAATATTCTAAAATATTTCACTAAATCAGGTCTTCCTTTCCATAATTCATACATATTCTTGTCATTATTTGGACTTAGTTGAGCTCTATTCAAGGTATATACTTATGTCTCGACTGCTTCTCTCCAAAACTTGGCCTGCAAATCAACTTCTAGTAACATCATTCTTTCCATTTATTATACAGTTATGTTTCTTCTTTCCACTACTCCATTTTGTTTAGGAGTTCTAGCTACATAGAGTTCTCCTTTAATTCCATGTATTTTACATAAATCATTGAATTACTTTGAAGTGAATTATCCTCCTCTATCCGTTCCAAGACACTTGATTTTTCATTCTTTTTCATTTTCTACAAGAGCTTTGAAATTATTAAAACATTCAAAGGATTCAGATTTGAATTTTATAAACAATACCCACATAATTCTAGAATAGTCATATACAAATAGAGCAAAGTACCTTTCTCCTTGTAGAGATGGAGTTCTGGTTGGTCCACCTAAATCTGCATGTATGATCTCCAAAGGTTTTGATGTTGAAAATTCCTTAGTCTTGTAGAAAATTCTAGTTTTCTTTCCATGTTGACATGAGCCACACACAACCTGTTCCGAATTTACAATTTTTAGAATGTCCCTCACTGCACTCTTTCTGCTGATATTAACCAAGTTGTCAAAGTTTAGATGTCCCAATCGTTTGTGCCATAACCAAATTTCATCTATTCGACTCATATATAATTTTTATTCTTGAATTTTACTCAAAATGTGTACGTTATTTGATGTTCGTACTCCTTTTCCCACAATTTCTCCTGAAGAGGATTTTTCTTATCTCACAATTTTTAGTATTGAAGATAACATTAAGTCCTTGGTTGCAAATTTGGCTAATGCTTAGAAGATTGTTTTTGACCCCTTCTACCAATAGTGCATTTTATGCTTTTCCTTTTCCATTAACAAGAGAAATTGTTCCTTTTCTGACAATTTTAGCAGATCCACTTCCAAAGGATACATTTCCATCCTTTTTTTTAATGAGATAAACTTATTTTTTTCACTGTCATGTGTCTTGAACATCCACTATCCACAAACCATTGATTTTCATCACTTTGTGCACCTAAATCTAGAGCACATTTATTTGTAGTGGCTTCCTCCTTTTTCAGCTCTTCCCTTTTTTGACATAAATGGACGATTTTCTGCATCATGACCAAAATCATTACATTTTGAACATACCAGATCTTACTTAGCTAAACGATCAAATGAATTATAGGTCTTGATTTTAACTTGTTCTTTTGAGCTAAGAGACTTGCTTTGATAATTGGTCTTGTATCTCCTTGAGTTATTATCCTTGTAAGCCTTGCAATGCTTAGCTTGATGACCAAAATTTTTACAGTAGAAACAATAACCAAGAAAAATAGTTTGATACCTATTTGGATATCCTTGGCTTGATGTAATATTCCTCCACGGAGATATATTTCCTTCATTCCTTGGGTTGTTGTAGGTGGATCTTTGGTGGAATGACTTCTCCTCTTTTGGATGATTGCGAAGGATGTCAACATAACTTCTTTGGATTTCTTCATTGGCATTCTTCTTTGAACTTGATGATTCACCCTTGAAACCAATTCCAGCCTTATCACGTTGATGTATTTGAGTATTAAGGATGTTATCAAGTGATTGAAAGCTTTTCCAACTTTTATTAACCTAATTCAACTCTTTCTTTAGAGAGACACTTTCAACTTCATGTTTTTCACATATTTCTTCTCTTTCTTTTAGTTTGTTGTTCAAAAATTATTCCTTCCTTTTTGCTTCTTCCTTTTCTATTTTGAGAGAAATGACTTTATTCCTTAATTTCTAATTTTATTCAATAGCACTCATTAGTAATTCATCTACATTTCCTTCATCTTCTTTTTCAGAAAAAATCATAATTTGTAAATTCCATGAATAATACTTCACCGCTTCCAGCATAGTCATATTCTTCATCAGACTCATCATTATCCCTTTTGAGTAGAAAGGTATTTTTAGTTGATATTTTATTTGTAATCAAGAATTCTTCTTCATCAAAGTAATCTTGTTTGGAGAAGAAATTCTTCTTATTTGACCCTTTCTTCTTGAACATCCTCTTTTTATATTCGTCTTCATCATCGCTATCATGTTTATGAGGACATTTTGTAGCATAAAGTCCTATTCTTCCACACTTAAAACACATGAGAGGATACTTTCCTTTGAGCTTGGACCCTTTCCTTAGTTTCTTCATGAATTGTGTTTGTTATGTTTCAGTATTGGAATCATCACTACTATAATTACAATTTTTCCCTTTATTTGATGATTTTGAGGCCTTGAATGCAACTTCGTTGGAGTTTGGGATTTCTTTTCTCATTCCATATGAAATGAGAATTCCATGAAGTTCATCCATGTTTAGAGTATCCAAGTCCTTTATTTCTTACATGGAACTTAATTTGGAATCAAGCTGTTCTGGAAGTGATAAAAAAAAAATTTGGACAACTGTGCTTTCTTCAATGTTTTCACCTAGACCCTTGAGAGAGTTGAAAACTTCATCCACTCGAAGGAAAAAAACTGCAATATCTTCTTCTTCATCCATCTTAAGACTCTCAAATTTTCTTCTATGAGTTTGGATTTTTTCCTTCTTGACCTTAGAGTCTCCATCATAGATAGCAATAAGCTTGTCACACATTTCCTTGGCAGATTCATAGTTCATAATTTTTGTAGACTCTGAATACGAAATTCCACTTATTATGGAATTTAGTGCTTTGGAATTTGCTATATAAATTTTCCTTCTGTCCTGATCTGTTGGTGGGGAAGATGGAAATTTATATCAATCTAGAAATGATTTCCATACTTGTAGTCCAAGAGACATTAAATAAAATGTCATCCTACATTTCCAAAAGGCAAAATTTGTTGCATCAAATTGGGGGATTTTTCATTGTTACTAAGAATCCTTCTTTCAGATGTTAGGATGATTATGAAGAAGTTGGCTCTGATACTAATTGTTGAAAATACTTAGAAGGGACGTGAATCAATATTTATTTTCAATTGTTATTTTTACCAATTAAGATTTTGCACAATTATAATTAGAAAATAAATAGTAGGAATTTTATTAGGAACAAATGAGGACACCAATCCTCCTTTTACAAAATTTTCAGTACAACGATGTTGAGGGCTCCAACCCTTCAAATTTACGAAGCTCCAACCTATTGGCAAGCTCCAACTTAGGCTTTATGAGGCATTAACCTCTAGGGCTCCAACCCTATCTTTCTCAAGGCTCCAACATTGTTTTAGAGGCTCCAACCCTTCAAATTTTTAATAAATAGAATGTATGTAAGACTTATTTCATCAACTAATCATCTTCTCCACAAGACTGCTCCAAGTTTTCAATGTGCTCACTCTCCAAAAGCTCAAACACTTCACTGCCCAAGGTTCTAGTTAATTTCACTATTCAAAGCTCCTAATACCTCACTTCAAGGTTTGCTTCAAATGATGCATGATATTAAGAACACAGGTCCAAGTATAGTATGATCAATAGCCTTCACATATGTCTGAGCGTTCTACCACATTCAATGGTCTGATATCAACACAGGTAGCCCTTAACTGATCTTTCAACGTTGGTGATTGTCCACGATTAAATGTTTCACCGGTTTGAGCCAATGGGTAAGGTTCCAAGGTTATGTTCCTTCAATTATGAGCCCTCCAATGTGTCACTGTTTTAGATATCCGTACCTTCTTCATCTCTCTTCAAATGATAACCTAAACAGAAATAACCCAATCACTCTCGACCTCCACAATTGTATCACCACAGTTATATTACCGCAGATGTATACCTATCACAATTTTAGGGTATAGGACCACAATTTTGAAGCTTATTTCCAGGGTCTGAGGCTAAATTCCATAGATCTGATCCTAGTCAAGTCATTGTAATTTTATAGGTTCGAGATTCAGGTGCCTGTCCAGTAGCTCGAAGTGTAATATACCAACAAATTCGAGGCACGGGAGGTCTACTTCTCTTCACAAGGTTCTGAGCCTTAGCATAGATCTGAGCTCTGAATTTCCTGTCACAGGTGACTAGTATATACAACAAATCGAGGTCTATACTCCTTATTGTTTGAGGTAATGATGACCCAATTTCATATATAACCCAAACAATAACTCTTCAAACCCTTCTCGGTGTCCCTAGTTCACGAGTTGTGAACTGTGGTATATCTCTGTAATGATCTTCACCGAATGATGATTTGAAATGAATTGTCTAGACTTGTATTTATACTAATTTTCAATCATAAAAGAAAGGGCATATCTCATGGTGGTGAAGCCGACTTATACAAGTAGGCTTAGGTCGACTAGGGTGAACAATATAATATATCATTAAAAAAAATCAATTTCTCACAAATTGAGAAGAGTAAGGGCTTGTTGGAAAGGGGAAAATGTAGTCTACAAGTTGGTGAAAGAGCGTTGGTGAAAGAGCAACGCGGCCAGGCCCTCCAACGTGTCTTATGTTCATCTCTAGAAAGTCAACTCTTCAACAGGTTCTCGCTAATTGCTCAAGGCTTATACGTTTTTCATCAGGTTGGTCCATTTTGGCATTTTGACTCTTGTGTCAAGGTTGATCAATTGGTGGCCCTCAATCGAGTGTTTCCAGCTACTGTATCTCGCTTCTCGTCTTAGGGGCAGAGGATTTTTGCGTTTCAATCTCTGGTTTCCCCACTTTGGGGCAGAGCTTTCTGACAAATAAAGGACATAGACCTCCATGATCTCCAGTCTATATGCTATGTATTTTATACTATTAATATAATGTGAATATATTTACTTGCAAAAAAATTATTAAAAATAAGAATACCTTTACATTATATAGATGTGAAATTTATATAAATATAAATAATATTATTAAGAACTAGAATAAATCTCTACAAGTACGTAGAGGAATAAATCTCTTTGGATACAAACCTTTTCTCAAATTTTGCACTCAAAAAGAGATTTACATATTAAGAGATTTGATCCTTCTCATGACATGACTTAGTAGAGCCTAAATTTAAATGATTCTATTAGTTTAATAAAAAAATTATTCAATTTAATATATGGAAATACTCACTCTAACTATCTTTAAATTAATTTTTTGATTTGATTATTAAATACATATTGAATTAGCAAACTTAATTTTAAAATGACATTTATCATAATTTTTACCATCATTACAATTTCCAAATTTTATTACAAAATATTATTTATAACTAAATTATTATGTAAAATAATTTATAATTAACTATCTCCAATATCATTTAAACACCACTTTATGAGCAGCTAAAATGATTTCAAATCAAGGTATTTGATAGGGAACTTAACCATAGTGAGTTCGTTTGCAATACTTTTAAGCAAGGAACTTGAGTTTTGCCATAAACAACCCCAATGTTTTCAAACTCAAGATAATACTAAAATCGTCTTTGAGAATTTGCAGTTTGAAAATTGTTATGTGACCAACTTTGAAGTCGGAACATTCCAAAAATATTCAAATTAATCGTAAAATGTTCATTGTGGTTGAAATTTTCCATGTATCTAACTTTGAAGGGAGGATTTTGCGAGGCGAGGTAACTCGGAGACCAAGCAACCAAAATGTGTACAGATCTCATTGTGTGAGACTCGGTTGAAGCATATGTACTCTTCTACGTCATACGTCATACACTCACATGCCCTGCCCTAACCTGCTTCCTTTCGGTCAGGGCTTCTTTAGACTACGCTTTTCCGGAGTTGTCTACCGAGGCCGCGTTTTGGCCCGGATGGCAGAAATCCGCCGGAATCCGGTCAACTAAATTTGCAAAAATCAGGTAGTTGCAGTGCTTGGAATCCATTTTTGATAGTGGAAATGGATTCAGCACTATCAAAAACCCCTGGGGCACTCAAAATACTAATGTTATGTTTAACAACTATAAACAAGTTTCTGGGCTACGCTCTTCCTTTCTAGTGCCCTCGGGCCTCACCAAATTATTTGTTGCCACGTGGTGTGGATTGAGTCTAACGAAACTTACGGAAAGATGGCCAAAACAAAGCGCGTATCCATGCTGTCTCCATACCTGTTGCCAGCCCACAAATCACGCGTTACTTAAAATTAATATTATTTAAAAGAAAAAGAAAAAGGGCCGCAGAGGATTATTAATAGGCGTAAATCTCAACCTTGGCATTGTGCAATTTTTGTGATCTCACATCTCTGTGTCGAGTGTTCCAATCTCAAACAAGAAATATTGACTCTTCGAATTTTGAGATTAAGGTTTCGGCAGGAATTGCGCTTAAGGGTTTCGGCTTTTTTGCATCAATTAGCAGTAACAGTAACAGGCGTGTTGTGAGTGCGAGCAAGAATGGCAGGCGCAGGCAACTACGCATTTGGAGCTTTTTTGGGCGTTGTGATGATAATGGCGGGAGGAGCAGCAGCAGCAGATGTGAGTGCACCATCTCCGAGTCCGTCAATGGAAGCAGGCGCTGCTTCGATGGCCATCGTTCCCTCTTTATTTGCCGCCGTCATGGCCTCATTCATCCCCTTCTTGGCTTCTCGATTTTACTGAATCTTTGGTCCATCTTTTTTGAAATGATGAGAGAGAGGCGGTCAGTGTTATCTCTGATAATATACCATATCGTTTATGCATATGACATTATGGCAGGGGTTTTGTGGAGGTTATTATTTTGTGGCTGAGAGACAAGATTACTTTGCCTTTGGTGCACGTATTTATTCATCATTGCTTCTTAGTTATAAAGAGATATCTTCACGGTACTTGCTATTCTATTTCAATATTTTTTTACAATAATATTGGATTTAACATATTACAATTACATTGGCGTGGCTGATTTAGGGTTTCTGTTGTTTTACAGTGTTATTTGTAAATTTCATTGAACCGTATGCTGTTATTTCTGGACTACTTTCTAATTGAATGAATGCAAACGTGTTTTTCTGTTCTGATGTTAGTAGCCGTGCAGGGGCTGAATCAATTTATGGATCTCACATTTCGTAGACTAGAAGTTTGAAATATTTTCAACATAATGTTGTGTCTTTCATTTTATTTTATTTATATGAATTGACTGCACATTGTTCAAAATGGTATTTTCGGAATTCAACCTAGCCAAGGTAATTTTGTGGTTTTATTCTAACCTAGTTTCCAATTAGTTAGGAAAATTATGGAAATTCTACCTAGATTTTTATAAAATAATTTTGTGATTTTATTTTACTTGTTTTTAATTAATTGATTTTTATAAAATTGGACTGAAATTTTTATAAATTCAAATTACAGTTATCTGAGTGTCATAATAGTTTTTGATGTAAAAAACTTATTTTCACCATAAAAATACAAACACAATTTAAACACTTTATTTATTTTTTTACTGTCCAAACAAATTTACAGCCTTAGTAGACTACGCCTAATGTTGTGTTCTTAGTACACTGCACATTGGTATTATTTTGGGGAATTCTCCTAGGTAGAGGGTTCAGTGTGGGAGAGGTTGTGTGTAATTTGTTGTGTTCTTAGTAGACTGCACATTGTCCTGGTATTTTGGGGAATTCTCCTAGGTAGAGGGTTCAGTGTGGGAGAGGTTGTGTGTAATTTGTTGTGTTCTTAGTAGACTGCACATTGTCCTGGTATTTTGGGGAATTCTCCTAGGTAGAGGGTTCACTGTGAGAGAGGTTGTGTGTAATTTCTCTGAACTAGGCGATGATTAGAATGGTAGCTTGGCTGAAGACAGCTGGCATTTCCTTAGTCATTGAGCTCTGTTTTGAGTCAAAGGCAGAGGAGATGAAAAAGGCTTCCTCCAAGTAGTTCAATTTTTGCATTTTTCCCCGTGATTTAAGAAATTATAGTTTTAAGAAAATTAAGAGAATTATAGTTTTAAGTTAATGAGATTGTATAATTATTTAATTTTTATCCAAAATGATAAATTATTGTGATTTTATTTAAAATTACATCAATAAAATAAAAATATAAAGTCAAAGAATAAAAAACAAGAAGTCAGATTTTATATAGATTGTGAAAAATAATAAAATAACGTTTAGTTAGTAAAGTGATTTTAATCAATATAATAGTACAAGTTCATTCATATAAATTAAATGGTTGATGAATGTTTATAACACATCTCATGTTTAAACCAAATGTCCCACTTATATAAGTGTTGTCTTTTCTTCCTTACCCAACCAAATGCCCCACTTGTATAAGTGTTACCTCTTTCTCTCTACCCAAAATGCTTCAGTATTTTCATTGACCAGAGAGACACTCTACAATCCAGTATGGGGTAAATCTCCTCTAAACATGTAAACTTAGTATTTAATATTCAACATGGGGTAAATCTCCTCTAAACGTAATATTTAATATTCAACATTTTTGGGCCAAATATCATATTTATGAAATAAATATAAAAGAGATATAAAGAGATATGTTAAATAAATAAAAATATATCAAATAGGATTAGAAATAAACATCTAATTATATACCAAGCCTATGGGCCAAAAACCATGGTAAATAAGAGAGGTATGGTAAATAAATAAAATATAAATAAACTAGATGTATGGTAAATAAATAAAACCTCTTTATATTTATTCCATAATCCTCTTTATATTTACAAACACTCAAAAGAGATTTTATTTAGATGAAGTCTATGAGCCAAATACGATGGGCCAAATTATTATTAATACCATGCTAAAAAATATTATTAACCTTAATATTAATATTAAAAGATCAATATTAATATATTATCATATTAATATTATTAAATTTAATAAATTTGGATTAATACAATATTAAATTTGTTATATTATAATATATATTAATATATCATGATATATATTTAACTCTAGATATATATGAGAGGGAAGAATAAAGACAGAGTGATAGAGGTGGAGAGATAGGGGTAGTCACAAGGGAGAGATGGAGATAAACTGAAGGAGAGGGGAGAGAAGGAATGAAGAGAGAGAGAGAGAGAGAGAAGGGTAAGAGAGGGAGAGGGAGACAAAAAGATGGAAGTGGGAGAGAGAGGAGAGAGGGAGGGAGATAGTGAGAGGATTGGAGGGTAGAGAGAGAGAGAGAGAGAGAGAGGGAGGTAGGAGAGAAAGGGAGAGAGAGAGGGATAGAGAAATTCAGTTGGAGGGGGAAAGAGGGAGGGAAGAAGAAAGACATAGAGAGTGAGAAGCGGAGAGATGGAGGGAGTGACAAGGGATAGATGGAGAGAGAGCGTGTATATTTAGGGGTGAGATAAAGAGACAAAGAAGGACAGATGTAGAGAAGAGGAGAGAGAAGTAGAGGCAGAGGGATATAGTAACAGAGTTGGAGAGAGAGAGGGGATTGAAGGGTGTTATCATTATGTAATTTACGAGATTGTGAGAATAAACACAGAGCACAACGTCAAAACCACTTTTGAAGTTGGGATCTAGCCCTGCCAGCTTCAGAGAGGGATCTCTCTATAAAATTTAACTTTATTTTTAGTGAATTTTAGGCTAGTTATTACTGTACTTGATTGTTTGTTTGATTTAGATTGTTTGGTTGATTAAATGGCTATATTTCCATTAGACTATGGAGTCATAAATATGTAACTAGATCTGCATCAATTTTTGAAGGAGTCTCACAGGGCAAGCTAGGTTTCATTAACTAGATCTTTTAGGATTTTAAGTGAATTATGAAAATAGAAGAAGTGTAGAATTACATAGAATTTGAAGAGCAATGAAGTATTCTTCAATCTGACCTCAATAGAAAACATGTAAATTGCAAACAACCAGAATAAGGTGTTCTAATTAACATATCCTATTCATCACAATTTCTGTTATACAATTAAGATTTTCATAATCACGGAGAAAGGAAAAAAATGAATAACACAATTACAAAAGAAAAAACATCACCAGTGAATACACCACATGAATCCTGTGAAATTTCCTTGTATTATTGATGCTCCCAACAAATTGGAAATCACAATGCTTCAATAGAAAAATATACTCAGTACAGTGAAGTATTTATAATAATTTACAAAAAGGATTTACAGAAACGATGTCTCAACTGACAATGCATTATTAGCGTAATATTGAAAAATAAAATATAATTGTTACAAAATAATAGGCTAGGAGGACAATTATCTGGAATGATGGCACTGTTTTGGAGGAAACAGATGATGAATGGACCTATTTCTGGGTTGCGTTGGCTGATGTGTTGGGTGATGTGCTGGCTAATGCTGATTGTCTCCAAATTACTAACTAATCCTGTATCTCCCAAAGTTTATCCCATCGATCTTCATTTGGGATGATCAATTTAATTACCTTTTGGTAAATCTCATCGACTTCAGTGTATCTAGAAAAAGTGGGCTTTACAACAAAGGTATGATTTACTTCATGTTGGATGAAGAAATCATTACTCTTCGCTTCTAAAATTGCTTTGCCTATCATACTGCCTTTGGTGCTATCCCTGGAAATTTCCTTCAATTTATTGACATAGTCTTAATAAGCTATCAACTTATCATTTATCACAAACAAAGAAGGGGTGTTAAAGGCTCTATTCTAGTAAAGAATCTATTAACTTCTATTTCTAGACTGTGGCACTTTCTTCCAGCTGAACAACTAGATTCTTCTTAGTAAGAATCCTCTTCACTTCCAGAATGGTTTTCGTCCTATCATCTACTCCCAAACCATCCAATTCATATATGTTTTTGGAGTTCATGAACTTGATGATGTTGGTTGTTGTTGTAGGCATTTCTCCCAGCTCTTGTTTGATGTCAGTTATAGCATCAACTGCTCTTTTTATCAACTCCTTTTGCTCAAAGATAATCTGGATGTAGGGCCAGATTTCAGCAATGGAGTTCATGATATATGCCCAGATGATTTCCTTGGCTTGGGCCAAGGTCTGTCCTATTGTTGATTCTCTTTCTGACTTCTGCAATATTTCTATCAACTTCTAAGCTCTTTGTGCTTCTGTGAATGAGAAACTTCACTCCTTGTCCTCTGGTCTTACAATACTTTAACCTAATCTTGTAGCTTCTTAATCTCTTATGTCTGAATGGACAGATTTTCCACTACCTTTTTCAACTGTTCTGCACCATCTGATGTCTGTGTAGTCTGTGGAGTAGATGTTGTAGTTGTAGGAATGGCTATAAGAGGTACAAAATCCAATGGAACCATGGAAAACTTTGTAGTCTGATCCTTTTATTTTATCATTTTTTCCATTTTGGTCTCCATCTGTCTTATCTGTGCATTCTTCTCCATGATGAGCTTCATCATATCAGTCTTTTGGGTCTCTATCTCCTCAATATCCTTGGTAAGAGGATCTTCAATAGTTGACAACTTCAACCTTTTTCTCAATGTTGCTATGTCAGCATTCTTCTTTTTGATTATCTCCTCTGAAACCTTCATATTAGAGGGATCATATCCTATCTTAACCACTACATCTCCTAAGTATTAAATCCTTGTATCCTTAGCAAGAGAAGAGATCTTCTCCATTTTCAAATGTGACAGGATGTTGTACAAAGAAACCTACAATTTGGAAAAATTCATTGTTGTGTTAGTCAAAGTTGAAGAGATCATTTCACCTGTCTGCTTGTGCATCTCCATTTGATCAATGGGATGAATGTCCTTTATGTTGAATTCAAAGGTTGTCTTCTTGTTGTCAGATGATGACTTTGACTATGGTATTTGGGCCTCAAGGAAGGCCATTTGCATCTTACCCTTCTCTAAATCAAATATTGACAACAACCTGCTTTGAACACGAGAAGTCTGCTTCTAGAATTGGGCATAGGTGTTGTTCTTCAGGATCTCATTTTTTAGCTTTATCTCCCTGAACCTGTCAAAAACAAAAAATATCCTCTCCTTCTCACCTTAGAAAACCTTAGTTGTCTGGATAGCTTGTTGCTAGTCATGAGATATTGAAGAAGTAGTGGATTGGCCACCTACTTGAGAAGAATAAGGTGTTTCTTTAGTGACCATAGCAACTTCTTGCTCCGAGTTTTTGTCTGTGTCAACTTTAGGATTTAGCTTTGTCTTTTTTCTGTACATTATCTTGAATTATTTACCTACAGTATCAGTCACTGACGGTGACTCTTCTTCCCTTTTCCTTTTCCTTTATTTTTCCTGTGGGACAAGAGTTTGTGATGTCGATGTTGATACTAGCTACCCCTCAGCTTCCTGTAATTTTTTTTCAAACCATTCTAGCTAGTTCATGTACTTTTCTATCTCAGGCCTCTGTGTATGTATGTAGGGAGTAGTTTTATTCTCTACTCTTAGCTTTAAAATTCTTCCCAGAGGGTCATAGGACCAAGTGAAGCTCAAGCTGAGATTCATCTCTTTCAATATCTTATCTGCTTCTTCCCCTGCTAACCTGCTATTACAAATAAAGGGCCCAATCTGTGTTTTGATCCTAAATTGGAACTTCGTCTTGGTTGATACAAAGTGAATTTCATCTGCATTCAACATATGTCTAATATACTCAAGAGAAAAAATCCTCATGGTGATTCGGATCTTGGGGGGAGGCCCCCAGGATCTAAAAAAAGTTGGAATGGATCTGACCAGATCTGCAAAATTACAATGCCAGAAAAAAGAGAGAACACAAAGAAAATAAAACCACAAAGAAACTTGGTTTATTAAAACAGAGAATAACTTTAGAAGCTACATTGTGGTGGAAAATCTATCCTTTTACAAACTAAGGCTTGTTATTTATAGCCTTATTTGAGTTACAATACCATGTGTAGATACCATAGGTGGATACCATGGGTCAAAACCATGGGTCAATACCATGGGTAGATACCACTTACAATACCATGGGTTTATTCCATGTGTGGATGAATACCATGTGTGGATACATACCATGGGTGGATGAATATCATGGATAGATGTCACTTACAATACAATGGGCGAATAAATACAATGGGTGGATGAATACCATGGGTCGATGAAATTTACAATACCATGGGTAAATTCCATGGGTGGATGGATAACATGGGTAGATGAATTCCATGGGTGGATGCCATTTTCCATTCGGATCATTCCTCCCTCCTTAAGAAACAATGGTCCCCATTGCGTGAAGTTCCCTCCTGAGAAGCCTTTGTTGAATGTGAAGAGCCACTGAAGAGAAGGGTTTTCTGTCGTTAACCCATAACCGTGATGAACGAAGATCCGAGGATAGAGATACTCTGTAATGTTTGTGACCAACTGTGATATTGACAGTGTGTGGCCTAGCAAATGGACTTTGATGAGAAGGATTTTGTGCAGTTGACCCATAAACGTGATGTTGATTGTTAATGAAGTAGTAGGTGCCTACATAGCTTGGGGTGGGAGGGAACGTCTCCAAATAACCCAAGTCGAACACTGCTATGCTGAAACTGATGAATGTGAAGCAGGTGCCTACTAAAGCGGGGTGGGAGGGCACGTCTCCAAAGGGAACTCGCTCCGAATGTTGCTCCAAATTTAAAATGAGCATAACTCGGTCAATATAACTCAGAATATTTATTATAGCCTGTTTTTGGAAATGGAATGGTCATTCTGCATCTTCTTATATATTTGAAACTGCTATCTGGAGACTATAGAATCTCAGACTCACGCTGGAATTGTCTCGCCGTCAAAACAATTCTGAAAAAATAGCTAATTTTAAATCAACAATAACTCCCACATCCGAACTTCGATTCGATCGATTATTTTTTTGAAATTGGGTGATTTTTCAAGGAGAGCTCAGATATATAGTGATTTATCAGAAATTTTGCAATGAAAACTGTGAAAATGACAGGAGAGCCGTCGTCCACGAATTGTCGTCATAACATTTTTTGCAACATTGCTGATTTAGAATCAACAATATCTCCCTCATCCGAACTCCAATTTGGCCGATTTTTTTTTGAATTTGGGTATTTTTTTGTAAGGAATCCAGAATTGGTCTTATTTTTTTGTAACTTTTTCACCAAAATTTTCAGATATGATCTTCAAAATCGCCGCCCAAAAAAATCATGGAGTTCGCTGAAGATTGCTGCCAAAAATTGACACTGAAATATGCTTCAAACCGTCATTCCCATGGATTCGTAACCTGAATCTGATAACACTGATCCGGATTTATTCGGGAATGCAACAGAATAAACATATAACCATAAGTACAAAGATGCAATGGAAATAACACTGCATTTCATTAATATCAAAGAACTGAAATTTTCTTATAAACATAATGGAAATAAACTAGCTAGGGCGCTGGTAGCTATCTCTAAAATGAGATGTGGCGGCTACATGCCTTTGAATTTTGGGAGTTTATAGGGAGCAAGCTCACACCCATAGATTCTTATCTCTGTATAATTCCGGTACAAGTACCAGTCTCCTGTCTTGGCCTGATATGACAAATGTAGTATCCTTTGTATGTCTTCACCTATTCTAGGTTCAACTGTACTGCTCATAATACTCAGGTCTGGATGCACAAACAATTCAATGAATTGTTTGTATGAAAATTCCTTCTGTTCTTTCATCACTAAAGATGTACAGAAGATGATTGATTGCTGGTTACCATTTTCATCAAGCTTCTGCATGGAAAATTTGAATCTATCTGCATGATAATACACAAACATATGTAATAAAATCGAAGAGTATTTAAACACTTCTTCAGTCTGAAATTTGATGAATTGATCATGGATGTTGTCTGCCAGGAATTGGCTGAAATTGAAGATGATTGATGGTTTACAATTTGTGGAAAAGATAGAGAGGAAGCCTAAAATGGGTTCATCTACCCACTGATCAAAATAATAGCCAAGAAGGTATGAAATGACTGTTATAATCTGTTTTTTCTTGATCAGGGAATATGGAGGAAGGGTATGGAGGGTTTTTCTTTGGAAATTGAGTATTTCTAGGTAGGAAAATGTCAAAGATCTTAGCTCTTTTGGAAAAAACAAGCTTCTGGTATATTCATTGAGGGCTTCTAGGGAGAAAGGGGTGTTATTTTCCACTGAGGGAGCTTGCATCATCTGGTCAATTGATTGGGCAATGATGGTGAAAAGGATTTCACCAATAGGGGTAATGATAGCTCTCTGACTAGGAATGTAATAGGCTTGACACTTTCAGATAAAATTTAGGGCATTGTATGTGTGAGGGAAGATATAATCAGGAAAATTGGACTCCTAGAGTCCAATATCATCAGATTTGTCAATGTATTTATCTTCTAACCAACAATACATCTCAAACAACTCAAATTCACACTGTGTTTCATTAATTTTGTAATCCCTATTAGCTAGAGGAACATGATCTAAATCTAAGGGAGGGTGGACCAATGGATTGAAAGTTTCCTCCTGGTTTTTATTTTTAGGAGGCATACTCAATCGATTTTGAGGAATTCAAGTGGAATTAAGATGGAAAGGTTTACCGGGAATGCGCAGCAGCTCTGTAATTAGTTGAAGGAAACAAAGTAAGTGATGTCTCTTTGGTCGGAGACAATTCAACTATTAAATACTGGCACACTAGAAATCTATAGAGAAATTGAATATGTAGAAAATGAAGCAGAGTAAAGGTCGAAAGGATGGAATTGCATGGTTTATAAGAAAAGTTGGGTTTTCCATTGTATATGGTGCAGATCCGTTAATTTAACGGTCATCAGGTTTAATTAAATGTGTTAATGGATAAAATACCACATGAGTCGATTTGATTGGTAATAGATAGGTGATGTGGCGTAATGGGACTGCAGAGGTAATGGGTAGGGACGAGAGTTTTTAGGAAAAGGGGAATGGTGGGTGGGGGGGGGGGGGGGGGGGGGGGGTTGGGTTGTACTAGGCGGTTAATGGTTTAGCTGGACTGGGGTCCAAACGGTGGAGAGGAGGCCACGTGGTAGTGGTTTCGAGGGGGGTGTACTAGGCGGTTAACGGTTTGGGTGGAGTGGGATCCGAACGGCGGAGAGGAGGCCACATGGTAGTGGTTCCGAGTGGTGAAACTGATTTTTTCGCATCCCCACCTCGGTGGTAAAGCTAGGATGGAGAATGGGGGGGGGCAGGCGGGTGAAGGTTGATGCGAGTCATCGATCAGGGAGTAGGTGAATTGGACAAAGGACAGGTGCAATTGGTTTAACATCAAATGATATTATGGGTAGTCGGGTAGTGGTACATTAAGTTGGGTCAAAAAATTTAGGATATATTGTAAGAGAGATTAAACATGTTACTCATGTGCCCGATACTTGAAACTTACGATAAAGTGATTTTATCACTTATTCCTTTATGTGCCAAATACATAGTGAAATGAAACTTTATGATATAAACATTTTGATCCTTTTTAAAATCCCAAAACAATTCTACCTACCCTTTAAATTTTGCATTCTTTTTCTAAACTAACATTTTTTATTTCTTCTAGGGGTGAATTTAGACTAGCAAACCCATATTTTTTTTATGAAAAATATATTCTACTCTATCACTTATTTCTCCTATTGATTCAGATTAAACAGTTGAATCAATTTCATTTTCTACCTAACTATTTATTTATCAAGATCAGATTGTTTGTTGAATCTTTATTCTCTAAACTAATTTACAAAAATTCAAAATTGTTCAACCATGATTAAGTTGTATGATTTGAAAAAATAGCTAGTCATTGTGGAATTTTTAAACAAGCTGCACACAACCTTATTTATTTGACATAAAGAAAACTATCTATCAGTAGTGGAATTTGAATTTGCAGCACTTTCAGTGTTCTTGTCTCTATTTTTTCTTTTGTGGGGTTCTGATTTCATTTTTATTCTTTTTCAACTTTTCTTTCTTTTTGTCTTTATTCATTTTTTAGATATACCCTCTTTTCATTTTTATTTTATGTATTTTTTTTGGAAATCATTTGTATATAGAAAATTATTTACAATATAATATTACTAAGACAAAATACTTAATCACCTTGAGATACTGTAAATTATAGGACCCTAACAGAGGGAAAATAAAGAGAGAGAGAGATAGAGAGAGAGGAATGGAGTGAAAAGAAAAAGAGAGATAGATAGAGAGGGGATTGGAGGGAAAATAAATAGAGAGAGAAATAGAGTTGGAGGGAAAAGAGAGATAGAGAGATATGGGAGGTATGAGAGAAAGGGAGAGACAAGAAGGATGAGAGAGAGGAGGAAATTGATGGGATGGGGGAAGAGAGAGAGAGAGAGAGAGAGAGAGGTAGGAGAGAAAGGGAGAGAGATGAAGGACGAGAAAGAGGAGGAGAGAGGGAGGGAGAGACGAGGATAGAGGGAGGGATAGAGAGATGGAGTTGGATGGGGAGAGAGGTAGGGAAGAAGAAAGAAATAGAGTGATAAGTGTAGATAGAGAGGGAGTGACAAGAGAGACATGGAGAGAGAGTGTGTATGTTTGTGGGTGAGATAAAGAAACAAAGAAGGAGAGATGGAGATAGGGGGGAGAGAAGGAGAGATGAAGGGATATAGTAACAGAGTTGGAGGGTGAAGAGAGAGAGAGAGAGGTGGGAGAGAAAGGGAGAGAGAGGAAGGAAGAGAGAGGATGTGAGAGAGTGGAGAGAGGGAGGGAAAGAGAGATGGAGTTGGAGGGGGAGAGAGAGGGAGGTAAGAAGAAATACATAGAGAGAGAAAGGTGGAGAGAGAGAGAGAGGGAGTGATAAGGAAGATGGAGAGAGAGCGAGAGAGGACAATAGGAGGAAAGAGAGAGAAACGAGGGAGGAGAGAGAGAGAGAGAGGAGGAGGAGAAGGAGGGAGGGATATATATATATATATATTGCATAAAGACTGTGTATGTTTTGGGGGTGATATAGAGATATATAGGGAGATAGAGATATTTATGAAAGGTGAAGAGAGGGAAGAAGAGAGAGATAGAGAGAGGGAGGGAGGGGCAAAGAGATTGATAGATATGGAATGAGAGAGCGTGTGTGTTTGGGGGGGTGAGATAGATATATAAAGAAGTAGAGTTGGATGGAGATATATATATAGATGGAGGGGGGAGAGAGGGAAGAATATTTCTTTCACTAGATGCATTGATTTCAACGTAGATGGCAATTTCTAATCCTATTTGATTGTTTGCACTAGATGCATTGATTTTAGTGTATGCATATTTCTAATGATATTTTATTGCTTGCACTAGATGCATTTATTTCAATGTAGATGATTTCTAATCCTATTTTATTGCTTGCACTGAATGCACTGATTTCAGTGTAGATGGTGATTTATAATCCTATTTGATTTCTTGCACTAGATGCATTGATTTTAGTGTAGATGTTGATTTATAATTATATTTGATTTATTGCAATAGATGCATTGATTTCAGTGTAGATGGTGATTTCTATTCCTATTTGATTGCTTGCACTAGATGCATTGATTTTAGTGTAGATGTTGATTTCTAATGATATTTGATTGCTTTCACTAGATGCATTGATTTTAATGTAGATGATTTCCAATCCTATTTGATTGATTTCACTAATGCATTGATTTTAATGTATATGGTGATTTCTAGTCCTATTTGATTACTTGTACTAGATGCATTGATTTTAGTGTAGATGTTGATTTCTAACTATATTTCATTGCTTGCATTAAATGCATTGATTTCAGTGTAGATGAATTATAATCCAATTTGATTGCTTGCACTAAATGCATTGATTTCATTGTAAATGGTGATTTCTAATCCTATTTGATTACTTGCACTAGATGCATTCATTTTAGTGTAGATGTTTATTTCTAATTATATTTGATTGTTTGCACTAGATGCATTTATTTGAGTGTAAATGTTGATTTCTAATCCTATTGATTGCTTGCATTAGATGCATTGATTTCAGTGTAGATGTTGATATCTGATTTGATGTAATTGGATGTATGATGGTACATTAATTTTAAAGTGATTGGATTAACAAGGCGCATTGATTTCAGTGTAAGCACAAAACATTATTAGAAATGTACATTGATTTTTGTGTTATAGTAATTCAACCTATTAATATTAGAGAGCAAGAGAGACAAGGTATGATGTTTGCTACAACAACTCAAGCTAAAGATTTAAATGGATTACGATTTCAGTTTTCCTTTTCATATAATAAATATGAGAAGATGACAAAACTAATAAGGGTGACAATAAGAATCGTAGAAGAAAATAATTTGAGATTGATCACAATGAAGACTATTTGTAATTGACTGCATTCTTATTATTCACATTTTTTATCATTCAACACTATTACATTGTCACTTTGCATTCAAAACTTTTATTTCATCATTAAAGTTATTAACAATATTTATCATCTCCTACCTTCCATATGATATCTCTCAAAGGTGCAACGAACTTGCAGAGGGGTGAAGGGCTCGGAGGGGGAAGGCGGCGATGGCATCATGCTCAAACCCTAGCCATGGCGCCGATGTGGTTCAGCTAACTGTTGCTTTTGGTTTTAGCCTCGGTTAATACTCATACACTTTTCCATCAAGTTTACCATTGTTGTTTTTTGGCTGGTTTCTGTTTTTCTCTGGACATCTTGGTATTTTTATCGGTTGGGCTGGGGGTTTCTCCATGGTTGCGGATTTTTTATTTACCCTCTGTTTTCCCGTGCACCCTGGGCCTGAACACTCTGCTGACACCTTCAAATTACTGTTGACATCTAACTCTAAGCGCGACTAGGTGTCCATTTGCTATTTTGTTGATTATTTGGCACTCCCTCGCTGCATTTTTCACCCTCCCGGGTTTATCGGCCTCACTGCTCACCTTCCCTGCTGCCCTCTTTGACACCCTCCAGACACGCTTTTATCCTCTCAATTTTTCTATTGGAACAACCCTTATCTATTTTTGTGTATCCTTGTTTGGGCTCGTCTGCAACATGGGTATATATGAAGAGGAGTTGGACTACTCCTCTGACCTGTTGGAGGGTGTTCAGATCTTCCCAGAACGAGGTAAGGGTCCGATTAATGATGTGGATGCCATGGATGTGGGTGAGTCAGTGAACCCATCGAACTTGTCGGTGGAACCTTATCAGGTGACCACAGTTTCTAGTGCAGAGCCGATATTAAAATGGTTGGACTCACCATTATTCTCTATCACGTCGCCATATGTCTTGCGATAATGGGAACATAAAGCACAAGAGTCATCGGACATCCCTCCGAGTACTAGTGTTGCTCCAGGTTTTGGTATCTTGAGAGCTGGAGACCTGGCTTTCACGGACCTCAATATTTAAAGGTAATAATTCACTTTCCACCAACCATTAGAGGAATTTTGAGGTCTAAAATGGGCCTCCTAAGGAAATTATGAATTAATGGTGGAAATAATAAAATAAGATTTGATTACATCATCAAATTCTAGAGGGAAAAAAGAAAAAACTATTTTTCAACTCGTATTTTCAACTTATCCCTATGGGTTTACTCAAATTTAGAGTGGAAAAACTCATTAGATGCAAAATTTAATTCCTCATCCAATGAGTACCCATGTTGCATACTTTCGATGGACCCTCCTACATGAAAAATGATAAAAACATGGAAAACATCATTGCAATAACATGTTTTCATGTATTTCTCATTTTTCGTGTAGCATGGTCCATCGAAAGTATGCAACATGGGTACTCCTTGGATGACGAATTAATTTTTTCATCCAGCGACTACTCCTACTTGAAATTTGAGTAAATACTTAGGGAGATAAGTTGAAAATATGAGTTGAAAAAGTAGTTTTATTATTTTATTCTTTTTTATTACCAGATCCATCCACCTGATCAAGAAGGGCTTAGCATGGCAGATTGGATCTGGCACTAAAATAACATTAGGCGAGGATGCATGGTCGGGGTGCAGTTGTTGGAGAGGTAAATCCCCTCTGCGGACAGAGGCGATCCCTACTAGCCCAGATCGAGTCTAGCAACAACCAAGTCACGCAGTGATGTAGGTTTCTAGTTACAAAACGACAAAAACATAACGAATTTCCTACCTCATATCCTATGCAGTAGTCGTTGAAGAAAGGATGAAGCTTCCCATCCTCTGCTTTGGCAGATCACGATCCTTCCGCTTGACACGTCCGAACACCTGCACACATGCAAAGGATACAATGATATACAACATAAAATCTAGAGCCTGTAACCATACATCAGTTAGAGAGGATGTAATTCATTGCATCAAGAAAAAGACACATGAATGAAGCCATAATCAAAGTCTCTTATCATTAGAATAACAAAGGAAAGATACAACTGAAAGCTCTAACGCTTGATCTTCCTTTGGCGAGGCTGACAGTGGAGCACATCTCAACAAAGCCTATCAGAAATGGGACAAAGCTCTCTCTCTTCGGCTTGGCTCTCAAAATATGTCTGGCGATAGTCTCCTTGCTACAAGTTCAGCTCTTCTCTTCTAGCTTGCTAAGGGAAAAAGAAAAGCTTATATAGATGGTGGAAGGGGAGTCGGGATCCCTACAATTATGGGATTGGCCCTATCTCTAAGGAAGCTACCATGATGGGTGGAAAACCACCTCCCATACATCGAGATCTGGGGCCAAACCTCCCAACTCATTTTAGAGACTTGTTAAGGAGTTTGTTGGAATGAAACTTCCACCATTTATTTTTAAAAAAAAATCCTTATTAAGCTTGGCACGAGTGGGACACTGGGACAAAGCGCCAGTTGGCGCGCCCTCTATGGTGGATTTTCCCCATTGGTGCGAGGGCTGAACTGGCTAGTCGCGCTAAGGCCAAAAGATCAGTTTTTAGGGTTTTTCAAGGGAAACTTTCTTCGGAGGAATGATTGTCCTTGTCAAGGGGGATGCCATGAAAGTGGTTTCAGGTCATTTCACTGCTCACAGGTCATGGGAAAGGCCCTCCAATATGTGGGACGGGGGATTGCAGGGACGGTGACAAAATGTTGTGTAGCAGATGCCCCCTAAAGCATGAGGCCCGAGAGAGAGAGAGGGGTGAAATGCTTTATGAGAACGTGCCCAACTGAAAACACTGCCGTCAGAAAACCTGCGTAGACAAATACAACTTATATCTCAAATACATGATATGTGGTATGGGCGCAGCCATCCATAATAGAGTGTGCAATAATTAGGATCCAAGGTATGGACGCAGCCATCTAGAAAGGATCAATAAATAGACTCAAGTATGGTCGCAGCCATCTAATCAATGAGTCATGTAACTAATCATGATAATCCACAAAAATCCGCAGCTTGGATTCCATCGGACAAAATCCAGGGTCTTGCGCTCCATCTCGACCCGAACAGAGTACAAGTCCCAGCATGTGAATAAGTGAGCTGAAGTCGAACATGTAAGAACATCGTCTAATTACAAGCCAATGATGAAATCTATTAACAGACGCAAGAGGAACCACCAATAATGACGATGGCCCTCAAGGTACTAGAGGTACAATCCACAGAATGTGAACAGTGAGATGGCGTCGAACACCCGCAGAATAATTTGATCAAAGGCCAATGATAAAAACCTTGCATCGAATGCAAAGAACCTGCCATTGAGGCATCCAAGCTCCAAGGTACCTGAATGGAGTCTCTAGATCAGCTTCCTGGATAATGAGCTGAAGTCGACAGGAAATGACCTTGATCGAAGGTGGGCCATAGGGTTTCCCACATCATCGACACAAGACAGAGGAACATAATGTTTGTGACTCGGGATTAGTAGAGAATCAAAGGAGGGTCAAAAACTGCAGAGGCCAACTTCTCTTGAACATATCGGCGGCACAACATTGGATTTGGAAGTATTTGACATCAAAGAATCTGAGGTCATGATGACGTGGCGAAGAGCAAATGAGTGGTCAAAATATATTACCCAAACCCATGGAGGCAAGTAGAAAATGAGATGAGATGTCCCCAACCCGACACGAATGCATACAAGTGCCATGTTCAAGAGCGACATACTGTCGACACGATGGTGATATTGGTTCCATTTTCCCCCACCATTTATGGTGAGTACCTCTTTATTTTTACACAAGCTTGAAGAGGATACCATATGCTTTTCATATAAGTTTGTCCTTCGGACAAATCCAACGTAGTACATTTAACAAGCCCTAGGAAGGAGGAACTCGAGTATCGTCATTACGATGGAATCCGATGTCATCAGGTTTTAACGAGTCTAACAAAGGAATAAATCGGCACCTTTTCATGTTTAGAGAGTTTGAAAAGACAGCGGAAAAGTAAAATCCAAAAGTCCCTTTTCGTAGATAGTTCCTCAGATCCGAAAAGGTAGAAAACTGTATCTGAGGAAACCTCCTAGTCGCGATAGACTAGGGTATTCCTTTTTCGTAAATAATCTATCCCAGCCCGAAAAAGGGGTAAACATATACTGGGTAGATTTCATTTTGTAGCTAATTTAACGAGATCAAAACAACAAGTGACTCGGCAATCTTTTCATTTTTAGAGAGTCAGAAAAGAGCTGAAAGGTGACTCCTCCTAGAGGAATGAGTGGTATAAAGGGAAAAAATTGGTTTTGGTAATGGTGGAACTACTCAGAACAAGTAAAGGTTAAGAGGCTGGCTAAAAAGACCACTCATCACAACTATTCCTCAAGAACGGGTAAAACAACCAAGTGAAGGCATATGATCGGCCAAGCAGATAGTGACGATGGAGTGAGAAAACTAAGGCTCATCTGGCAAAACATGCTGATAAAATGGCAATCACGAGAGGTAAAATGGGAATGGTTTCATTTTTACACAAGCTTGAAATAAAGAAACTCTGCTTGAAGTTGGTTTCATTTTTACACAAGCTTGAAACAAAGATAAACTATGCTTGAAACCGGTTTCATTTTTACACAAGCTTGAAACGGAAACAAACTATGCTTGAAAAACTAAGCATGCCCCTAGCATGGTGACTCAATTTGAGGTACATGCCCCCCAAGCTTCAATCCATATGAAAGGAAAATGGAGTGAAGGTTCAAGTTACGAGATCCAGAGACAGAATCGACTGGGATTTTACGAGAACTTATTAAAGACTCGAATTGAATGGGAACGTGTTTCATTTTTTTAACGAGGTTGACACATTAAAAGAACTATCCTCATGACCTAATTCATTTTTTGACAAGGTTGACATAGAATATGAACTATCCTTGGGAGAGCTTGTTTCATTTTTTAAGGAACTTGACACAAGAAAACGAACCATAATCTAAAGAGCTTGTTTCATTTTTTAAGGAGCTTGACACAAGAAAACGAACTGTGCTCCGACAAACTTGTTTCATTTTTTAACGAGGTTGATACAGAAGACAAACTATACTCGGATGACCTCATCATAATGAATAAGAATTCATGGCCTCTAAGAGGTTCTCATCCGATGGAAGGAAAACATCTTGGAAGTCGGGACCCAATGTCCCCAGCACCTGATGCACAATGGCACTATCACTGAATGTGGGCACAGGACAGGTAGCCACATAATTAACTTGTTGTGGGGAAGATACAACCAGAGGATAAAGACCTGGAAGGGATGATGGTGGACCAGATGTCATGTTAGGACCAAAGAATGAAAGCTGATCAATGGTCGCAATCTGACCTTGGTGCGGAAAACACATCACACGAAAGAGGGAGGAGACAAGCGCTCCCATGGCATAAGTATAATCGTGGCCCAAGAGTAAATTAAATTCCAAGGGGCCAAGAACAACCATCACATCCATATGGACAGTTTTCCCTCCCAAAGTAACAGGCAACTTTGGAAGGACCCCTAACGGTTGACTAGTTCCTCTGTTAAACGCCAACAGATTCTGCGTAACAGGCACAAGCGGTGGCGAACCGAAAGCTTGCCAAGTAGTTGAGGATAAAATACTAACAGATTCACCTTCATCTATAATAGTGTTGGGTACGACCAGGTCAAAGGTTTGTACCATTATCTCGAAAGGCACATAAGATGAAAGGCATTATCCTACAAATCGATTCCAATCAAAGGAAGTGACCAAACTACTCGGAGGGGCTACCATCAAATCGATATGGTCTTCCCCTAGTTTTATGGAAGAAGAAGGAGCATCCTCCATGACCTCCATCACGGAGTCGGGAGGGGTATCCTCCGAGATCTCCGTCACGAGAGGCGGAGGAGCAACTTCTTGAGGTATGGGGATAGGAGAATCTTTCTCCACGTCTGAAGAATCTGAAGAAACAAGAAGAACCTGAGGGATGTGAGATCCACTCTCAATGGAAAAGACCTGGTGCACCGCAGATGGGGCCAGCTCAACCGATCCCACGACTAATGGTTGTTCAGGAACGGATTCCTGAATTTGAATTTCTGGGGGAGCGAGATTGACCAAGGATGACTCTTGACCAACTGTAGGATCAGCTAGTGGAGGAATCAAATAAAGCTGTTTGTAACCAGCCGGAAGGCACGGTGAAGAAATAGTCGAGTTGTCCAAAGCTCTCTTGGCTTCATCCATATATGGACAAAGGTGAATGGCATGGTGCCCTTCACACAACTTACAGGGATTGGTAATCTTGCCCTGTTTCTTAGGAGATTTACCAGCACTAGATGAAGATGTGCCCCCAACCTGACTCCCGGAAGCCAAAGGCAATGGCGATGACCATTGGACCATACTTTGAGCACCTTGGGAATGCCAGGGAAATCTCGAAGAAGATGGTTTCCTTGGCACAACATGCAAGGGAACTTAACTTTCCGCAGAGGGTTGGAAGGTTTATCAAGAGTAGATGTTTTAGAAGCAGCAATAGCCGTAGAGCTAGCCTCTTCTTCATCTAACTTCTTCTTCTTATTATTATTCTTCTTATTCTTAGCCACCTGGTTACTCGAATCCAAACTTTCACTAGGCGAAGTAGAAAAGGAGGACGCAGAAACATGCGAAGAAGGGGAGAGGTCCACCTTGGAATCAACATGATGTTGCTCAGGCGGAGGAACTGATTGAACAGTAGCTGGGACATTCGAGACCACAGAGGTTGAGAACAACCAAACAGGCAACCCAACAGTTAACCCAGGAAGGGACAACGTTGCCATATAAGGAGCACCAACATTCCCAAAAGGAGGAAAATGACCAGGATTCCCATCGGAGGAGATTCCTTGGTTGGTGAACTCTAGAAAAGTTGCCATTGGAGACGACCCAAAACAACACCCTAAGGAAACTAACTTTAACCAGGAATATTTCGTGGGTAGTTAATTTTTTAAAACATTGAAACAAAACTCTACTGTTTCATATTTTAAGAGTCAAGAAACAGGAAAAAGGTGACTCTATCACTTTCAGTTTGGAAACAAGTGTGAAAGGACAAGCACTTGACGATCTTTTCAAATTTAGGGAGTCAGTAAAGATCAAACTGACTGCTCTGTTAATCTAAGTAATAGGTGTACCAAGTTTCCGTGAACTGCAATATACACCTTGGTGATCAAATGAAAGAGAAATCAACTAAGGACTTGACGTACGTGCAGGTAATCTCCCCGAATGTTGTGTCCAGTGTATCACGGGTAAAGGGTGGCAGACTCGGCTTCCTACGGATAAAGGATAGCAACCTAGTGGGGTCTCCCTTTATATACGCAACAGTACGGGGAGCACAAGTTAGTACTAGTGCTGTCTAAAGCAAAGAGGCAAATGACAACTACTAGGTTTAACGATGCCAGAACACGTCACTAGCCTAGACCTCTAGATTTTTCGTTAATGTTTCAATGCTACCTTAAGGTAAATTGAATAAATTTTAATGTTGATCTTCAATTATGTTTCAATTTCAGTCCCTATCGAATGTTATATCTCAAAATCCTCTAAATGCACACTACATGCCACAATATATCACTTTGTTCGATGAAGAGCTAACTACGAGAAGGTTGAGAACTTTTAAAACAACAACAAAATGATCACAAAACATCCACTACTGTCTTTAATGCATGCTAATTAAACTAAAAACTTTTCTTTTAGAGTTATATAACACTAATAATGCAGAAAAGCTTTCAATTTTCACTAACTAATAAAAAAGCAAAGAGATTTGTTTTGTATTTTTCAATGTTTTAGAGCAAATGCACCAAACGAAATGAAAAAATAATGAAGAGACAAATTTGAGAAATGATAGCAAAAGAGTTGAAAAAAGAAAGTTCACTCAATGAAAAACACAAAATCAGAACTCAAACTAATGGAGAAATCCCTCAAATCAAAGAAGAATCTCAAAAAGACTCACGCAAACCGTGTAATCTGGGCTCGAAATGAGACAAAGAGAAACTTGAATGAAAAAGAGACCAATCACTCAAATAACACAACAATACAATGGAATCCAACAAAACGAATTCATAGAAGCAAAAACGAAGTTGACTGGGAAAACAAGGACCAAAAACTCCCACGGGAGGCTCAACACACTATAGCACCTAGAAGCCCTAGGGCTAGAATGCAAAACTGATGGTAGAGGGCAAACAACTGGAGGATAGAGGTCAAACACAGTCAACAAGGACTTCAAGGCACTCAGGCAGTCGGAAAAATGACACCAAAACCAAAAATCAGACTCAGAGGGCTCAAAAACAAGTAAACCCTAACACCAAACAGGGTTGGCATGATTGTTTAGCTGTATCTTCCTCCAAAACAGCGTTGGCGCGGGGGCCTAACTAGCAACAAGCGCCAGTTGGCAGGACTGTCAGGCTATAAACCGTGCTAGTCGATTTTACTAAGGGAAGAAATGAAAAAGAGAAAACAGAGAGTACATCAGGTCTTGTGGGGGCTGAACAGGGGTTTGACACCAAAGGAGGCAAACCAGAAGAGAAAATAAATCAATCAAAAGCCAAAACAACCAAAATAAGAAACACTAACTCCAACAGACTCTCCCCAGTGGAGTCGCCAGTTTTTTGGAGAGGTAAATCCCCTCTGTGGATAGAGGCGATCCCTACTAGCCCAGATCGGGTCTAGCAACAACCAAGTCATGCAGTGACGCAGGTTTCTAGTTACAAAACGACAAAAACATAATGAATTTCCTACCTCAGATCCTACACTGTAGTCTTTGAAGAAAGGATGACGCTTCCTGTCCTCTGCTTTGGCAGATCACGATCCTTCCGCTTGACATGTCCAGACACCTACACACATGCAAAGGATACAATGATATACAGTATAAAATCTAGAGCCTGTAACCATACATCAGTCAGAGAGGATGTAATTCATTGCATCAAGAAAAAGACACATGAATGAAACCATAATCAAAGTCGCTTATCATTAGAATAACAAAGGAAAGATACAACCCAAAGCTCTGACGATTGATCTTCCTTTGGCTGGGTTGACAGCGGAGCACATCTCAACGAAGCCTGTCAAAAATGGGACAAAGCTCTCTCTCTTCGACTTGGCTCTCAAAAGCTGTCTGGCTATAGTCTCCTTGCTACAAGTTCAGCTCTTCTCTTCTAGCTTGCTAAGGGAAAATGGCAAGCTTATATAGACGGTGGAAGGGGATTTAGGATCCCTACAATTATGGGATTGGCCCTATCTCTAAGGAAGCTTCCATGATAGATGGAAAATCACCTCCCATACATGAATATCCGGGGCCAAACCTCCCAACTCATTTTAGAGACTCGTTCAGGAGTTTTTTGGAATCAAACTTCCGCCATTTATTTTTAAAAAACAATCCTTATTAAGCTTGGCCCGAGTGGGACACTGGGACAGAGTGCCAGTTGGCGCACCCTCTATGGTGGATTTTCCCTATTGGCACGAGGGCTGAACTAGCTAGTCGCGCCAAGGCCAAAAGATCAGTTTTTAGGGTTTTTCAAGGGAAACTTTCTTCAAAGGAATGATTGTCCTTGTCAAGGGGGATGCAATGAAAGTGGTTTTAGGTCATGTCACTGCTCACAAGTCACGGGAAAGGCCCTCCAATATGCGGGATGGGGGATTGCAGGGATGGTGACGAAATGTTGTGTAACAGTGGTCAAAATTTCACTCTACCTCTGGACATCAAGTTACATTTGACTCTATCTGGCTTCTTATATCTATCTCAAGTTGTTGACCCTATCCACACCACTTGGGCCTCACAAGCCTGGCTATCAGCACATGAGTTGAGCATACCAGTCGACAGGTAGCCCATCTATAACTGATACATTAGGGTGCTACAGGCCACTAACATGCGACTCAATTCTCATGATGATGAACTTCTGTGGGCACTCTCCCCCAGTGGCAGATACACCCTGAAATCTGGCTACATCACACTCTGTGTGGCTTTGGAACCTAAAATTAAACAATGGTGGTGGAAAGCTATTTGTAAATTGCAGGCTCCTCCTAAAGTTAGATTACTCATGTGGTGTATTCAGACAAACATCATCGCCACTACAGATGATCTTAACTGCCGCGCTTTCCATGGACCCTCTAGATGTTGTTTATGTCTCTCTCAGGCTGAAAACGTCTTGTATCTCTCCCTAGATCGTTTGGTTATCAAACAACATTGGCTCACTACATCTATTGCTTTGGGATGTTCACTTATCTAGCATGGTCTCACAATTACCTCAGCTTGGACCAATTGGTGGCAGGCTACATCTCGATCCAAATAGGAGAACATCCCTCTCCTCATTGCCTGGGTGATCTGGATCAACAGGAACCTCTTTATATTTAAAGACAAGCCTGTCGTTTGGGATCTTTCTTGCAGTAGTATCATTTCCATATATCAGCTCATTCCTGATGATGTTCATCAAACAATTTTGGATGTGGGTGGGGGGGGGGGTGTTGTTTTTCACTTTTCAGATTCTCATTATTTTCATCTCAAGATGGGTCTGGGTCCGGATTCAAATAACTATGCTGAACTTGTTGGGCCTTGAAATTGTCATTCACTTCCATTACATTTTCACTTATATTTCCATATTATCACCTTCACTCCACCTCTATTTCATTACATTTACCTTACCATTACCATTATTGGTTTAAATTTATGTTTTTCCAAACTTTGTTAATTCCTAGAATTTTTAAGTGAATTTGTGGTTAAGAATTAGAAAATAATATATACATAATTATACCTAACAAGTGGAATGAGTTTGTTGCCATGTGTAGGTCAAAAATTAGCTTCTAGAATACCCGTATGTGGCCTCCTAAGGTCAAATTCGAATTTGGATGGAGAAGATCATGGGATCATAAGGATAAGTGTCTCATTTCCTATTTGTATTGTAACTCTAAGAAGACATGTGCCTTATCACTTCCTATTTGGATTGTAACTCTAGAGATATAGGGAGAGATTCATGGACACTCATTAAGGAGATAGCTTCTCATCTTTTGTATAAATAGGGGAAGCTTTCTCCTATCAAATCATGTGTAAAATTGGAGTTATGCTCAAGCTTTGAATACATAATTAGATTGTGGCACCTTATGTTGGAAATGTTGTCATTCATGGCAAAGGAGCACAAAGGAGCAGCGCCTGAACCAGCAATAAGGCAAAGGAGATGACAAAGGAGGAGCACTTGAAACATCAGCCAAGGAGCAGAGAAAGCATAAGAAGAGGTAGCAAGGCAGCAAAAGAAGCAAGACAGATAAGGAACTGAGGCAGTAGACAAAGCAGAGATAGTGAATAAAAGCAGAGGCGACGTAATGTACAAAAGAGTTGAACTTAAGAAATGTAGTGCAAAGAAGGCAGCAGATGCATAGATAGGCAAAGAACAGAGGTATAGCAAAGGCAGAGGCAGAGGTTGAATAGCAGAAGCAGCAAAAAGAAGAAGCAGGGCAGCAAAGAGAAGCAGAGACATGACCATTTGAAGAAGCAAGGAGTAGCATTAGACAAGAAGAAGAGATAGAAACAAAAATATGGTAGAGACAGGCAAAGGAGACAGCAAAGGAGACAGGCAGAGGCGTTAGCACAACAGAGGCACATAAATTCCGAGAATCACCTCCTCCACTGGAATATACACTAAAGGTTGGAGCGACAATGTAATGCATATATATATATAGAAAAACCTTATTCCGAGAATTTCTATCTCAGCCGGGGGATATATATAATTACAAATATTATTCTGGGAATCGCTTAACTCCAGCGGCAAAGTATATATATATATATATATATATACAAAACGTATTCCAGGAATCGCATAACCCATTGGCAAAGTATACATATATATTAGTTATATAAGTGGAGCGCGTTATGATCAATGGAAAGGAAGTAATATAAAGCGGGACCCTCACCCAATCGCATCAGAGAAAAGGTTGGCAGCGGAACATAGTGACAAGAGCTCCGATTGAGTTCCGGACCCAATAGGGCATATAAATAGTGGCTTGATAAGTTTGAAATCCGGCTTAATCGCATCGGAAAGAAACAAACCATCGCAACACATATTAAAAGACTTGCGATTGCGATTAAGAGTTCGGACTCGATGGGCATATAAACAATGGATGATATATATTTGAAGTCCGGCATGATCGCATCGGAACAACCCAATCGCAATCGGAGAAATCGAAAGAAGGTATAAGTGACTCAATCGCATCGGAGTTAGAGTTGGCAAAGAAACATGCAAACGCGAGGTGCGATTGCGATCAATTGCAATCGGAGCAGGAGCGATCAAATTGCAATCGGAGGAGACTCAGTGCATTGGAAAACGTGTCAGGTGGGCCCGAAAGGGCATTTGTTAAGTATTATCAAGATTATTCATTGATTATAGTAGAAGCGGCAGTTTTTTGTTAAAACCTTATATAAGGATGCCGAGAGTTGATTTAAGTTGTATTAAAAGGCGTTGTTATATATATAAAAGGCGATTGTATTAAAGATGTGCCACGTGGTCCGTGGGTTGAATGTATATGCCTCAGCTTAACGGGAGGGCGATTATTAATATACAACGATTGTGATATATGTCCGTTCTTCTTGCGGAACTTCCACATCAACAAGACACTTATTGTATGAAAGACGTTGGGATATGCCCAAATTTAAAAGGCAGCTGTTACACCTCAACAGAGGACAGAAAAGAAAACAGAGCTGAAAAGAGATAAAGAACAGTCAAAGAAAAGACAAATGCGCAGCGATCCAAAAGGCTGTATGAGTGAGCTAGAGCTCTCATTGTAATTAAATGTAAATACTTTTAATTGATTTATATTGTTGTGATGCATTGGCAAGTCTCTAGAGGAAAAACAAAGATCCCACTGTAATATTAAAATAAGCACCTACAGTTACATTTTTCTGAGTGAGCTGAAAAGAGATGAGAAGGCAGAAGGAAAAGAGACATGGCCATCCATTTCGAATTCCCAGTGGAATAAAAACAACCATGAAGCTATTTTTGTATAAAACAGGGTAATATCCAAGGGGAGAATGATGACGAAAAAAAAAGGAGTGAGAGAAGAAGAGAGTGTGCAGTAGAATTAAAGAGAGTTGAAGAGAATAAGCAAGCTGCAAGAAGAATGTGAATAAGGAGGAGCTGAGCAAAGAAGAAGAAGGGGCTGAGTAGAGATGATGCAGGTCTGATATAAGAGTTGATGAACAGCAGAGAAGAAGGTACAAAACAGAGCTGATATCCAAGGTAAATCAACAAGTGTCTTTCTTTTGAAAGAGTAAGGAAGTTGGAGCTTCCTTATCAAGTTGTAGCTTGATAGAGGTCAGTTGTAGCTGACTGAGGTAGGAGCCTCCTGTTGCTTGGTGCCTGCAGAAAATAGATGGAAGTTGGTGCTTCCACATCAAGTTGTAGCTTGATAAAATGTCAATTGTAGTTGACTGAGGTAGGAGCCTCTTGTAGGTTGGTACCTGCAGAAAATTGATGGGAGTTGGAGCTTCCTTGCAAGTTGTAGCTTGCAGAATTGAGGTAGGAGCCTCCACAATGGTTGTTACCTCTGAAGAAAATCGGTGATGAGGAAGGGAGTTGGAGCTTACCTTCATCACAACAATAATAAGATGTGGTTTTCTCCCTTTATGGGTTTCACATTATATTAGTGTCTTGTGTTTAATGTCTATGTGTTGATGTGGTCTCACCTCATCACTTAATACATGTTACTTACATATTAAGGCTGATGATGCATTAACAAATCTACTTGATACTTGCTCACAAATTAAATTTCTACTCATATTAAGTTGACCATGAAATGAAAGGTGTAAATAAGATTTAAGGGAAAAGTTTTAAAAGTCTATGTATGTGTTAAACTGATTCACCCCCCCCCCCCCCTCTCAGTTTAACTAAGGGTTCAACAATTGGTATCAGAGCCAAGTTCCTTTGGTGTAAGCTTAATAGCTTGAAGGAGATCTCGTTGAGTCATGGACTATCAAAATGTACCTGTGCTAAATACAACAAAATTTCCTGAATGGAGATATAGGTTAAAACAGGTTTAATGGACTATGAACCTAAGGTATGGAAGCTTGTGTGTGATGGTTACTGCAAAGACTCACCCACGGGCAGAAGGAAAATTATCGAGAGGAATACAGGCAAAATTATAGGTATATAACAGGTCTTCATAACAAGGACCTTGAGTTGATAATGGATTTAACCTCTGCAAAAGAAATACCGGAATGATTGAATTTCATGGGTGTGGGCGCGGACTTTTCGCTGTCAAGAAAGAAAAGAAAAATAAGAAGAATAAAAATTCATGTCAAAAAGAAAATGTTCAATCAAAAGAAGTACCTGCTAGTGTGAATGGAGATAAGAACCATGAAGAAATTACAGCTGAAAAAAAATCCAAACTTGACACAGCCTTGACTGAAATAGAAAGACTGAAGAATGAAAACAAAGACCTCAAGACATTGGTGCAAATATTTGATGAGAGAGAATACGAAGATAAGAAAGAAATTATTGGCCTGAAGACACAGCTTGAAGAAGCAAAGAAAATAGAAGACACTCTGCTACAACAAATGAGAGAGAAAAATCTGGAATGTGAAAGATTGGAAGAAGAAGTAGTGAGCCTGAGAAAGAACTTAGAAAAATCCCAAAGAGAACTATTAATGAACACACCTCTAATGAAAGGCTCTGGACAGTTGGACCAGATTCTAAATGCACAAAGGTCACCTATCATAAAAACTGGGATAGGATATGAAGGTGAAACTAGTAAGTCCAAGGTTGAAGATAACAAGAAAAACATTTTTGTAAAAGCTGTAAAGAACAGTGATGCAGCTCAGAAGATTCCCACAGAAGAAGAAGCCAGCAAGAACAATATGTGCAAAGAAACAAACAAAAACAAGCAACAACATGAAAGAACAGAGAATGAGAAGATGAAACAATCAACTGCTAAAGGCTCATATGCTCCTAAGGATGAATTGAAAAAATTCGGAAGATGTCAAAGGAGGTTCCTTCCTCCTATGGAAAATAGCACATGTTTTTCCTGCCACAAACAAGGACATAATGCAGCATATTGCAAGACAAAGCCAATCCAGTCCAACCAGCAAAGGATGCAGCAAAAGAGAAGAATCCCTCAAGCAAGAAAATGGAAAGGACAATCTTTCACTAGGTACACAAATCATTTCCATGGCTATTGTTATACATGCAATGAATTTGGACATAAATCTGTTGATTATAAATTATGTTCAAAAAGGGGAATGAAATATTATACATCAGCTCAAATATACTTTGATAAAATAAGATGTTATACATGCCTCAAGCTTGGCCACAAAGCAAAGGACTGTAAATTGCCATATATATTAAAGAACTGTAGACATACGATGGAAAAAAAGCATATCAAACAAAACTATGAATCTAAAAGAAGAGCAAGAACTATGATGAACCCCAATAAAGTATGGAAGGAAAAAAAAAAGGGGGAGCCTATTATCTCCATAACATAATAAATCTAGCATAGTCTCAGGGGGAGATGCTCTAGGAAACAAAGCAAATATATAACCAGTTACAAATATGAAGCAACATCCCAGGGGGAGAGCAGTTCATATATAGACCCCATGAAAGTAGTCTAAGAAGAGCTCCATGTAATGAGAACAACTATGAGATCAGGAAGAAAAAGGAATTAGAGACAGAGCAGTGGAGTTGAAAAGGCCTGAAGGAGTGTAATACAGAGGTTTATTCATGAATTAGGGGTGTAATACAGTTTGCAGATGAATTATTGAGAAATTATTGAGCATAGACTTTGATTTAAGACTAAAACCCTATGGTAAAGACTTAAAATGCTTGGGGATGAGTTGGAGCATTGCCTAAATGGCAGAAGAGGACTGGAGAGGGAGCCCGAGAGCTGCAAAGAGACAGAGAACCTCTTCAGTAACAGTATAGGAGGATAATGGCCATCGAGTTGAATATCTGGCCTATTATGAAATTGTAAGAATTTGTTCTGAGATCTATCGCCTGTATATATACATATATCTGTTTATGAAGAATTGTGAATAAGTTTCATGTATAGTTTTATGTCTTCCTGGTCGAATCATATGAGGAAATTATCTTAGCGTAACTGTGCATTTGTTGTTTAACTCTGTGTGGAGGGGACCTTTCGTAATTGTGCATTTGCCAAGTTAAATCATGTACAAATGTATGTATGTATTCTTGATGAAGGATAATGGATTTGTGTAATTGAAGTTCGAATCCCATAGCCAAGGATACAGGCGGAGTGATAGAACTCTGCATACTCTATAATAGGAATCTCTATGCAGGAAGACAAAATTGAAATCATGTATATGATTGAGTTCTAGTGGTGCTCTGGGAATGCGTGAGAGTGCTTTGACTCTGCAGTAGTGTACTCCGTCCCTGTGTTAATGCATATACTCCAGAATGTTCGTGGTTATACGCTTCGGTGTGTATATTGAATATATAAATCGTGTGTGAATAGACCGTGGAATGGCAATGGTTGAATAGTATCGTTGAACATATTGGAACCACAAGTTAATGTTGTACACGGAAGTGTCAGACTGGAACCTAGAGCATAGGAGGAAGTGGAACCACGACCAGATGAACAGTGAACGTGGATTGCCGAAAACCACCCTGCCATTTCGCACTGCTTCTCTGGAGCAGGAGGTATTTTCTGAATTGGAGCGATTCCATACAGGAATCGACACGTGGCAAGGGACCCGTTTCAAAACTGCCCTTTAAAGTGCGCCTTCGCGCATTATACATCGAGTGAAGACATCGAGTGAAATCGATACACACAGTTGATCTGGAGGCTCGATATCCGACGGCGATCATTTGCAGAACTTGCTCGATGTTTAACTAAGGTGTGCAGAGGTTAAGCCAGGTACGGCTGCGTTCATTTGATTGAATTGCGGGCCCCGGCAGAGTCATATATATATGAATGTGGTTTATTAATGTTATTCGACACTTTATGAGGTCCGAGGGAATATATACGAAAATATTTCATATAATATGAACAGAGAATGAACGCAGGTAGCTCGAGAACAAAGATGGTAATAAACAGACATCGTCCAGATTCATATGTATTTGAGAATAAACCTGAAAAGAAGTTATATATGTAGCTGGTGCACACAAGTACAGTAAACAGATGAATAGACACAGAGGTGAACCAAGATATATAGAATAGTTGAATTGTATGTAAAGCAGCAATGGTTCTAGAGCAGTCTTAGAAAAGAAAATGCTATGACTTCCTCTGAACATCATGACAGAAAAAGCAAAAGATTAATGAGACCAAAATTAGATTCAATATATTGATGATTTTTGTTGAAAACAGTGGAGAGCTCAATAATAGATGTCTTAATTATGGGTAAATGTGCAAGCTGAAGTGAAACCTCTGCATGGTTTATCAAAGTAATATCAATTGATGTTTAGGTACAAGAAGCATGCTTATCAACAAATTACCAAGCATTCTCAGTGAAGCAGCAATATGATACAGGTCCACAGGATCAATGAACTATGGCAAAAGAACTTCAAGGCCTTCTCCTTAAGATCATTCATAAAACTGTGTGAAAATGGTTTGTTGAGTTTTTCAATTAAACATCTTAAATATGCTTCTGGGAAAGATCATCCTGATAGAGCAGTCAAAATATCTGAAGTATGAAGGACTATTTGATCAGTAAAGAGAAATTGATGGTTGACATACATACCCCTTATGACATAAATGAATTGCATGGCTGATAATTGAGATCGACCAATACATTGAATGCATCCTACCTCAAGGTTTTGTTGTGAAAGTACATTATGCAAGCAGTAAAGGCATTTGATCTCTTAGATCAAATTTTGGTTAAATCATTGATCACATCTCTAACAAGAACCTTCAACTATTGAGGATAATATCAACATCCTAAGTCATATCATCACCAACAGGCAGGAAAGGTGTACCGCAGCAATAAAGGATATATTGGCTTCATCACAATTGAACAAGTGTGGTAATGCAGATGTCTATTGCAGAAGAAGACTTATTCCATATACAATCTTCCTCAATAGAAAGGTATTGGCGCACTACATCAGATATAGACTAAAGTATAGCTGAAGCAAGCCTGATATGTCACTTGGAGCATTCACAATCTTTAAGTCTTGATCCAATAATGCATCTCTTATTATACAAGTCTAATTAAATATAGATGTCATCACTTACTCTCTATACAAGTGCAAGGAGTCTATGCTTTGGAATGATATCAACTTAATGTGTATATACAAGTTCAAAAATTCTCAAAATTGTTCTCTCAACAACCCTTATGCACCAGTTTGGAGCAGCAAGGTACACAGTTAGAAGAAGAAGCCCTAAACAAGTCTCAGAGAGAAGAAATGCAAAGAAAGAATCAACACTGAGAAATGTGCAACCCTTTGCCATTGATGTCAAAGGGGGAGGAAAAGCAAGAAATAGAAGAAAAAGTCTTCTAAAAGAAGCTAGACAGAGGAAGATTTGGAGGAAGCATTGGATTATCGGTGGATGTGTTGCCATCAATGCCAAAGGGGGAGACTGTTGGAAATGTTGTCATTGATGGCAAAGGAGCACAAATGAGTAGCACCTGAACTAGCAATAAGGCAAAGGAGATGACAAAGGAGGAGCACTTGAAACATCAGCCAAGGAGCAGAGAAAGCATAAGAAGAGGTAGCAAGGCAGCAAAAGAAGCAAGACAGATAAGGAAATGAGGCAGCAGACAAAGCATAGACATTGAATAAAAGCAGAGGCAACATAATGTACAAAAGAGTTGAACTTAATAAATGTAGTGCAAAGAAGGCAGCAGATGCAGAGATAGGCAAAGAACAGAGGTACAACAAAGGTAGAGGCAGAGGTCGAATAGCAGAAGCAGAAAAAAGAAGAAGCAGGGCAGCAAAGAGAAGCAGAGATAGGACCATTTGAAGAAGCAAGGAGCATCATTAGACCAGAAGAAGAGATAGAAACAGAAAGATAGTAGAGACAGCAAAGGAGACAGGCAGAGGCGTTAGCACAGCAGAGGCACATAAATTCCGAGAATCACCTCCTCCACTGGAAGATACACTAAAGGTTGGAGCGACAATGTAATGCATATATATATAGACAAACCTTATTCCGAGAATTGCTATCTCAGCCAGGGGATATATATAATTACAAATATTATTCCGGGAATCGCTTAACTCCAGCGGCAAAGTATATATATATATATATATATATATATATATATATATATACAAAACGTATTCCAGGAATCGCATAACCCATTGGCAAAGTATACATATATATCAGTTATATAAGTGGAGCGCGTTATGATCAATGGAAAGGAAGTAATATAAAGCGATACCCTCACCCAATCGCATCGGAGAAAAGGTTGGCAGCGGAACATAGTGACAAGAGCTCTGATTGAGTTTCAGACCTGATAGGGCATATAAACAGTGGCTTGATAAGTTTGAAATCCGGCTTAATCGCATCAGAAAGAAACAAACCATCGCAACACATATTAAAAGACTTGCGATTGCGATTAAGAGTTCCGACCCGATGGGCGTATAAAAAATGGATGATATATATTTGAAGTCCGGCATGATCGCATTCGAACAACCCAATCGCAATCGGAGAAATCGAAAGAAGGTATAAGTGACTCAATCACATCGGAGTTAGAGTTGGCAAAGAAACATGCAAACGCAAGGTGCGATTGCGATCAATCGCAATCAGAGCAGGAGCGATCAAATTGCAATCGGAGGAGACTCAGTGCATCGGAAAACGTGTCAGGTGGGCCTGAAAGGGCATTTGTTAAGTATTATCAAGATTATTCATTGATTATAGTAGAAGCGGCAGTTGTTTGTTAAAACCTTATATAAGGATGCCGAGATTTGATTTAAGTTGTATTAAAATGCGCTGTTATATATATAAAAGGCGATTGTATTAAAGATGTGCCATGTGGTCCGTGGGTTGTATGTACATGCCTCAGCTTAACGGGAGGGCGATTATTAATATACAATGATTGTGATATATGTCCGTTCCGCTTGCGGAACTTCCACATCAACAAGACACTTATTGTATGAAAGACGTTGGGATATGCCCAGATTTAAAAGGCAGCAATTACACCTCAGCAGAGGACAGAAAAGCAAACAGAGCTGAAAAGAGATAAAGCACAGTCAAAGAAAAGACAAATGCGCAGTGATCCAAAAGGATGTATGAGTGAGCTGGAGCTCTCATTGTAATTAAATGTAAATATTTTTAATTGATTTATATTGTTGTGATGCATTGGCAAGTCTCTAGAGGAAAAACAAAGATCCCACTGTAATATTAAAATAAGCACCTACAGTTACATTTTTCTGAGTGAGCTGAAAAGAGATGAGAAGGCAGAAGGCAAAGAAACATGGCCGTCCATTTCGAATTCCCAGTGGAATACAAACAATCATGAAGCTGTTTTTGTATAAAACAGGGTAATATCCAAGGGGAGAATGATGACGAAAAAAAAGGAGTGAGAGAAGAAGAGAGTGTGCAGCAAAATTAAAGAGAGTTGAAGAGAATAAGCAAGCTGCAAGAAGAATGTGAATAAGGAGGAGCTGAGCAAAGAAGAAGAAAGGGCTAAGCAGAGATGATGCAGGTCTGATATAAGAGTTGATGAACAGCAGAGAAGAAGGTACAGAATAGAGCTGATATCCAAGGTAAATCAGCAAGTGTCTTTATTTTGAAAGAGTAAGGAAGTTGGAGCTTCCCTATCAAGTTGTAGCTTGATAGAGGTCAGTTGTAGCTGACTAAGGTAGGAGCCTCATGTAGGTTGGTGCCTGCAGAAAATAGATGGAAGTTGGTGCATCCACATCAAGTTGTAGCTTGATAAAATGTCAGTTTTAGCTGACTGAGGTAGGAGCCTCCTGTAGGTTGGTGCCTGCAGAAAATTGATGGGAGTTGGAGCTTCCTTGCAAGTTGTAGCTTGCAGAATTGAGGTAGGAGCCTCCTGTAGGTTGGTGCCTGCAGAAAATTGATGGGAGTTGGAGCTTCCTTGCAAGTTGTAGCTTGCAGAATTGAGGTAGGAGCCTCCTGTAGGTGAGAGGGAGTTGGAGCTTGCCTTTGCATCATAACAATAATAAGATGTGGTTTTCTCCCTTTATGGGTTTCCACTTATATCTAGTGTCTCTGTGTTTAATATCTATGTGTTGATGTGGTGTATCTAATCTGCTTAATACATGTTACTTGCGTATTAAGACTGCTGTTACATTAACAAATCTGCTTGATACTTGCTGCTCACAAATTAAGATTGCTCACATATTAAGTTGACCATGAAATGAAGGTGTAAATAAGATTTAAGGGAAAAGTTTTAAAAGTCTATGTATGTGTTAAGGCGGATTCACCCCCACTCTCGATCCCAACTAGGGTTCAACACCTTACTCATGAATATTCCTTCATTTTGACTTGGTTTTGCTTACATATGGAGCATCTCGATTTACGATCTCTCATACTTTTAGATCAACTACCTAAAATGTGTGAGATTCACTTGCTTTTATAGAATAAAGTTTATTTGCTTTCTTAGTATTAGTTTAGAATGACTGTGTAATCTTTGCTTTCTAAAAACATTTCCAAAGGATAGATTTATCTATTTTCCAATTGGATTAAGTTTGAGGCAATAAATCTCACAGTTATTTAGTTTCCTTTCATGTTCTGTTATTTACTTTCTTAGATCAAACTATCAATTCATTGTATAATTGAATGTTCCTAAAGGATCAAGCTAAGAAAGTGATACTTCCAAATGGGTGATTGAATGTTCAACCTATGCAATCATTGAGCTTTACTTTTACATGCTTTTACATTGTTTTCTAGATTAAGATCCTTAGTCAATTGTATAATTGGAAAGATCAGGCCAAGAAGGTGACTTGTCAACTTCCAAATTGGGTGACTGAATGCTCAACCTATGCAACCATTGAGCTTTGCTTTTACATGCTTTTACATTGTTTTCTAGATTTAGATCCTCATTCAATTGTATAATTGGGTGTTCTTAAATATCATTTCAAGAAGGTGATTTTATCATATTTCTAAATGCTCGAATATCTAACCTATGCAATTATTGATTTTTTCCCTTTGCATGCTTTAATTGCTTTCCTAGATTTAAAGACTAAAGTATATCAGTGGCTTATACATCATCTCAAGAGGGTGATTCTATCATACTCTCATTTTGGATGCTGGAGTGATTGAACATACCTTAGTTGTTTTCCTTTACATGTTTTGAAACGCTTTCTTAGATTAAAATTTCAATTCCTTCAAGTGTGATTGCGCGCGCTATATTTTCTTTTGAATTTTTTTCTTTCTTTTCGTTATTTGACTTCATAGGTTAGTTGAATTTAATTTTCATCATTTCATTTCATAGATTAGATGAATTGGTTTTCGTTATTTTGTAGTTAGATTGATCTAAACTGAAAGACAATTTCTAGCACATACAGTGCACGCATGCTTCACAAGTTTACGAAACCCCCGTGTTGATAATTAAATGACAGGAAATTCTTTTGCCCCAACATTTTGGCACCGTTGCCAGGGAAGTGTGCATAGGAACTATCTTTCATTCTAGAGTGTATTTTATTTTATTTTGTTTTTAATAACCATTTATGGACAAAGGGTCTAGAATGCAGCTCAAAGACTACAATGAGGAATGGTATCAAAAAGTGATAGCACCACAACATTCATCAATTCTTCAAGAGATCCTTGTGGCAAATCAAAATATCAAGTTGATTTCGCATATCCTTACAAACAATGAGGTACATATTTCAAGTTGGGATATGAGCATTTCAAAAAATTTAATTCGTAAATGGCTTCATTGGAAGAATGAATATACTTGAAAATAAAATAAAAATATATATATTTTTAAATAGATAAGAAAAATAAAAATAAAACCAAACTTAGCTAGAATTTTAGAATTTTTTTATTTTTATTTTGTTGATTAATTCATTTTGAATAAATTTCAGTGACACAGTAAGAATCACTTCGTTTTTTTTATCACCATCAAAAATAAAATTTGTGTGTGAAAATATGAATTTATTTGACGACGCTGACTAGTATGCTCTGTTCCCTCGCCTCGTTGTGACCTGAAAGATTAGAAAATCGGATCAGTTAATTTAAAAATTAAAATTCAAAATTCGTTAAAAATTTTGCTGGAAATTGAACTACAATTTTATTGAAAATCGTCGTTTGAGTCATTATCCTTTTGATGAAGAATGGGATTTTCCATAGTGTCGGAGAATATATATCGATGTTTGAATCTCCATGATCATCTTCGGGATGTTGAGATGAAGAAGAAATGAAAGAAGGACTTAGGTCCAAATTTAGAGAGGAAAATATCTACCGCCGTTCTTTCAATCTTCATTAAAAGAATTTTGCTTAAGATAACATATATCTTTCAAGAATCCTCTATGGGGACACAATTAGCGGTTTTCGAAGCACGTAGTTATCTGATTGATGAAGAAGAATCCAGTTTTCCCGCGATGTCTCTAGAATATATGTCGACGTTTCGAATCTCCATGGAGATCCATCTTCAGGATGATTGAATGAAGAAACATCCTTCTTTCATTTCTTCATTCAATCGTCTTGAAGATGGATCTCCATAGAGATTCGAAACGTCGACATATATTCTCTGACACTGTGGAAAATCCAAATTCTTCTTCATCAATTGATAACCATAGAAGCTTGAAAAACATTATCCTTTTATCGGTTCTTCAAATTTTAATGTTTTGCATCCTCTCAATCTTTTTCTAATTGATTGAATTGCATGTGCGCAATTATTCTGAAAAAATAAAAAAATAAATAAAAATAAAAAATAAAAAAATAAAAAAATAAAAATTAATTACTTTTTTGGCCATGGAAAGGAGGCCCGCGGATATGTGTGAGGCCAACATTTGGCTTGGCCTTATGCACATGTGCATGCCTTCAATCCATGCAAAGACCCATGCACTGCAATTAAAAATGAACCTTCTCTTTTCCATATTCGGTCTTCCTCAAGTAGCAATTATTAGAAATCGATTTTAAAAGTTGCCAAGAAAGAAAATGAAGGTGTATCGGATGAAGAAACTACTGATGAAGAGAATATTGCAAATTGTTGATGAAGAAAAGATTGCAATTTTAGAGACAGATAATGAAATTGTATCTGATGAAGAAACTGTTGATGATGAGAAGATTGCAGAATGTTGATGAAGAGAATATTGCAAATTCCATTACAGGTAATTGTAATGAGGGATATCGATATGAACTTCTCTGTGAGAGACAAGCTGTTAGTATGAATCCTTTGTCGAAGTGTACGAAAAAGGACCACTTTAGCTACGCATAACTAATAGCCCTAACAGCAAAAGTGGCTGCCAATATCTTCAGATCTGCGGTTAGTTAAACAAGAAAAGAGCTGCAAACAACCAGATCTATGCATGAAAAGACATTAAGAAGTAAAAACAAGGGTTTGCTCCATATACCAATAGACAAGACAAGAACAATTTTTGAAAGAATTTTTGTATTAATTGGGCACCTGGGAGGAAAACAAGAAGGCGTATCCAATTCTCCTCGGTGGGATGGGTTCTTGGAAGTCCTCGGCACTTCAAATCTAAAATCTCTCTCTCTTGTTAGTGCTGAAAACCCCCAAAATGGAACTCAAGGGAGCACTCACGGATGGTAAAAATGGTGACCAAAATCAGCATAGATCCAGAGTGATCTAATAGGCAACAAAGGGTGAAGAGTGATAGGAAAAACCCTCCTATTTATAACAAAATATTGGGCCATTCTAGATCTTGGTGCATGATTAAAATAATGTTAACCAAATCTAGATCCACCTTTTATGGAATATTTTATTATATTTGTTGGAGGGAAAAAGTATTTGACTTGGGTCAAATCCCTTTATTTGTCAAAAATAAATAAATAAATGATTTATTTATCTTTTTAAGGAAGCGGTTAGAAGATAATAAAATAAATAATGATTTATTTAATTATTTGTGGGTGATTTGGTCATATTTAACAAGGAATATTATCTAAATAAGATTTAAATAATTATTCCTAGAAATTAATAAGATAAATAAAGGTTTATCTAATTAATTTCTTTGATTTTGAGTTAAACATGACTGGGAATAATAATTAAATTATGGTTTAATTAATTATTCCATGAGGAAAATCAAACAAATATAGGTTTGTTTAATATTTCCTTTTGGGGTTTCCTGTTTTAACATAGTGAAAGCAATTTTACTTAGGGTAAAATTGGTCTTACATGCTGTACTTGGTTCCATCTAATGATAATAGGTTAGATGACCAAAAAATGGTGTAACACAAGCCATTACACATCAAAACCTGCAAATAAAAAAATCAAACCACAACAATTTTAGTTTGTTGCAGAAGTAATTGCCAGAAATATGTAACTGTTAAAAACACCCGATTTTAAAACGCATTTTCTGAGAAAACCAAGGCGAATTAGGAAAAACTAAAACATGGGTTTTTTCGGGAACAGGATGAATTAGGTAACTCTTGATTGATTTACTAGATTTTGTAGCAATTTGGGAGAAATTCAGGGTTCTTCGGAGCTCTATTTTGAATATTGCTGAGGGAAAAATGATTTTTTTTGAACTATTTAAACATGACAAGTTGAAAGAAGAAGAATCCAAGTTAATAACAAACTCTGCTACACATGGCATGTGGTTTAAGAGTCCAATTTGATTTTAGAAATCACAATGCTTCAGCAGAAAAATATACTCAGTAATCAACCCTTAATAAAAACACTCTACAACTTCGTGATTAATATGGGGTGAATAACTCACATTTTTCTTTAGCCACATATATGATCCAAAAACAACAACCCTCTATAGGTGTTTTCCTAAGGAAAATCTGAAAGCTTTATTAGGGAAACAAGACATTTGGTTGGGGGAGTATTTTATGGGGAAGTCTTGAGCTAGCCTCCCTATTCTATAAAGTCAGGTAGGATTGTAGGTCTTTCAGTTTGGGTTAACCAAGCATGAAAGAAATATTAAGATTAGGTCTTTCAGTTTGGTTTGACCAAGCACTTTGGTCTCGCTATAAGGTAAATGGTGAGGTGAAGTGCTAGTATTATCAACCGACAATGTATTATTAGCATAATATTGAAAAATAAATCTAACTTTTACAAAATAATAGGCTAGGAGGACAATTATCTGGAATGATGGCACAATTTTGGAGGAAACAAATGATGAATGGACCTATTTCTGGGTTGCGTTGGCTGATGTGCTAACTGATGCACTGCCTGATGCTGAATGTCTCCAAATTACTAATTAATCTTGTAACTCACAGAGTTTATCCCATCGATCTTCATTTGATGATCAATTTAATTACCTTCTCGTAAATATCATCGAATATTCATTATCTGGAAAAAGTGGGCTTTACAACAAAGATATTATTTACTTCATGTTGGATGAAGAAATCATTACTCATCGCTTCTAAAATCTCTCTACCTATCATATTGCCTTTGGTGTTGTCCCTGGAAATTTCCTTCAATTTCTTTACATAATCTTCATAAGCTATCAACTTATCATTTATCACAAACAAAGAAGGGGTGTTAAAGTCTCTATTCTAGTAAAGGATCTGTTAACTGCTATCTCTAGACTATGGCACTTTCTTCCACCTGAACAACTAGATTCTTCTTAGTAAGAATCCTCTTCACTTCTAGAATGGTTTTTGTCCTATCATCTACTCCCAAATCATCTAATTCATATCTGTTTTTGGAGTTCATGAACTTGATGACGTTGGTTGTTTTTGTAGGCATTTATCCTAGCTCTTGTTTGATGTTTGTTATAGCATCAATTGCTCTTTTTATCAACTCCTTTTTCTCAAAGATCATCTGGATGTAGGGCCAGATTTCAGCAATGGAGTTCATGATATATGCCCAGATGATTTCCTCGGCTTGGGCCAAGGTTTGTCCTATTGGTGATTCTCTTTCTGACTTCTGCAATCTTTCTATCAAATTTTGAGCTCTTTGTGCTTCTGTTTAATGAGAAGCTTCACTCCTTGTCCTCTGGTCTTGCAATACTTTAACTTGATCTTGTAGCTTCTTAATCTCTTATGTATGAATGGATAGATTTTCCACTGCCTTTTTCATCTGTTCTGCACCATCTGATGTCTGTGTAGTCTGTGGAGTAGATGTTGTAGTTGTAGTAATGGCTATAAGAGGTACAACATCCAATGGAACCATGGACAACTTTGCAGTCTAATCCTTTTATTTTATCATCTTTTCCATTTTGGTCTCCATATGTCTTATGTGTGCATTTTTCTCCATGATGAGCTTCATCATATCAGTCTTTTGGGTCTCTGTCTCCTCAATATCTTTGGTAAGAGGATCTTCAGTAGCTGACAGCTTCAGATTTTTTCTCAATGCTACTATGTTAGCATTCTTCTTTTTTATTATCTCCTTTGAAACCTTCATATTATAGGGATCATATCCTATCTTGACCACTACATCTTTATAAGTATTTAATCCTTGTATCCTTAGTTATAGAAGAGATCTTCTCCATTTTCAACTGTGACTAGATGTTGTACAAAGAAACCTGCAATTTGGAAAGATTCATTGTTGTGTTAGTCAAATTTGAAGAGATCATTTCACCTATCTACTTGTGCATCTCCATATGATCAATGGGATGAATGTCCTTTATGTTGAATTCAAAGGTTGTCTTCTTATAGTCAGATGCTAACTTTGGCTATGGTATTTGGGCCTCAAGGAAGGTCATTTGCATCTTACCCTTCTCTGAATAAAATATTAACAACAACATGCTTTGAGAACTAGAATTCTACTTCCAGAATTGGGCATAGGTGTTTTTCTTCATGATCTCATTTTTTAGCTTTATCTCCCCAAACCTGTCAAAAATTGTCTTCTCCTTCTCACCTTGGAAAACCTTAGTTGTCTGGATAGCTTGTTTTTGGTCATGAGATATTGAAGAAGTAGTGGGATAAACAGTGGATTGGCCACCTACTTGAGAAGAAGAAGGTGTTTCTTTAGTGACCATAGCAACTTCTTCCTCTGAGTTTTTGTTTTTGTTAACTTTAGGATTTAGCTTGGTCCTTTTTCTGTACATTATTTTGAATTCTTTACCTACAGTATCAATCACTGAAGGTGAATCTTCTTCCCTTTTCCTTTTAATTTCTTTTTCTTGTAGGATAATATTTTGTGATGTCGATGTTGATACTAGATGCTCCTCAGCTTCCTGCAATTTTTTTCAGCCCATTCTAACTGGTTCATGTAATTTTCTATCTTAGGCCTCTGGTTATGTATGTAGGAAGTAGTTTTATTCTCTACTCTTAGCTTTGAAATGCTTCCCAGAGGGTCATAGTACCAAGTGAAGCTCAAGCCGAGATTCATCTCTTTTAATATCTTATCTGCTTCTTCCCTTGTTGACTTGCTATTACAAATAAAGGGCCCAATCTATGTTTTGATCCTAAATTGGGACTTCTTCTTGGTTGATACAAAGTGAATTTCATTTGCATTCAACATATGTATAATATACTCAAGAGAAAAAATCCTCATGGGGAGGAATTTTGGGAGTTTATAGGGAGAAATCTCACACCCATAGACTCTTATCTCTGTATAATTCAGGTACAAGTACCCGTCTCTTGTCTTGGCCTGATATGACAAATGTAGTATCCTTTGTATGTCTTCACCTATTCTAGGTTCAGCTGTACTACTCAGAATATTCATGTCTGGATGCACAAAAAATTTAATGAATTGTTTGTATGAAAAATCTTTGTGTTCTTTCATCACCAAAGATGTCCAGAAGATGACTGATTGTTGGTTACCATCTTCATCGAGCTTCTGCATGGAAAATTTGAATCTATCTACATGATAATACACAAACGTATATACTAAAATAGGAGTATTTAAACACTTCTTCATTCTGAAACTTGATGAATTGATCATGGATGTTATCTGCCAGGAATTGGCTAAAATTGAAGATGATTAATGGTTTACAATTTATGGAAAAGATAGAGAGGAAGCCTGAAATGGGTTCATCTACCCACTGATCAAAATAATAGCCAAGAAGGTATGCAATGACTATTATACTCTGTTTTTTCCTTATCAGGGAATATGGATGAAGGGTATGGAGGGTTTTTCTTTGGAAATTGAATATTTCTAGGTAGGAAAATGTCAAAGATCTTATCTCTTTTGTAAAAAAAGAGCTTCTGGTATATTCATTGAGGGCTTCTATGGATAAAGGGGTGTTATTTTCCACAGATGGAGCTTGCATCATCTAGTCAATTGATTGAGCAGTGATGGTGAAAAGGATTTCACTAGTAGGGGCAATGATAGATCTCTGATTAGGGATGTAATAGGCTTAAAACTTTCGGATAAAATCTGGGGCATTATATGTGTGCGGGAAGATATAATGAGGAAAATGGGACTCCTAGAGTCCAATATCATCATATTTTTCAATGTATTTATCTTCTAACCAACAATACATCTCAAACAACTCAAATTCACACTGTGTTTCATTAATTTTGTAATCCCTATCAGCTAGAGGAACATGATCTAAATCTAAGGGAGGGTGGGCCAATGGATTGAAAGGTTCCTCCTAGTTTTTATTTTTAGGAGGCATACTCAATCAATTTTGAGGAATTCAATTGGAATTAGGATGGACAAGTTTACCGGGAATGCACAGCAACTCTGTAATTAGTTGAAGGAAACAAGGTATGTGATGTCTCTTTGGTCAGAGACAAATCAACTAATAAATATTGACGCACTGGAAATATGTAGAGAAATTTAATATGTAGAAAACGAAGCAGAGTAAAGGTCGAAAGGATGGAATTACATGGTTTATAAGAAAAGTTAGGTTTCTTCGTTGTATATGGCGCAGATCCATTAATTTAAGGGTCATTAGGCTTAATTAAATGTGTTAACAGATAAAATACTGTGGGAGTGGATTTGATTGGTAACAGATAGGTGATGTGGCACAATGGGACTAGCAGAGGAAATGGGTAGCGACGAGAGTATTTATGATAAGGGGAACGGTGGTTTTCGGGGGGTAATAAGAGGTGTTGATGTCCAAGTGTGAATGAATATTCAAACCCTTTCCCACATTAATTATCAATCTGGGTGCATTGGTTATTGCAAGGCTAATGTGCACAGTATGTGCAGATAAAATAGCACAATTCTAATATCAATCGTGGATTTGATAATTTAAACAAAGCAACAATCATTGTAACAGAAAATAAACAAATGGCAGAAATAAATTGTAAAGCTTACAATGCATTCATAGCAATAAGAGAATCAACAAATACATCTAATGTCACAACAATTGCAAATTATACAAAACATGAAATAGAAATAACAACACAGGAAATACGCAGCACCTGATCGGAGAGTGGGACAAACTCTCTGATTAGGGCTGCGATATGCTCACAACTTACAGAAGTAACATGAAATGAACTTGCATTAACTTGATCAAATAATGTTCTGTTACACAACTCCATTCCTTGCGTAGCTAACCCTCTATGTGTTATCTCCTATGCCTCTATCCTCCCCTTCTCTTTGATTTGTGCCCTTTTAAATATACAAACAAAAAAGGGGAAATAAATTGATTACAAAATCTCAATAAGCAAGATGAGATCTGAAAGATATTTCCATCATGATTAAGCTAGCACAAGTCGAATCTGGCAATTACAATTGGGGAAATTTTGGAAAACGGCAACAACAGAAAATCTGCAAATCTGTCCTTCGAAGAACCCTGCGTTTCTCTCAATCAAGACCGAATTTTGGAGAAGTGCTCATGGAAAATTAATTTGGTTCGTTCTACAGAAAACCCATGTTTCGGATTTTCAAGCTTCTTCATTTTCCTGAAACGTTCAACACAAAATTGTCTCTTGTTATTCCAGCGAATTTCTAAGTTGGAATATTTAATTATCAGCTAAAGATCAAATCTGCAATCTGGAAGAGATCTTGGAGGCTAAAATAGTGATTGATGTTATAACAAATTCATTAATAAACCATCATTGGCAAAATCATGCATAATAATCATTAATTTATTAAAATAAAGGAGAACAAGTATTATTTATCCAAAAGAGCATAAATAATTATGAAATGGAATTATATAATAAATTATGATAAATAATGTGATAAAAGAACATTATAAATGGATGAAATGGATGTTAATAAGGGATAATAATAATACAAATTAGTGGCCCAACATCTCCACCAAACTTAACATGTTGCATGTCCTCATGCATCCCAATGCCTCAGTATTAACCAAGTTGTAACACAATACTCAAAATGCTCACCCCAGCGCATGATATTCATGGAAGAGAAGGCTTCTTCCTCAAATGCTTCCTTAAAATGATTTTCAGGTATACTTTCAACTGTATGTATATGAAGTTGCAACAAAGTATGATACATGTAAATACAAACTTCATTACAAACTAGATTTTGTTGAAATTTTGTAAGCAAATTTATACTATATTAATGCTTCTCCAATCCGAAAATCAAATCAATGCAACGAACAGATTTCAATATATCAGCAAAATGGTTTTAGGTAATGATGCATGATTTTTTTGGAATTAAAAAATTGGTTTATCTTGAAAATTTATGGGTTTAATGATACATCTTTGTTGTCCAAAAATCAGAAGAATCCAGTTGATAGTTTTAAGGATATACAGAAATAATTTTTAGGATTGTATACCTTAAATGAGGAATAAATGAGAAATCATTCATCATTCATAGTAACCCTTCCCCCAAACTGATGAATTAACATGCCCTCATGCTACACTAGAAAACAAATTGGGGTGGTTTCTACAATCATTACTGAAATCTTTGTTTGGTGTATAACAACATGGAATAAGGGAGATTTTGATAATGAATAATGAGATCGATGGATGATAAATAATATTAATGGAATGTTCATGATAATGAAAGTAACACTCCCCCAAACTGAAATATTTTTTCTCTGAAAAATGGGAAGTGGTAAAGAAAGGGAAATAATGGTTGAAAAATATAAGTGAATAATGCTCAATGGTTTTTCATGACATTCTCCTAAAATTTTAATAAATCAAAACCTTATGCTGTTTTACCTCAAATTTTACCTCCATAAAAATGTGGAATGACATGTATGGATTGACATTTTTTTGAATATCATGTAGGCTGAGCTGATATTGAAAGTAATGCGGAAGGTGGAAGCCATGCACACTGTAAAAGTAATCAGAAAGTGTAGCAGGGTTTCCTTCTACCAAACTTATTAGGTTCCCTGTCATCTATAAAACATCTCATGAGTATCCTTAATCAGTAATTCATCATCTCAATTACCCCATATATAAAAGTGACATAAACATATTGTGAATGAAATGGGATAATAATGGATAAGAAGGGAAAAGATGCATTCCCTATACCCATAAGCTTTGGTTTTCATGAGCATAGAAATTATGAGAATTAGTTATCTCAGTCTTTGCTTCTCATAGTCTGTCCAATTACATGGGATTCAAAATTAGAATCAAGCCTCTTAGCAGTGTTGTTAAGATATGAATAAATGGTGATTGATTGGGCAAGAAACTATCTTTGGTTAAATGTATGATACTTGTAGAATAAAGGAATTATAGATTAGATGATACAAAATTTCAAATATCAAATATCCTAAAAGTTTCATCCCTGAAATTTAAAGTAAATATTTATAACTCAATAACATATATAAACCATAACCACCATCATCTAAGAACTGATTAAATATTACCCCATGAACCATGAGTTCTGGAAAAATTTGTATATGCACAGTTAGCTTTATTGGAAATTAGCTTTGAGAAAACAAGGTAACCAAGTAGATTATAGTATTAAATTAAGTTCTATACCATAGGCTATCCACTGCTGCTAGCAGGAATCCATAGCCTCGACAGGGATACCTTTTTAACCCATTGAGATGCCAGTGTCCCATCTATTAGAAATAATTACATAGTTGCAAAAAGCCTTTCAGTTTACTTAGATGTCAACTGAAGATCATTGTTCTCGCATGGTAACCAGTTAATAACAATGCCATTCACGGGAGCTAACAAAAGTGAAAAAGTCGGCTCGTGATGAGACCTCGTCCTTCAGTTTTATGACCGAAGGCCATTACGGTGGCTTGGTGACCAACAGTGGTAATGTCACTTTATTAGGACCTATGATCATGGTAGGTTGACTCGTGATGAGACCTCCTATCCTCCAGTTGACCATTTATGTTTAAAATTCAACTATAGTTTTTGTTAATCAATAATAGATTACTTAATATAGGGGGTGGCATATCAGCTCCTTAAGAGCTAGGGATGGCGTAAAAAGTCGTGTAGTAACTATTGCCAACTTTTGATAGTTTTGCTTCTCAAAAAATAATAACCTTAAAATGACTGCTAATAAATATATTTTTCATTGTTGAGATTGGGGTTGAGGAACAGTTCATTAGATAATGGCGGAAAGATTTAAATACAATTCTGTGGTCATCGCCATAAATTTACAAGATCAGAGATTTCACCAATGAGGAAAGTTGAAAGTTGACATGATGAAATCATCTTTGCATAATTATTCCTTAAAAATAAGATTATGTTTATAGATAAACAAAGATAAATTGACTACCCAATCATTATGTCAAAGAGGGCCTAGACCATTAAAAGTATTTCCCATTCACCGAAGAGGAAAACAAATCAGAAAGACCTACATGTGTTGAATTCAATGTGAAAATTGGCCAACAACAATAGTTTTCACAGATGTAACAACAACCATGACTTAGTTAATAACAAAGAAAGGGGAAAAATAATGATGTCATGAAGGTGACATGAAGGAGGATTAGTCACTTTACAAAATAATGAGGAATTAAGAGTGAATCATTCCTGACAAGACTTACCATAATAATCATGCTTTAAATATTAGACCCCCCCCAAGTAAATTATGTCTGTCATCAGTCATAGTTGATTATGTCATAAGTTAAATACCAAATAAATCCATGGAGTCGGTCGAGGACGTACCTGGCGACTTACCTTGGCAGAGTAAAAACACTGGAGGAGTAACAACATCAAGTACTTAGAAAAATATCACCACAGAGTAACATCACCAGAGGAGTAACAACATCAGAGGAGTAACAACATCGGACACTTAGAAAAATTATTCGGAGTAACAACAATGACGGATTCACAACACTGACAGAGTAAAAATAGTGACGAATTCACAACACTGACGGAGTAACATCAGTGATGGATTCACAACAGTGACGGAGTAACAACAGTGACGGATTGACAACACTAGTGGAGTAATAACCATGATATATTCACAGCACCGATGGAGTAACAACATCCAGAATAACAGTAGTGGGAGTAACAACAGTGCGAGTAATAACATTCGGAGTAACAACAGTGCAAGTAACAACATCCGGAGTAACAACAGTGCGAGTAACAACAATGCGAGTAACAACATCTAGAGTGACAACAATACAAGTAACAACATCCGGAGTAACAACAGTGTGAGTAACAACATCTAGAGTAATAACAGTATGAGTAACAACATCCAGAGTAACAACAGTGCGAGTAACAACATTTGGAGTAACAACAGTGCGAGTAACAACATCTGGAGTAACAACAATGCGAGTAACAACATCGCAGAGTAGCAGCATTTGAGGAGTAACAACATCTTGAGTAGCAGCATCCAGAGTATGAACAACCTAGGAGTAACAACATCAAGGAGTAACAGCATTGCGGAGTTGCAGCATCTGAGGAGTAACATCATCCTGAGTAGCATCATCCGGAGTAACAACAACCAATGAGTAACAAAATTACGGAATAGCAACATCTGAGGAGTAATAACATCTTGAGTAGCAACATCCGGAGTAACAACAACCAAGGAGTAACAACATTATGGAGTAGCAGCATCCAAGGAGTAACAAAATCACGAGCAGTAGCATCCGAAGTAACAACATCATGAAACTTAAGAACTTGCTCCTTTTATTTTGCATAAGAGTTCAAAAAATAAACAAATCTTTATTGAAAACCAATAAATAAATAAATAACTTAAGTTACTATGATTATATTTTTGTTGCAGCAATGTTCTTTGTGAATAGTGAATAAATGGAAAATTGTTTTTTTTGTTTTTCGGAAATGTCTTAGATCTTCAAATAGAAATCAATTCCCCATTTCTAATGTTATAAATCCATTAATTGATGAAAATTATTCATGTTGTTTTCTCTATATGAGGAAACGTCTTTGAAAATGTTTTTATTTCATTATCATTGCCTTCAAGAATCACTTGTTCATAAATTGACCTAATTTATTCTCCTCATACCTGCAAAAAAACGAGTGTCTACCTACAATAAAACATGAAATCATGGAAGAAGAGAGGTGATCGGGATCTCCTAATCTAAGAAATATGAGAAAAAAAAACAATTAGTTACTCTATAAAACAAATCCATGGGAAAAAAAAAATAACAAAGTAAAATTAGTTTATTACCTGCGAGAGAGTGGTGGCCAACCATACTAACCAACAATGTTTCAATGATAAATTCTTTGTTTTTCGTCTGATTTGAGTGATTCCAGAGCCAAATGAAATTGAATTCCGAGAGATGTCTCTGATAGAAACATTTTTTAAAAATTCCATGTAATGGTATGTTAAATTTTCTTAGAACAACCTGCATAATAGAGTCATTTTCGAATTTCCAGCTCAGACCAACAATTGATATTTCAAGCATAAATTTTTCATTTGATGACAAATTGAACCGATTAAAATTCAAGAATAAATTAGATTCATTTATATATCTCCAATAGAAATATCTTTTTAAGGAAAGAATAATTGGTGGGTCAAATACGCTAGTGAACAATCGGGAGAACAGAGTTTCAAGAGTGCTGATTTACGATAAGTAGTCAGTATTTTGGTCATAAATTCCTCATACGATATCAAAATAAAGTGATTAAAATTGAGTTGTAAAATATATTTATAGGGTAATATACCATATAAATATGTTTCCAAAATAGAGTCATCTAGGCCTCCAAAAACGGATTGTCCCAGCTCTGTTCCCGAGCTGCCTACTAAACATCCTGTCATTGTTTTGGTCATAAATTTTTTGTTTCAAATCAAAATCGAGTGATTCAAATTGGGTTAGAAATTAGAAATAAAGGGATATGTAGGATAGAAATAGGTCTTGAAAATATATCCATTTGGTCCCTCAAAACATGACCGTCCCGACTATTTTTCCAGAAATTTCATCAAGTCCGCAAGCCATAAGATATGATAATTAATGAATTTTTCCAAGAAGGTGATCAAAATGAATATGAGTGTTTGTAGAAATTTTATTTTCAATATAATTCATATACATACATAAATGAATTTGAATATTTTATCACCAATTTTAATTTTCACAATGTATTGCAACAAAAACAACTATTTTTACATCTAAAAAAAATTATTTATTTATGATTTTATTCATTCTATATTCTACACTACACTAATCTACTTTGAAAAATAAAATATACTTACATATAAGAGTACTTCCAGTGAATCCATTTTCGAAATAATTCCTCAAGTATGCACACACCTGTATTTGAAAAATGTATGTTAATAAATACATGGGTATGAGAGACCAACTTCCCTGTTAAGGATGGTGCCAAGAGTTGTTGAAGTGTAGAGTGATGTTGCGAGCAAACAACAGAGTGAAAATAGCCTTCAATATAGTATTTATTTTCCATATTTTTCGCATCCTGAAGTTCCATGACTGAGTTCTAGATTGTGTTGATGCTTTCTTCCTTGACCTCATCCTCTGCCTTTTTGTGTAGATATCTGTTTATAGAACCAGATGAAGGAAAAAAATTCAAACAATTCTTAAAGCTTAGGACCTGGAGAAGGGTGAAACTTCCCTACTCAAGACAAGAGATTGGGTGTTTAAATAGAAAGAAAGAAAGGAAGAAAGAAAATCAAGAAATCTTAAGCTTGGGACTTGGAGAAAGGTAGCATTTCCCTCCCTAGGACGAGAGATTAGGCCCTAAGAAATCAACAAAAATAAAATCAAAGAAAAACGACTAACGCTTAGGACCTAGAGTAGGGTAGCATTTCCCTCACTAGGATGAGAGATCAATTCATAATAAATCAATAAAAAAGAAAAAAGAAAAATAGAACAACTATGCTCAGGACCTAGAGCAGGGTAGAATTTCCCTCCCTAGGATGAGATATTGGTTCCTAATAAATCAATAAAAAAGAAAAAACAAAACAACTACGCTCAAGACCTAGAGCAGGGTAGAATTTCCCTCCCTAGAACGAGAGATTGATCCTTAGATAAATATGAATCGTGTTCTTGCACCTTTGTTAGCCTCCCCGACAATGGCGCCAAAATGTTGGTGTCCAAGTGTGAATGAATATTCAAACCATTTCCCACATTAATTATCAATCCGGGTGCGTTTGGTTATTGCAAGGCTAACACGCACAGTATGTGTAGATGAAAATAGAATAATTATATATTAATCATGGATTTGATAATTTAAATAAAGAAACAATCATTGTAACAAAAAATAAAGAAATGGCAGAAATAAATTATAAAGCTTATAATGCAGTCATAACAATAAGAGTATCAGCAAATACATCTACTGTCACAACAATTGCAAATTATACAAAACATGAAATAGAAATAACAACACACAGGAAATACGTAGCTCCTGATCGGAGAGTGGGCCCAACTCTCTGATCAGGGCTGCGGAAAACTCACAACTTACAAATGGAACAACAAAACACTATGCATTCAATTAATCAAACATGCTCCTATTATAAATCTGTCTCTTCTTGCTTAACCCTCTATGCCTTCTCCTATGTGTTCTATCCCCTTGAATTCTGATTTGTGCCCCTTTAAATATACAAATAACAAAGGGGAAATAAACTAATTACAAAATATCAATAACCAATATGAGATCTGAAATATCTTTCCATCATGATTTAGCTGGCACACGTCGAATCTGGAAATTACAATTGGGGAAATTTTGGAAAACGACCACAATAGAGAATCTGAAAATATGTCCTTCGAAGAACCCTACGTTTCTCTCAATCAAGACCAAATTTTGGAAAAATTATTATATGGAAACTAATTTTGTCCATTTTGCACAAAACCCATGTTTCTGATTTTAAAGATTCATCTTCTCTTGCCCGAAACGTTCAACGTAAAACTGTCTCTTGTTATTCCAGCGGATTTCTGAGTTGGAATATTTAATTATCAGATGAAGATCAAATCTGTAATCTGGAAGAGATCTTGGAGGCTAAAATAATGAGTGATGTTGTAAAGAATTCATTAATAAACCATCATTGGAAAAATCAAGCATAATAATCATTAATTTATTAAAATAAAAGACATAATGTTTTTTTATGTGATAAAAGAACATTAGAAATGGATGAAATGGATGTTAAGAAGAGATAATAATAATACAAATTAGTGGCCCAACAAGCTGTTAATCTGGCTTAGGTGGAGGGGGCGCCAAACAAATGTGAGAGGAGGACACTCGCTAGTGCTTTGGAGGGAAACTCCGTCATTTCATACCACCCTCCCCCCCCTCCCTAAGTGGTAAAGCTAGGATGGAGAAGGGGGTAGAGCGGGTTGAGTGAGGGTCGTCGATAAAGGAGTAGGTGCATCTGACAGAGGACAGTAATTTTTGATTTAACGTTAGATGATATGATGGGTAGTTGGGTAGCGGTCCATTAAGTCGAGTCAAAAAAATTAGGATATAGTGTAAGATAGATTAAACATGTTATTCATGCGCTCGATACTTGAAACTTAGGATAAAGTAATTTTATCACTTATTCCTTTATGTGCCAAATACATAATGAAATGGAACTTTATGATATAAACATTTTGATCCTTTTTCAAAGCCCAAAACACTTCCACCTACCCTTTAAATTTTGCATTCTTTTACTAAACTAACATTTTTTTTTCTTCTAGGGGTGCATTTAGACTAGCAAACCCATATTTTTTTTTATGAAAAATATATTCTACTCTATTACATATTTCTCCTATCGATTCAGATTAAACAGTTGAATCAATTTCATTTTCTACCTAACTATTGATTTACCAAGATTAGATTGTTTGGTGAATCTTTATTCTCTAACCTAATTTACAAAAATTCAAAATTGTTAAACCATGATTAAGTTGTATGGTTTGAAAAAATAGCTAGTCATTGTGGCATTTTTAAACAAGCTACAGAAAACCTTATTTATTTGACATAAAGAAAACTATCTATCAGTAGTGGCATTTGAATTTGCAGAATTTTCAGTGTTCTTTTCTCTATTTTTTCTTTTGTGGGGTTCTGATTTTATTTTTATTCTTTTTCAACTTTTCTTTCTTTTTGTCTTTATTCATTTTTTAGATATGCCCTCTTATCATTTTTATTTTATGTATTTTTTTTGGAAATCATTTGCATATTGAAAATAATTTACAATATAATATTACTAAGACAAAATACTCAATCACCTTGAGACACTATAAATTATAGGACCCTAACAAAGGGAATAGAGAGAGAGAGAGAGAGAGAGAGAGGATTGAAGGGAAAATAAAGAGAGAGATAGATGGAGAGGGGATTGGAGGGAAACGAAAGAGAGAGATAGATAGAGAGGGGATTGGAGGGAAAAGAAAGAGAGAGAGAAAGAGGATTGGAGGGAAAAGAGAGAGAGAGAGAGATGGGAGGTATGAGAGAAAGGGAGAGAGAGGAATGATGAGAGAGAGGACTTGAGAGAGAGGAGGAAAGTGATGGGATAAGAGAGAGAGAGAGAGAGAGAGAGAGAGAGAGAGAGAGAGAGAGATGGGGGAAGAGAGAGGGAGGTAGGAGAGAAAGGGAGAGAGATGAAGGACAAGAGAGAGGAGGAGAGAGGGAGGGAGAGAGGAGGAGAGAGGGAGGGATAGAGAGATGGAGTTGGATGGGGAGAGAGGGAGGGAGAATAAAGACATAGAGTGATGAGTCTAGATAGAGAGGGAGTGACATGAGAGAGAGATGGAGAGAGAGTGTGTATTTTTGTGGGTGAGATAAAGAAATAAAGAAGGAGAGATGGAGATAAGGGGGGAGAGAATGAGAGATAAGGAGAGACAGAGGGATATAGTAACAGAGTTGGAGGGTGAAGACAGAGAGATAGGTGGGAGAGAAAGGGAGAGAGAGGAAGGAAGAGAGAGGATGTGAGAGAGTGGAGAGAGGGAGGGAAAGAGATATGGAGTTGGAGGGGGGGAGAGAGGGAGGTAAGAACAAATACATAGAGAGAGAAAGGTGGAGAGAGAGATAGAGAGGCACTGATAAGGAAGATGGAGAGACAGGGAGAGAGGAAAATAGGAAGAAAGAGGGAGAAATGAGGGAGGAGAGAGAGAGAGAGAGAGAGAGGAGGAGGAGGAGGGAGGGATATATATATATATATATATATATATATATATATATATTGGAGAAAGAGAGTGTACGTTTTGGGTGTGATATAGAGATATAGAGGGAGATAGAGATATTGATGAAAGGTGAAGAGAGGGAAGAAGAGAGAGATAGAGAGAGGGAGGGAGGGACAAAGAGATTGATAGATATGGAGTGAGAGAGCATGTGTGTTTGGGGGGTGAGATAGAGATATAAAGAAGGAGAGTTGGATGGAGATATAGATATAGATGGAGGGGGGAGAGAGGGAAGAATATTTCTTGCACTAGATGCATTAATTTCAACGTAGATGGAAATTTCTAATCCTATTTGATTGTTTGCACTAGATGCATTTATTTTAGTGTATATGTATATTTCTAATGATATTTTATTGCTTGCACTAGATGCATTGATTTTAGTGTAGATGTTGATTTCTAATTATATTTGTTTTCTTGCATTAGATGCATTGAATTCAGTGTAGATGGTGATTTCTAACCCTATTTGATTTCTTGCACTAGATGCATTGATTTTAGTGTAGATGTTTATTTCTAATGATATTTGATTGCTTGCACTAGATGCATTGATTTCAATGTAGATGATTTCTAATCCTGTTTGATTGATTTCACTAAGGCATTGATTTTAGTATATATGGTGATTTCTAATCCTATTTGATTACCTGCACTAGATGCATTGATTTTAGTGTAGATGTTGATTTCTAATTATATTTGATTGCTTGCACTAGATGCATTTATTTCAATGTAGATGATTTCTAATCCTATTTGATTTCTTGCACTAAATGCATTGATTTCATTGTAAATGGTGATTTCTAATCCTATTTGATTGCTTGCACTAGAGGCATTGATTTTAGTATAGATGTTGATTTCTAATTATATTTGATTGCTTGCACTAGATGCATTTATTTGAATGTAAATGTTGATTTCTAATCCTATTGATTTCTTGTGTTATATGCATTGATTTTAGTGTAGATGTTTATTTATGATTAGATGTAATTGGATGTATGATGGTACATTAATTTTAAAGTGATTAGATTAACAAGGCGCATTGATTTCAGTCTAAGCACAAAACATTATTAGCAATGTAAATTGATTTTTTTGTTATAGTAATTCAACCTATTAATATTGGAGAGCAAGAGAGACAAGGTATGATTTTTACTACAACAACTCGAGCTAAAGATTTAAATGGATTACGATTTCAATTTTCCTTTTCATATAATAATATGAGAAGATGAAAAAACTAAAAAGGGTGACAATAAGAATAGTACATGAAAATAATTTGAGAATTGATCACAATGAAGACTATTTGTAATTGACTGCAATCTTATTATTCACATTTTCTATCATTCAACACTATTACATTATCACTTTGCATTCAAAAATTTTATTTCATCATTTTTCATCATTAAATTTATTAACAATATTTATCATCTCCTACCTTCCATATGATATCTCTCAAAGATGTAACGAACTTGCAGAGGGGTGAAGGGCTCGGAGGGGAAGGCGGCGATGGCATCATGCTCAAACCCTAGCTATGGCGCCGACACGGTTCAGCTGACTGCTGTTTCTGGTTTTGGCCCCAGTTAATACTCATAATCTTTTCCATCGAGTTTACCACTATTTTTTTTTGGTTGGTTTCCGTTTTGGTTTGGACATCTTGATATTTTTATCGCTTGGGCTGGGGGTTTCTCCATGGTTGCGGATTTTTTATTTACCCTCTTTTTTACCATGCACCTTGGGCCCGAACACTCTGCCGACACCTTCAAGTTTCCACTAACATCTAACTTTGAGTGCGGCTGGGGGTCCATTTGTTGTTTTTTTGATTATCCGGCACTCCCTCGCTTCTTTTTTCACCCTCCCGAGTTTATCGGCCTCACTACTCACCTTCCTTGCTGCCCTCTTTGACACCCTCCAGACGCACTTTTACCCTCTCTATTTTTCTGTTGGAACGACCCTTATCTACTTGCGTGCATCATTGTTCGTGCTCGTCTTCAACATGGGTATATATGAAGAGGAGTTGGACTACTCCTCTGACCCATTGGAGGGTGTTCAGATCTTCCCAGAATGGGGTAAGGATCCGATTAATGACGTGGATGCCATGGATGTGGGTGAGTCGGCGAACCCATCGAACTTGTCGGTGGAACCTCATCAGGTTACTACGGTTGCTAGTGTGGAGCCGATATTACAACAGTTAGACTCACCGTTATTCTCTATCCCATCGCCATATGTCTTGCGACAATGGGAACAACAACCACAAGAGTCGCCAGACATCCCTTCGAGTATTAGTGCTGCTCCAGGATTTGGTATATCGAGGGCTGAAGATCTGGCTTTCGCAGACCTCAATATTTACAAGGAATAATTCACTCTCCACCAGCCATTAGAGGAATTTTGAGGTCTAAAATGGGCCTCATAAGGAAATTATAAATTAATGGAGGAAATAATAAATGAAGATTTGATTACATCATCAAATTTTAGAGGGAAAAAAGAAAAAAACTATTTTTCAACTCGTGTTTTCAACTTATCTCCCTATGGGTTTACTCAAATTTCAAGCGGAAACACTCATTAGATGAAAAATTTAATTCCTCATCCAATGAGCACCCATGTTGCATACTTTTGATGGACCCTCCTACAAAAAAAAGATAAAAACACGAAAAACATGATTGCAATAACATGTTTTCATGTATTTCTCATTTTTCGTGTGGCAGGGTCCATCGAAAGTATGCAACATGGGTACTCCTTGGATGAGGAATTAAATTTTGCATCCAATGAGTACTCCCACTTGAAATTTGAGTAAATAATTAGGGAGATAAGTTGAAAATATGAGTTGAAAAAGGAGTTTTATTATTTTATTATTTTTTGTTGTTTTTACTTTTTTAATCCAAAAATGGTGAATCATCCCCCATGGTTGACATCATCATCTTGAATCCTATTAGTTCTTATAAAGTTAATTTTGTTTGTACATTTTTCTTAGGAGGCCCATTTTAGACCTCAAAATTCCCCTAATGATTCTGCACATGCAGGTATATTTCCCACACTGACCTCTGGCTGCTTCGTAGGCATTCCCCTTGCTACGCCTAATCCTGATGACCCCATATCATCTGATTCTGATGAACCAGTAGGGCCAAGTGGTGCTGCACAAGACCGGACTCTGTGTCGTGGCAAGAAAAATCTCTCGTGTGCCAAGAATCAGAATCGCCTAGACATCAACTTCGGTCAGGGGATCGGTATGGTGGGCATTAAGCACACTGCGCAGATGGTCTTGGTCGGCAGGGTCAGGGGCAAGAGTTATACTCTTGCTAGGCTCAAGGTCTGGACAAAGGAGATTTTGGGAAGCACATTGGAACAATTACTGGGTGTCTTGACCATGAATCGAGGCTGGTTCGTCCTCATATTCTCACAACCAGTGATGGTGGATTGGGTCCTCACCAAGTATTGGCACCTTGAAATGAATCATATTATGCTAAAATGATGGACACCATTATTCGACCTAGATAAGGAGAAATCAGGGGCTGGACTGATCTGGGTCTGTCTCCCTGGTCTCCCTTTGCAGTCCTAGAATGAAGACTCTCTTTAGATCATTAGGGAGGATCTTGGCTTATATCTGGATCATGATCTCTCATACATGGAGATGGGAAACATATCTATGGCCCGAATACTAGTCTACTTGGACACGCGGGAGGGGCTCTATGATGGCTACAACATGTATTTCAACGACATGGTCCGATATCATATGCTTGATTATGAAGGGGTTCCCTTCAGATGTCTTCGATGTCATGAGGTTGGATATTTGTACAAAGAATTTCCTCTTATCACCGCAGCTACCCCACATACCAAAAATTTGGTTCATATGCCTACTCAAATGGATCATGTATGTATTACATCTGCTCCGGAAGAGTTTCAACACAGCTCCCACCCTGAGCACGCGGAGGTGCATCGTACATGCCCGGTCACTCGATCACAGTCCCAAAATTGTGTGGTCCTCAACCCCCTCGAGGACTCGGCACCTATTCTAGGTATCTCTCTTGCTCCTCCTCCTTCTTGTTTTTTTTTTATGTCTCTTCCCCCCATTTTATCTATGGGTAATGATGTTCATTTCAATACATGTAAGTTGAATCCCCTCTATTCTTCTGTTGCATCCGCCCCCGCCCCCCCCCCCCCCCCCCAACGATCACTCCCACTATTCCACTCACCTTGACTGAGACCTCCTCCCCTCGCCACCTCACTGACTCTAATAGTATCTCCTCAGTCCACCGCTACTTCCTCCGATAATCCGTCCCCTCAATTATGCCTTCTTCTCTCGGCCTTGGTATGGACTTCGGGGGCACATCTTCCAAATCTCAAGGTCGCCCATCCAATATGAAAAAATCCATTAGGAAGGCCAGCATGGAGGTGGCTGCTGGCACTCAATCATCCATCATTAGGGTTCTTAGAGCAAAGAATACTCGGGAAGTGGTTCCTCCATGATCTGTCTCTCTTATAATTGCAGGGGTTTAGCCAACCCTGATAAAAAATTGGCTCTCAAACGGTTGCTACAACTTATTCGAGTTGATGTGATATTTTTACAAGAAACCTTGGGTGATGGATTATAGATTTCAAAACTATTAGCAACCCTTCTTCCGGACTGGTCTTTCGAGACCATTGATGCGTGTGGCCGATCTGGGGGTTGTGCCATGGGTATCAACAATAAATCCATCCTTGTACGGAGCTGGTGGGGTAGGGAGGGTATTATTGGTGCTGATATTATATCTAGAGAATCAAATCTCGTGATTACCCTAATCAATGTGTATGGCCCCTGTAAACACCGCAAGGATTTTTGAGACTCCTTGTTGAGAAACTCTATCTTGCATCGAAATAACATCATTTTGGGGGGAGACCTGAATTTATCTATTGGCCTTTCAGAATCTTGGGGGCCGAGGGCAATTCCAGACTCTTCATCAGAATATTTTTCCAATATATTGGAGGAGGTAGACTTATTAGTCTTGGCCATGCCTAAGAAGACGCCTACCTGGAGAAACAAACGTACTGGGGATGCGGCTCTAGCCTGAAGACTGGACGGTTATTTAATCAAACTACCTCTGTTAGCTCACTTTGCAAGAGCTAGACAATGGGTGGGCTTGGGGGGATCCTCAGATCACTTGCTGATTTACCTTGAGTTACTGGTCAGAGAACATAGGCCTAGGGGCCCCTTTCAAATTCAATTATGGCTCGCTTCTTGAGCTTGAATTACACACATTGGTCACTAAAGATTGGAAGCATTGTGCGCAATTCCCTATGCAGGAATCTGCCATAACCCTCTATGATAATATTAACTGCATAAAAACCCTCACCATTATCTGGGCCAGAAGGAAAAGACGTTTGGAGGACGAGAACCTTAAAATCACTTAACAGGAGATTGCACACCTGACAAGTCCAGATTATTTGGGATTCTGATCGGCGGACACAAAAGATCGACTTTTTGCTGTGGAATCCACTAGAGACACTATTCCAAGGAAGAGGGAGGAGGAGTGGCGACTCAATAGAAGAACCATATGGTTAAAGGTCGGCGATGAAAACACCAAATTTTTCCAACAATGTGCTAAAGGCAGGCAGATTATCAACACTATTTGGGAACTCATTGATCAAACTGGAAGAGTGGCCAACACTCATGCATAGCTAGAAAATATGGGAATTCAGCTTTTCTCCAAGCAATATAGAGCACTGATTAATGCAAATTTGTCGGATATCATGGATATTTCTTGCACTCTTCACAGGTTTGTGGAGGAGGAGCATTTAGAGGACTTAAATGCACCTGTCACTTTGGGAGAAATCGAAGGGGTTTTAAAATGGTTCAAGAAGGATAAAATTCTAGGACCAGATGGATGGACCATTGAATTTTACCTGAATTTCTTTGAACTCATTGGCAAGGACCTCCTACAATTTATTGAAGATAGCAGAACTTCTAGCAGAATATATGATGGTTTTAGCACCACCTTCATCACTCTGATTCCAAAAGTGGATCATCCTAATACTTTCAATGACTACAGACCAATATCTCTCTGCAATTGTATTTATAAGATCATATACAAGATCATCGCCAATCGCATCAAGCCCATTCTCTCACAAAACATCGCCAAGGAACTATTTTCATTTCTCAACCAAAGACAAATCCACGAAGCTATTGGCACTGCACAAGAGGCACTACACTCCATCAAGACCAAATGGCTCGACGGCAACATACTCAAAATTGACCTGGTCAAAGCCTTCGACTTCAAAAACTGGAACTATCTGCACCTCATCCTTATCCATATTGGTTTCCCTCATTCATTTACTAATTGGATCATGGGATGCATTATGAATGCCACTTTCAGTATACTCATTAATGGAGCGGCCTCTAACTTTTTTCATGTTGGGAGGGGCCTAAAGCATGGATGTCCCCTCTCGCCACTTCTCTTCCTCCTCATCATGGAAGGCCTCTCCTTCCTCATGACTCGAGCTAAAACTGACGGATCCTTTCATGGCATTAAACTCAATGATTTTATTGAATTGAATTATTTATTATTTCTTGATGATGTTATTATATTTCTTGATGTCTCTTTCCAAGACAAATCAAATTTTGTCAATTTATTGAACATTTTCTGCAAAGCCACTAGGATGGCACCCAATAATAGCAAGTCTACCATCATGATGACACGTTGTTCGGTTAATGAAACCAGACATGCCTTGAGGATTTTTCCATTTGAATGAAAGCATATTGAAGACATGTTAAAATACCTTGGGTTCCACCTTAAGCCAAATGATTACCATATAAATGACTGGAACTGGTTGATCGCTAAAGTTGAGCACGTGATCAATATCTGGCAACATCGGTGGCTTTCGCGGGCAGGCAGGTTGGTGTTAATAAAATCCATCCTAGAAGCCATCCTGTTTTACTGGATGTTGCTTTCCTGGCTTCCTAAGGGTGTGACCAACGTTAGGTCTCTGTAATTTATTAGCAAGATTGGGAGAGTCCAATCACAGAGTTAACATCATTTCAACTAAACTTTGGGATTCTAGGATCTAGCCCTCCTGAATCCGGAGAGGGATCTCTCCAATATGTGCAAAGATGGATATTGTCTTTGAAAAGCTTAAGGTAATGATATTAGGCTAGTTATGAAGGCCAAGGGTTTTGTTTTGTTTTGGATGGTTGAGCATGAAATGTTACTTGAGGGGAAAGTCCTAAATGCAAAGTTTCAAAAGTGATAAGTTGCAAGCAAATAGAACAGTTTTGGCAGATAGATAGATATAACGCTGGTTTTTAGTCCATTGGGCTATGGAGTCATATCTGGGCTTTAATTGAACAACAACATCAAGTGTGATCCAAGGGGCTAGTCATCTATGTCTAAGGATATCTTTAAATTTTGATTTATGGAATGGAGTGATACATCAAGAAGGGGAATTAAACAGATGCAGAACGAAGAGCAGCCTAGGATCTGATAAGTACTTTTAAACCAGTCAGCCTTTGACAAACACTTTAAGAAGGACACGAAAGAAGACTAGGATCTGGTAAGTACTTTTAAACCAACCAGCCTTTGACACACTTCCAATAGAAAATATACAAAACAAGGGGAAACACAACGATAACACATAATGGTCTAAGATCTAGCAAGTGCTTCTAAACTAGCTAGCTTTTAACGCATTCCAAGGGAAACAATCTGTTAGTTATGCAGACAAGTCTGGGACCAGGGCTAACCATATCTTCCTTCAGTTCATCATCACATAACATATACTGAAAGTAACGTTCAGAAATAATATTCAGCTAGGACGATAAAATGAGGGAACGCCAGCATTCTCATGCCTAAACTGAATTAAGTCATTCCCGAATAACACAGATTGGAAGAAAACATTCAAATAAAGATTTCTCAGCCAGAGAAGGTTACTGATATACAGCAGGTCCTAACCCTGTTTAAACTGTTCTTTACAGTGGAGAATGAAACAACATGAAAACAGAAATAAAACAACAAGTTACAAATGAGAATAACATCACCGTCAATATAGATCAGGATCCCATGAAACAAATTTTATATTGATGTCAAACTAGCTACAAACTTCAAGTCCAATGTTTCAGTTCAACAATCATCTTCACTATTCAACCTAACTACTCTAGCACAAACAGAGCTTCAAGGGCCAGTGAATACTATGTACAAAAAGAAGTCTCAAGCTCAAGTGTATTTCAAAGTTCTGCAACCAACAACTCCGCATCTTCTCCTGAGGTATTTATAGAAGAATGAGGAGGTGATCTGATAAAATATCTCTCAGGATAATTAATACAGGTTCAAGACTTCTCGGCCTTTCGAGGGGCTCGAGAGAGAAATTTACAGGTGGATCACCGTATTAACTTTTTACAATAAATATCAAAGCTCGGTGGGAGCTTTATTTTGACTTTGAGGCTCTGTGTAATGTGGGGAGTAACTCTGCAGATATTTCTGCATTGATTACCCTGCAGAAGTAACTCCTTGGCTGCTCCGAGGCGAAATTTGATCTTCTTCAATAACTTCGGCCTCTGTTTGAAAGGTTTGAGGCAACAGGTGGCTCGGTGGTAGCTGAGGAATCAATTTGCCTCAGATGTGGCGGTGGAGGCTTTCCGTCTGATAAAACACTTTAGGTTTTCCTTTAAACTGTTTTTAGATTGGGGATTAGGCTTTTGATAACTGTCTTAGCCGTAATCCCCATAAAAATTGTCTTCAATCTTCATCTGCTGTGCTTCTGTCTTCAAACTTATACTCTTTAACTGTGTTTGAATTAAAACAATGTCTTGTCGATGTGCAGACCCGCATTGGGCTTTACGGCATCAATACTCATAGAGTACTGACGAAACATGGAATGGAGCCCCGCGGATGGCTTCTTTTTAATGAAACGAGGGCATGAGAATCGTCATTCCCAGCTCTTGGCATTTCTTCGTTATACAATGGAAAACCATTTAGAACACCTGCATCAAACACAAAAAAATTAAGAAATCCTGCAAAAAATAGGTTTAAACTGCTTCAGATGGCGGGGGAGGAGCATAGCCGTCGGATAAAAAATATCTAACGGTGGAGATCTGCGCAAAACAGGAAAATGAGAGCGGGGAGAAGAAATAAGGCGGGGTGGTTTTGGGCCGTCTGATCTGGACACGTGGACGGTCCATATCTGGACACGTGGATGGTCCATATCTGGACACGTGGACGGTCCAGATCTAATCGGAGGATCTCAATCGGGGGGGGACAAGCAAGTGCATGCGATGTAAATTTCCAATGCGATTAAGCGCTGGCCGTTGATCTGCAGATCAGATCGACGGCGGAAGATGAATCGGAGGGTTTTCGAGACGGGGGCAAGACTTGTGATCTTAGGGAATAAGGACCATTGGATCTTCGGGAGGATGGACGGCTAGGATTAAATCGGAGCCATCGCAATCGGGGATGAAACAAAAACGCATGCGATTTTGAACTTGCGATTAGAAACTTGCGATTGAGCGCTGGCCGTTGATCTGAGGACCAGATCAACAGCGGGGAATGAATCGGAGGGATCGCAATCGGAGGTCGCAGAGATGGGCATGCGATTGCGCAACAGGGAAAAGTCGCAATGCGATTGTGCGCGGACCGTTGGATCGAAGGACTAGATCAACGGTCATGATTGCTTCGACCTACGCACCGGCGGAAAAACCTTTAAACATATGAAAACCAAAGTTTTTGCAATGAAAACAGTTATAATGGATCGGGCGGAAAATATATAAGTAAAAAAAGGAAAAAGGCGCCCGATTGCGGGGCCGGTGGTTTTCACGGAATGTAATATTCCCGGGAGTATAAAGACAAGGGCCAATCGCAATCGGGCCGTTGAGCCTGGTCTTTCCGATCAACCCATTGTGTTGCTTTCGATTGCGATTGCGCAATCGGCTCTTTTCAATCAACCCATTTATATTTATCACGTGGTTTTAAGTTTTTAACTTAAAACTTTCGGAAAGTGGGTTTTTGGGTTTACAAAGGAAAATATTGATCGGAGAGGGATTTTTCAATGGTTTATCGCCCGATTGTGGGCTCTATGGTTATATGAGGAAATAATATGATCGGGGGGTTTTATATGAAAGGCTAATCGCAATCGGAGCTTTGTAATGGTTCAAAGTCATGCACCCGTGGATATTTGCGATGCGATTAGCGCCGAAAAACTTTGGCGTTTGGTTTTAACACATGGGCATGTGGGGGGAAGTGGTTTAGGACTTTAGCCCAAAGGGGCTTAGGTCCATAGCAATAAAACTTGTTTTCCATGAAAAGTTTCAAAGTTTTAAATGGATTTGGGGGTTTCGAAATAGTTAAAAAGTGAGTTTTTAACTATGAAAGGGGAATTTTTCATAAATGGAAAGAAGAGGAGTTATGAAAAGTAAAGGAATAATATGGAGAAAAAAGGGAAGAAAATGATGGTTTCTTCAGCAGTTTGTTATACGAAATCAGCAGATTTTTCAGAGTATAAAATGGGACAGCAAATGAGGATTTGGGACAGAGGCATGAGGCCTTAAAGAGACTTCAAGAGCCAACAATTTTTAGTGATAAAATTTGTTCCTTGGAGGCTCAAAAAAGATCTTAGCCACCTTTTGGTATAACAAAATATTATAGGTGGCTAACAGGGGCTCCACTTGGGGATGGTGCCTTCTTGAAGGCATCAAGAATTCAGACTTGATTTCTGGGAGGCTGATTAGTTGCCTCATCCATTGGGCTGTCCTCCTGTGATTGAATGATCTTCTCTAAAAACATATTTGGCAGCCATGAAAACAATGGACCTTTATCGACAAGCTTGCTACCTACCCAATCCTACAGATCTAACATTTTTTCTTCTTAGAGTGCACTTGGATTGGCAAACTCTCTTACAACATTTTATTCTTTTGAAAGCATAAAAACTAATCTAGTTCTACTCCTTATTTCTCCCCGAACTTAGATTAAACAGTTGAGCTCAGATATTTCTCTACCTAATCTACTGTCTTGTTGGGATTAAGCTGTCCAACAGAATTTCATTCTCTAAATTCCATAACAGAAATTTAAAAACAGCCAAGTCAAGATTAAGCTGTTTGACTTGCTGTGATCTATGGCATAAAAACAAGCTGCACATAGATTATTATTTGCAGAAAATTAAATCAAAATGGAAGGCTTAAGATCTGAAAGTATCTCATTATGGCCTTCTTTTTGTTTACAGCTCTGTTTTTAATTTTGTTTTGAGCTGTCTCTTCCTTGTTTTCTGGTTCAGATTTTGGGCAAATTAGAACCAGTTTTTCTCTTTTATGACTCAGAAAAATAAAACAGTTTTGAGTCATCTTTCTTTGGAAACTTTGGTTCAGATTTTGAACATGTTTGAACCTTAATTTCTATCCTAATCTATCTACTGATGAGCCAAGATTAAACAGTTTGGAAAATCAAATTCACTAACCTATCAGCAGAAAATTTAAAGCTAATTAGTCAAGTTTAAATAGTTTGACTAACTAGAAGTGTGTTTCTGAGGAGTGGCATTTGAGCTTGCACACTTTCTGAATTTATTTCTCTTTTTTGGCATGGGGCTTTGCCTTTCTTGTTTTCATTTCTGCCCTCTTTTTATTTTTCTTTGTTTTTGTATTTTTTGATTTTTCATAACTTTGAATGCAATGATGGATGAAATGTTTACAATGGAAAAAGGAAAAAAAAAAGGCTTAAAAACATATCATGAATCAAGACAAGTAATGCTTGAGTATCCTACCATTGACTGGACCCCCAAACAAATCTGTTCCATCCAGCTCTTGTAAGAAGAATGCATTGTTTCCAGCAACTGAATGAATAGAGTAAGGGCCAAGCCATAGATTGTCAAATTTACCATTCTTTCCCTTATCTTCTCTCTTTGAATCCCACTTTAACACTTTGTCCCCAATCTTGAAATTGCTGGCCTTTGTTCTTCTGTCAAAAAGCTTCTTAATGCTGTCCTGTTTCTGTAATGTTTTGTTGTACACTTCCTCTCTGATTTGCTGAAGATGAATGGTCTAATTTATTCTTCTGATCATGTCATTATCTTCAGTCTGCAACTCTTGAATTAACTTCATAACTGGTACACCAAGGCTGTTAGGAAAAATTGCATCTGTACCATATACAAGCTGGAAGGGTGACATACCAATGGATTTTTTCAATGTTAATCAGTCAACCCACAGTGCATGGATCAGCTTTGTGTGCCAAGACTTCTTATTGTCTTCCAACAGTTTCTTCATTATGTTCACTAAGCTTTTGTTGGAGGACTCTGCAAGTCCGTTACCTTGAGGGTAATAGGCTGTGGAGTGCCCTAGTGTTATCTGGTATTTATGACATAAGTCAACCATTTTCTTGCTTCTAAATGCTGCTGCATTATCCGTGATGATCTTGGTAGGGCAGCCAAATCTGGAAAGGATATTGGTTTCTATGAACTTTATAATAACTGAATCATTGGCTTGTCTACAAGGAATGGCTTCTATCCATTTAGTGAAATAGTCTGTGGCAGTAAGGATCCATCTATGCTGGGCAGAAGATGAGGGATGGATTTCACCTATGAAGTCAAGTCCCCACTGTTGAAAAGGAGCTTCAACAGTGATTGGATGCAGAGAAAGGGGTAATAATTTTCTCTTGCCCTCAAACAATTGGCATTTATGGCAAGTAGTTGTCATTTTGTGAACATCAGGAAAAAGGGTGGGCCAAAAGAAACCAGCCCTCAAAATTTTGTTGGTTGTTGACTTCCAATACAAATGGCCTCCACACTCTCCTTCATGAAATTCCTGCTTAATCTTCTCTGCATCAAACTCAGGCAAACATTTAAGCAATATACCACTAGCATTTTTCCAATAAAGACACCTATCTACAATGCAATAGTTTACTGCTTTCAGCTTTAAGAACCTTGCCTTCGTTTTCGATAAACCAGGAGGCGTGTTTAAATTAAGCAAAACATGAACGATATCAACATACCAAGGAGAATTCAGAAAGTGGTTTTCAATAATGGGAGTTGAGAATTCTTCTTGGCTGTCCAAAGCATTAATCACATTAATATCAAGAACTTCAAAATTGGATTCAGCCATTAATCTAGCGAGACCTTGGCCTTTGATGAGTTTAGTGGGTTTTATCTCTAAATCATATTCGAGAATAACAGCAATCCACTTACCTCTCTCACCATCTGGGTCCTGTGTTAAAATATCTTTTACAACCAAATTTGGGACAAAGGCAATGATGTGTGAGTGAAGGATGTATACTCTGAAGTCTTCTAATGCTTTAACCAAAGCAAAAGCTTGCTTTTCCATAATATTATACTTCAAAGGGGCATCCCTCAATGCCTTGCTAAAGAATGCAATAGGCTGCTCTTGTCCTTGTGGATTTTTCTGTAAAAGGACAGCAGCAATGGTATGTTCTGATGCAAATGAGAGGATATAAAAATCTTTCGAAAAATCAGGGCTTATGAGAACCGGTGTTTTGGTTAATGCTTGTTTCACCAGCTCAAAGGATGTCTTTGCTTCCAAGGTCCATTTTATCCCTTGCTCCTTCTTCAGCATGTTTGTGATATTTCTAAGGAGCTCAGCTAGGTTAGGGATGAACCTTCTCAAAAAGTTTATTTTTCCAATGAAAGACTGCAACTCTTTGATATTTCGAGGATGAGAGATTTGCAATATAGCCTCAATCCTCTTTGGATCTATCTTTATACCCTCTTCTGAAATAATGTGTCTAAGAAGCTTACCTTCTTGGAGACCGAATAGTGTCTTCTTAGGGTTTAAAGATATTCCAAACCTTTTGCACTTCTCGAAAACTTTTCTTAAATGTTCTAAATGTTCTTCATCTGTTTTTGAAAACACAGTGACATCATCTAGATAGATAATGATGAAGAAGCCCAATTCTTCCGAGAATGCTATGTCCATGGATCTCTGAAAGGTTGCTCCAGCGTTCATTAGACCAAAAGGCATCTTCACATACATGAAAGTGCCCCATGGAGTAGTGAAAGCTGTCTTTAATTGATCAGCAGGGTGAACTAAAATCTGATTATACCCTGAATAGCCATCAAGCAACGAAATCCTTTTAGGCCCCACCACCCTTTGTAAAATGTGATCCATTTTTGGTAAAGGGTAGTTGTCTTTTAACGAAGCTTTGTTTAAGTCTCTAAAGTCTATACAAAGCCTGATTTCTCCAGTCTTCTTCCTAACGGACACCAGATTAGATACCCACTCAGAATATCTAATAGGGACAATAATGCCAACATCATACATTTTCATGATCTCCTTCTGAACCAATGGCAACTGGACAGGGTTTATTTTGCGCAGTTTCTGTTTAAATGGTTTTTGGTTTTCTTTAAGAGGGATTTTATGCTGTATTATTTCAGTGTCATAGGATTTGAGATCTTCGTAACTCCAAGCAAAAACATCAGAAAATTCTTGGAACAGCTCTATGTATTTGAGTTTAATGTGAGCTGGCAAAGTTTTGGACAGTTTGATCATTTTCGGTTTTTCCTCACTGCCTATATTGCACTCCTCTACTTCAGTCTCTACAAGTTCCAGTTTTGGTTTATTGGCCACATCGTTAAAATCGAACAACTCCTCTAAAGGCGTTAGACCACTCGGCAAATTTTCATCTTTAGAATGCAGAGTTTGTAATTCTTCCGTTTCTAACTCTGCACTTAATTCTGTTTTGTTCCTAAGTTCGCTAGACAATAGGTTAATATTGGCAGGTTGAGGAGACGATTCTTCTTCACCAAGAAAGTTTTCTTCACTGTAGTCTGTATCATAATCTGAATCTGAACTGTGCAGTTCGAACTCATTTCTGAATTGCATGAAGTCTTCTATTTGTTTGTCATTGTCAAACACTTGCAAATATTTTTCGTTATCAGGCACTGCTGGTCTAAATTTTATCGGAGTTGTGTTGTCTCCAGTCTCATATGGCGTTAGACATGTTCTGGCCGCAAAGGCTAAATTGTGGGCCATAATGTTCTTTTTCCTTGGGATGAAACTCAGGTTTGACTCCTCAAATGTTGTCAACAGATCCATGACATCATTCCGATAGGCTCTAAGTCCGGGATGATTCGCATTATACTCCCCATTGACTTGCCTAATGATTAACTCAGAATCCCCGTACACATTAATTCTTCTGGCTCCTAATTTCTTCAAGAGATGCAAGCCTAAGAGAAGGGATTCATATTCTGATATGTTGTTGGAACACTGAAAGTTTAATTTGCATGAGATGCATTCTGTGTGGTTGTTTTCAGTGTTAATGATCCAAACCCCTGCACCAGCATTATTTCTAGTGCACGACCCATCAAAATACATACTCCATAAAGGACTGTCTTCGGTTTCGTCTGTTTGGCGATTGTCCTTTTTAACTATGGTGCCTTCTGACTGTTCATGATTAGCAGCACCCAATTGAATTTGTTTTGACTCCTTAAATTCTTCAATAGATTGAGGGGTGTTGCCGGAAATGTTAGGGGTATTTTCTGGGTTGTTAAGTCCTAACAACAATGGGCTCATAGCCGGAAAATCAAGACCTATGCTTTGTTTACTAATGTTTTCACATGTGGCAAACTGTTTGGACACTTCTGCGTTATTATACTCTTCTTCCCTGTCGGCCTTTAATTCTGTTAAAGTGACTTGCTCACTAGGAGTTTCATTGTTAAACATGATAAAAGAATCAAGGCCTATATTGACAGAATATATAGGAGAGTTTCGTGGTCCGTCTTGACTTGTAACCGTGTATTGCATATGAGACTCCCTGTAAAGTCTTCTGGTCTGATTGAAAACCGGGATGGTCGCATATGTCATGTCCATCTGCATAGTCCCTTGTAACTTAGCTCCCCAGGATCTTGATAATAGCATTCCATACTTTGGGGGGACATCAGCCACAACAATGTCCATGAGTAAACATTTGGCTGGAATCTGGGCTAGGTTAACACAGAGGTCTTCGATCAATCCTAGACATTTTACTCTATTTGAGTCAAAGGAGTATAGGTCTTTGTAGGGTCTGGTAATTTCTAAACCAAGGCTCTCCATCACAGCTTTAGGCATTAAATTATGAGAAGCCCCGGAATCATGCATAGCGTTGTGTAGAATTTTGTCATGAATGTTCAAACTCACATAAAAGGGAGGAACTGGTCCTTCTTGAAACTTCCCTTCAATCTTAGGGCCAAAATTCAACTCTGGTAGGTCGTCACTAAGATTAACTGTATCTCCATTTTCCTCTATATTTAAAGCCTTCAAAATTTGGTTCCTATATACATGTTGGGCAGCTAACTCAGTTAATGGAACAGAGATTTTGATCTTTAAGATTTCCTGTTCAAGGTTGAAAGGGGTTTGATTCTTTGAAGCACTTGTTTCAACCTTATTAGCTGTCACTCTATCAACAATTACAGTTTGCTGATTTGTTTTACTTGACACAACTGTTGTAGAAGGAGTACTAGCTGAAGTGTTAGTACTGCTGATGTCTTCACTCTGTTTTTCAGAATTTTGAGTGTTTTTCTCCTTATCCTTATCAGAATTAACAGCCACTTTTTTGTCTTTTTGTTTGGTTGTTTTGGGTTTAGCTGCGGTGCTGCTTTGAGAGGATTTGTCAGAGGTTTTGGTGTTGGGGGCTTGTTGACTGGTCTTGCTTCTAAGGTCATATTCTCTTTGAGGTTCTATGACGACATTTTCCATGTCCCGATAATAATTTTCATTATCATTTCTTTTTTCGTCGTAAGGTGTGTAAAGACCTTGTTTATTATCATAATGAACCTCAAAGTCATCATCCTCTTCCCCAAACATGTTGATATCCTCTTCCTCTGCTATGTCTTCTGTTTGTTCAACCTCACTTACATAGTTTTGATGAAAGGGATGAGTGATCTGTTGATCATCTTCCCTGGGTCTGTTTGGAGGTTGGTTCCTTCTAACATTCTGATTTTGGTTTCTATTTTGAGGAGCAGTTTGATTTTGATTTGCTTGTGCTCTCTTAATTATGCTCATCTTTTTCATCATTTCTTCCATCATTCTCTCCATCTTTGAGCTTGAAGTGGAAGGGGTGGATTCCTCTCTAAAAGATACTCTCTTCTCGCTCTTCATTCTTGCTCTTTTCTCCATCAAGTTTACTTCCACAGAAAGAGCACCCCTTTGCATGTCGTCAAGAGTTGCAAAGACTCTTTCTCTAAGTGAATATGTCATGTCTGGATCAAACCCTTCAGGAAATTTGTTTAAAGCTGAGCCCTGAGGAGGTTTTAGTTCAGGGGAAAGTGCATTATAGACGTTGTTAAATCTGGTACAATAAGATTGTACACTTTCCCCAGGGTTCCTATGGAGATTGTTATAGTCAGCAAGGACTTGGAGAGGATTCTTCCTCACTTCCCATTTGTTTAAGAATGCTTGATGGAAGGCTTGGAGATCGTTAATACTATGGGGAGTTAAACCTTTAAACCATTTTCTTACTTCTCCCCCCAAACTTTGAGCAAATAGTCTCAACTTGACAGAGTCATTATCAATTTCATTTCTGTCAAAGTAGTCATTCATCTTGTCCACATGTTGAGATGATGTTATGGTATTACTAGCATCATATAATGGAATTTTGGACTGATAGTCCTATGGAAGATTGACTAATGGTACAGGAAGGACTAAGGGAGCATACCATGTTGCCATGGCAGGAGGTGGAGGTGGATTTACAGAAGGGAAAGTGGGCTGAGGTGAAGTGGTTTGAACAGTGGATGTAGGGTGAGTAGAAGTGGATGGACCAGGAGTAGACTGTTGAGATGATCTTGAATGAGAGACACCTAAATTGTGAAGGAAATGTAAATCAGGAGGTGTTGTTTCCCCGCTACCAGGATGTTCACTTGTTTCAGGAGATGAAAGTGAAGATTTAGAGTCTAACTGGATTATATCATCAAATGACCTAGTCCTAAATGGGTTCACTAAGTCAGCTTGTGATTGTTGCAGAGCTGAAATATTTTCAGGGACTGAATTAGCTCTCAAGGGTGATCTGAAAATAGTTAATAATTTAACCTTAGGAGACTTCCAAAGGATACTTTCTGGATTATCAACTATCTTAGGTGGGTTAGGGTCTGGATGGGCTCTAGTGTGAATCTTTTTAGAAGCCACTATGCTATGTTGTTTAGACCTAAAACAAGAGAAGTTCAACCAGATACGACAATCTTAGAAAGGTTCACCAATCTGTTTTATGATTTCAAATCCCACAGTCCTCTAACCGAGTTTGAATGATTTTATAATGATAAGGGTTCTTCCCAGTGGAGTCTTAAGGTCTGTTCAGGATTGTGGAGTCGCCAGGTGGAAAGTTCAGAGTTTTGTCAAAGGAGTACACTGTCCACCACAGTGTTTGTGAAACATTCCTTTCAAGGATATCTCAAAACACAACAAACTCTAACCAGAGGTTGATTGGGAGGGCATTCACCAGATATGTCACCCCCAAAAGAGGATGAGACCCGGAGGCTACCTGGCCCTTTCTAGACTCTGTCTAAGAGTATAAAGTAAAACACATCAAAGACGTACAAAAGATATCAAAACTAGTGTTTTACTACCAATCTGAAATGTTTTTGGTATTTTCTAAATTGCTTTTATTTGTGGTTCGGAAGAATATCCTAACTTTGCCTCAAAACTTAGCTACGGTTGTGAAACAAAGACAGTCTATCCTTATGGCTAAGCTAGCTGATTTTCCAAGGTTAGATAAAAACTCGAAAGAATCCTAGGGCTGACCTAGTTTGTCACTGATTCAATTGAGTTTCATCTTAATTACCATTTCTTGGTAGTGCTTGAAAAGGCTGCTTTTGACTCTCAAAATGTTATGAAGATTCTGGGTAAGGGTACCCAGCGGAGTCGCCAGAAATGTTAGCTTCTGGTGGCTCAGCTGCAAAATAAAACAATTGTCATGGAACCAGAGATTCTGGGTTCGATGTTCCCCAGTGGAGTCGCCAGAAATGTTAGGTCTCTATAATTTATTAGCAAGATTGGGAGAGTCCAATCACAGAGTTAACATCATTTCAACCAAACTTTGGGATTCTAGGATCTAGCCCTCCTGAATCCGGAGAGGGATCTCTCCAATATGTACAAAGATGGATATTGTCTTTGAAAAGCTTAAGGTAACGATATTAGGCTAGTTATGAAGGCCAAGGGTTTTGTTTTGTTTTGTTTTGGATGGTTGAGCATGAAATTTTACTTGAGGGGAAAGTCCTAAGTGCAAAAAGTTTCAAAAGTGAGAAGTTGCAAGAAAATAGAACAGTTTTGGCAGATAGATAGATATAACGCTGGTTTTTAGTCCATTGGGCTATGGAGTCATATCTGGGCTTTAATTGAACAACAACATCAAGTGTGATCCAAGGGGCTAGTCATCTATGTCTAAAGATCTCTTTAAATTTTGATTTATGGAATGGAGTGATACATCAAGAAGGGGAATTAAACAGATGCAGAATGAAGAGCAGCCTAGGATCTGATAAGTACTTTTAAACCAGTCAGCCTTTGACAAACACTTTAAGAAGGACACGAAAGCAGACTAGGATCTGGTAAGTACTTCTAAACCAACCAGCCTTTGACACACTTCCAATAGAAAATATACAAAACAAGGGGAAACACAACGATAACACAGAATGGTCTAAGATCTAGCAAGTGCTTCTAAACTAGCCAGCTTTTAACACATTCCAAGGGAAACAATCTATTAGTTATGCAGACAAGTCGGGGACCACGGCTAACCATATCTTCCTTCAGTTCATCATCACATAACATATACTGAAAGTAACGTTCAGAAATAATATTCAGCTAGGATGATAAAATGAGGGAACGCCAGCATTCTCATGCCTAAACTGAATTAAGTCATTCCTGAATAACACAGATTGGAAGAAAACATTCAAATAAATATTTCTCAGCCAGAGAAGGTTACTGATATACAGCAGGTCCTAACCCTGTTTAAACTGTTCTTTACAGTGGAGAATGAAACAACATGAAAACATAAATAAAACAACAAGTTACAAATGAGAATAACATCACCGTCAATATAGATCAGGATCCCATGAAACAACTTTTATATTGATGTCAAACCAGCTACAAACTTCAAGTCCAATGTTTCAGTTCAGCAATCATCTTCACTATTCAACCTAACTACTCTAGCACAAACAGAGCTTCAAGGGCTAGTGAATACTATGTACAAAAAGAAGTCTCAAGCTCAAGTGTATTTCAAAGTTCTGCGACCAACAACTCCTCATCTTCTCCTGAGGTATTTATAGAAGAATGAGGAGGTGATCTGATAAAATATCTCTCAGGATAATTAATACAGGTTCAAGACTTCTCGGCCTTTCGAGGGGCTCGAGAGAGAAATTTACAGGTGGATCACTGTATTAACTTTTTACAATAAATATCAAAGCTCGGTGGGAGCTTTATTTTGACTTTGAGGCTCCGTGTAATGTGGGGAGTAACTCTGCAGATATTTCTACATTGATTACCCTGCAGAAGTAACTCCTTGGCTGCTCTGAGGCGAAATCTGATCTTCTTCAATAACTTCGGCCTCTGTTTGAAAGGTTTGAGGCAACAGGTGGCTCGGTGGTAGCTAAGGAATCAATTTGCCTCAAATGTGGCGGTGGAGGCTTTCCGTCTGATAAAACACTTTAGGTTTTCCTTTAAACTGTGTTTTAGATTGGGGATTAGGCTTTTGATAACTGTCTTAGCCGTGATCCCCATAAAAACTGTCTTCAATCTTCATCTGCTGTGCTTCTGCTTCAAACTTATACTCTTTAACTATGTTTGAATTAAAACAGTGTCTTGTCGGTGTGCAGACCCGCACTGGGCTTTGCGGCATCAGTACTCATAGAGTACTGACGAAACATGGAATGGAGCCCCGCGGATGGCTTCTTTTTAATGAAACGAGGGCATGAGAATCGTCATTCCCAGCTCTTGGCATTTCTTCGTTATACAATGGAAAACCATTTAGAACACCTGCATCAAACACAAAACAATTAAAAAATCCTGTGAAAAATAGGTTTAAACTGCTTCAGATGGCGGGGGAGGAGCGTAGCCGTCGGATAAAAATATCTAACGGTGGAGATCGGCGCAAAACAGGAAAATGAGAGCGGGGAGAAGAAATAAGGCGAGGTGGTTTTGGGCCGTCCGATCTGGACACGTGGACGGTCCAGATCTAATCAGAGGATCTCAATCGGGGGGGGGGCAGGCAAGTGCATGCGATGTAAATTTCCAATGCGATTAAGCGCTGGCCGTTGATCTGCAGATCAGATCGACGGCGGAAGATGAATCGGAGGGTTTTCGAAACGGGGGCAAGACTTGTGATCGGAGGGAATAAGGACCGTTGGATCTTCGGGAGGATGGACGGCTAGGATTAAATCGGAGCCATCGCAATCGGGGATGAAACAAAAACGCATGCGATTTGAACTTGCGATTGAGCGCTGGCCGTTGATCTGAGGACCAGATCAACGGCGGGGAATGAATCGGAGGGATCGCAATCGGAGGTCGCAGAGATGGGCATGCAATTGCACAACAGGGAAAATTCACAATGCGATTGTGCGCGGACCGTTGGATCGAAGGACTAGATCAACGGTCATGATTGCTTCGACCTACGCACCGGCGGAAAAACCTTTAAACATATGAAAACCAAAGTTTTTGCAATGAAAACAGTTATAATGGATCGGGCGGAAAATATATAAGTAAAAAAAAGGAAAAAGGCGCCCGATTGCAGGGCTGGTGGTTTTCACGGAATGTAATATGCCCGGGAGTATAAAGACAAGGGCCAATCGCAATCGGGCCGTTGAGCCTGGTCTTTCCGATCAACCCATTGTGTTGCTTCCGATTGCGATTGCGCAATCGGCTCTTTTCAATCAACCCATTTATATTTATCACGTGGTTTTAATTTTTTAACTTAAAACTTTCGGAAAGTGGGTTTTTGGGTTTACAAAGGAAAATATTGATCGGAGAGGGATTTTTCAATGGTTTATCGCCCGATTGCGGGCTCTATGGTTATATGAGGAAATAATATGATCGGGGGGTTTTATATGAAAGGCTAATCTCAATCGGAGCTTTGTAATGGTTCAAAGTCATGCACCCGTGGATATTTGCGATGCGATTAGCGCCGAAAAACTTTGGCGTTTGGTTTTAACACATGGGCATGTGGGGGGAAGTGGTTTAGGACTTTAGCCCAAAGGGGCTTAGGTCCATAGCAATAAAACTTGTTTTCCATGAAAAGTTTCAAAGTTTTAAATGGATTTGGGGGTTTCGGAATAGTTAAAAAGTGAGTTTTTAACTATGAAAGGGGAATTTTTCATAAATGGAAAGAAGAGGAGTTATGAAAAGTAAAGGAATAATATGGAGAAAAAAGGGAAGAAAATGATGGTTTCTTCAGCAGTTTGTTATACGAAATCAACAGATTTTTCTGAGTATAAAATGGGGCAGCAAATGAGGATTTGGGACAGAGGCATGAAGCCTTAAAGAGACTTCAAGAGCCAACAATTTTTAGTGATAAAATTTGTTTCTTGGAGGCTCAAAAAAGATCTTAGCCACCTTTTGGTATAACAAAATATTATAGGTGGCTAACAACCAACAAACTACAACATATTTGCAGATAATTTCTATGGTGGGGGATGGGACAAGACTATAACTGCATTATTCGATGAGGTTTTCTTGTTGAAATCTCGGTTTGACATTATCTCTGTCACTCACATTTACAGGTAGAGGAATCAAGTGGCCGACCAACTATCCAAGGAAGTATCAGAGCTAGAGCTGGGTTGGTGCCACATAGTGGAGCACGATGGTGCACAGGAGCACCAATTCTATCATCGTCCTTTCATAGACGATCTTCAGGCACAGGACATAGTCATCCCATGACTATAATTTTGGTTTATTTTTCACTTTTTGGCAGCATTACTCATGGTCCTTATGATTGAACTTCATATTTATTACTAGCTTTATATTATCGACAGTTATCTCACTGTTTTTACATTGTATATACCATTAGTATATTAGAGGAAACTGTTAGATGATTATCTGTCACATATTGACTCTTTGGAGTTTTGGACTATCTATCTCGAACTTGCATATTTTTGTATATGCTGCTAAATGTAACATGTAATTTTTCTTATCATTAATGAAAAATTACGACTTTTTTCCTAGGAAAAAAAACAATATTTATCATCTAAAAAAACTGAGGTAACTAAGAAAATTTAGAATTAAAATGACCAAATTAATCTTAGACATATTTAACATATTTAAAATTATTATATTAATATTATATTTATTTACATATTATTGATAAAAGTAATCATATCTTTGATAGATTTACCTTGGCCGCACATGACTAAAACCAACCTAGATCCACCTTAACTCCAGATCTATCAAGCGACAAGAGGGATCAAATCTCTCGAGTTGCAAACCTTTCCTCAAGTTTTTCACTCAAAATATAGGTTTGAACCTCGAGAGATTTGATCCCTCTTGACGTTTGATAGATTCGGAATGAAGATGGATCTAGGCTGGTCATTAAAACATTACATTCATTCTCTATAGGAGTTTCTATTTCGGCCTCAGGTGGATGGGGTGATGTTGAATTTTTTTTTAATTTAATTGGATGGCTAGGATTTAATATGGATGAATATCCCTAGAATATGCTTTGTATGAGTCTGAGATTGGTAGTTGTGGTGCGAGGGAGAGAAAATCAATGAAAAAAAATTATTTAGTTTTGGGGTAGTGAAATTGGTTGCTTCTCGTAACATGGCAGCGATTTATTTGAAACATCTCCATGTCCCTGCAATCAGTCTGAACTTCCTTCCTCCTCCTAAATAATGGATGACAAAGTGGCTTCCTGATTCAGTCATGAGAATCCTCACACCTACAGTGTTATGTAAATTTTTTGTAGAGCCTTTCACTAGTAAATTGGAAAAATTAACATAACAATTTTCCATTTTATGACTTATTTTTCCATTATCAAAGTGCTCCTAGATGTTAAACACAAACATGGAGAAGACAACTAAAATAGGATAAAACATTGAATGCATTTACATTAGCTATGATACACATTTATACACTTCCTTGTGACCCTTGGTCTTCACATAACAAGTGGTATCTTGGACTCCCTTTGACTATTTATATTCCACACCAACCCTTAGAGGATTAGGTTTCCAACATCCCCCCCCCCTTAATCCGAAGGGGTATGTATGAGTCCAAGAAGAGAGTTGTAATACAAATGTTCAAAAATGCATGGCGACACTAAGCTGAATGAGCTCTCTGAAATGTTAGTATAAGGAGGTGGTTTAAGGATGACCACCAACACTAGAATGCTTAGTGCAGTTCCCAGACTCTTCCAAATCTAGCACGAACCTGAAGTCTTCTACTAAAGGAAGTGCTCCTAATGCTCTTAAGAGGGAGACCTTAAACCTAGAAAATAGAGGTTTGCAACCTGCATAAAAATGGAGAACCTCACCTTGAAAAGGGAGGTCTCAACCTGCGGTGGTTTAAGGATGACCACCAACTCTGGAATTCTCAGGGGCATCTATGTCTCTAGCTACAAATTTGAATCTGGTATGGAAAGTTATGGCTCAGTGATCTGAAAGGATTGTATTAGTTTTTTGTGCTAAGTGTTTTTTTAGTTATAAAACATGTACATATTTGTCTCCATTTGTTTTCTTAAGGATTGAGGACTTTAAGCATGAAACATATATGAAATTGTGAATTTTAAGCATGAAAATAAGCCTAAATAACATTGAAAAATAGTGTATAACAGAGAAATAAAACCACACATAATATTTACACAGCAGATATGATGAAGCAGTTCACCCCTCCTGGGCTACATCTACTGGTCCAGCTCCCAATGGCATGTCCATCTTTCATTATGCTCAAAATTTTGCAAATACATGTGTTTACAAGCCTCCAATGGTTGTTTTCTCTGCACCAATGGATCCAAAATTCTCAAATTAGTCTAGGTAGACTCTTGTTTCACCCAAATTGGTCAAAAATTGACCTGGCTAGGCTTTTTCCCAATGTCTCCTACAAAACCTCCACTTAAAATGGAGGTCTGCAGTTAAAAATGTCATGATCTACGAATTTGGAGTGCGTACTAAAACTCCCACCAGTTAACTAGCTATCACATTAAATTTTATGGTTAAGGGGGAGGGGGTGGCCACATGCTGACCCCCAAACCCCGCGGTTTAAACCTCCACAATAAAATCATTGGCGCAGAACTTGTAATGGTGGCGGAGTTCCGCTAACCGTCGACATGTCTGTCAGACTAACCGCGGATGTCAGAGCCATGTGAGAAGTCTTGCCAGAGTTACGGACATTAACCTTAATTTGTAACATTATATGTCATGGGTTTGAAATATATGCCATGTGACCATTTTTTGGGGCCATCGACGGGTTGGGACCACCGGTAGTCCCCCCCCCCTCCCCCCCATACTCATACTTTGTAAACAAAAAATAGAGCAGGTGCCCCTAAGGGGTAAGAACCAAATCCGTAGTGGAGTTGGTGGAAAATGTTGCGGGCGCGCCATAGGTCATGGGGTCGAACCCCCTAGACCTATACAAAATTTTATATAACCAAACAGGGGACACGTGGTAACCTGATGGCTAGCCACATGTCACCCAAGCATTGGCCCTCAAACAAACGTACAATCCACATCAACGAATGAGAATGTGACCAAACAGGGGACATGTGGTAACCTGATGGCTAGCCACATGTCACCCAAGCATTGGTCCTCAAACAAACGTACAATCCACATCAACGAACGAGAATGCGCCACTTGGAAAGATATCATTGGCTTAGAAAATGAAATATTCTCAGGAATATTCCCCTTTTTGTTGACTATACACTTGCATGCTGACTGGGCATCCTGGTCAAACCTCTCGAAATTTTAACTATTTGGGAAATCAATTAGAACATGATATCTCCCTCACATGACATCAGTTTTTTGAACCGTTCACAGCGCTAGAATCAGAACAATGAGATCTACCCGGTCGCTCAGGGTAGGTACAGTTTCGAGCACTTTCAATTTTGAGAAAAATTCATGAACTCCTGATCACACCTCCCCATTGGGAAGCTTTTGGACCCCAAAAGACTTGATTACCTGTTCAATAGGTGGGGGTACAGATCCCTCACCTTTCCAACTTCCATCCACTTTTCCTTGCTTCAATTACTGCCTTTGAGCCCAACTCGAAGGTATTCAACACTTCCCCTCTTTGATGCTCTTGTCCTCCTATCAAGAATGGTATCCTCTTTGAGCTCATCCAGAAATTATGGCGAGAAATATTCAATAGAAGGTAGTTGAACATCACTTCCTTAATCATGGATCAAAGGTGGCTCATACAAACGTAAGTTTTCAACATTAACAACTGAATACATTTGCATATATGAAGGCAATTCAAGTTGAAATGCATTGTTACCAACTTGCTTTATGATCTTCAATGGACCATAGCGAATGGGCTTGAGATTTTTACCTTCTCCTTGCACTCTTTATTTTCTTATGTGCAACCATACCTCATCTCCTTCTTGAAACTTGTGATCAACTCTATGTTTTTCATGCCTCTCCTTGTATTTTCTTTGACTCTTCTCAAGATGTTCTTGAACTTTTTGATGGATAATATGAATTTTCTCAATGAACTTCTGAGCCTTGTCAATATCACTATGCCCATCAATTGCAACATCCTTCTCAAAGATGAATTCTAATGGAGATTTCGGAAAATACCCAAAGCATGCTTCAAAAGGTGATGTATTTGTAGAAGAGTGATTTGCCCGGTTGTAAGTGTGATGAATGTAATGCAGTTGTTCATCCCACAATTTGGGATGTTTGTTGCAATATCCTCTCAATAGATGCACCACGGTTCTGTTCACCACCTCGGTTTGGCCATCAGTTTGCGGATGAAAATCAGTACTCTTTTTCAACTTTGTGTCCATCATCTTCCAAAGATTGGACCAAAAATTCCCAATGAACCTGGAATCCCTGTCACTAACAATAGAAGTTTGGAATAAATGAACCCAAACATGTTGAAAATAAATTTCAGCAGTTTGTTCAGCAGTTATGGTTTTCTTACATGGCATAAGTATACACATTTTACTGAATCTATCCACAACTACATAAAGATAATCATGTTGTTTTCTTGAAATAGGTAGACGTCCAACAAAGTCCATGGAGACACTCTCCCATGGCCTTGATAGTACCAGTAGAGGCATGTACAACCCAAACTTCCTATTGCTAGGCTTTCTTGTTGCACACATAGAAAAACCTCTTATAAAACGTGACACACTATCTATCATGTGAGGCCAATAGCAATACCTCTGTAGATGTGCCATTGTTTTTCTTACCCCAAAGTGTCCAGCAATAAGAGATGAATGAGCCTCTCTCATGACACTTAGCCTCTCTCCTTGTGGTATACACAGCTTGCCCAAATGAAATATCAAATTGTTATGCATGTGATAATCATTTCCTCAACTTGATTCCCTTCACTCAAACTAGCATACACATCTTGAAAATGAACATCATGTGCATATTGTTCTATGTAACTCTCATGTACAATAGAATAATTTTTAAGTAAATTATAAGAACTTATGATTTTCCTTGAAAGCATATCAACAAATTTATTGAAAATACCTTTCTTGTACCTTATAACCAAGTTAAATTGTTGAAGGAAACCCATCCACCTGAAATGTCGTGATTACTGCAATTTTGTTTGCGACTGCTAGTACTGTATTGGTTGGTGATCGGTATGTATAATTGTCTCTTTACCCATCAAGTAATGTTTCCACTTCTTGATGCTTTGTACCAATGCATACAACTCTTTGTCATATGTAGGATAATTAGTTACAACACCATTGAATGTTTCAGAATTAAAAGTAGTAGGCTTACCATGCTGCAAAAGAACTATGCCCATGGCATAATCACTAGCATCAGTTTGTATCTTGAATGGTTGTCTCAAATTCGGTAATGCAAGGACTAGAGCTGAACTGATCTTATCTTTTAAAGCTTTGAAAGCTTGGTGTTGTTTGACTCCCCATTGGAAGCCTTTCTTCACACTTTTCACTGCATGCATAGGAGCTACTATGGCAGAAAAGATAGCAATAAACTTTCTCCAATATTGAGTTGCACCTAATAAAATTCTTACCTCGGTTACTGTTTTGAGAGTGGGCCAATTCACAATGGCTTCCACTTTAGAATGATCAATTCTCAACTTGCCTCCTCCTACAACGTGTCCCAAATAAACCAAAGAAGTCTTTCCAAACTCACACTTTGACATCTTAAGAAATAATTTCTCTTTCTTCAAAACATCAAGCACCCTATTCACATGCAAGACATGTTCTTCTCTTGTTTTGTTGAAAATTAGTATATCATCTAAATACACAATCACAAAGTCATCAAGAAATGGACGCAAAACATTATCCATAACACGCATGAAATTTTTCGGTGCATTACACAAACCAAATGGCATAACCAACTGCTCAAAGAGTCCTTGTTTGGTTTTGAATGCAGTCTTCCTTATATCACTTTCTGCAATTCTTACTTGATGATATCCACTTCATAAATCTAACTTAGTGAAAATATTTTCTTCTTTCAACTAATCAAGCAAATCATCTATCCTTGGGAGTGGGTATCGATTCTTTACCGTTATCTTGTTCAAAGCTCTAAAGTCTACACACATGCGCCAAGTCCCATATTTCTTTGGAATCAAGACTATGGGTGAACTGCATGGCCAAGTGATTGGCCTTATGAGTCCTTTGTCCAACATGTCCTTGATTTGCCTCTATATTTTAACATTCTCCATTATCAACATGTGATACACGTCGATGTTTGGAAGAGGACAATATTGCTGCAACTGAATCTCATGTTGAATCTCCCTTTTTGGAGGCAATCATGTTGGCTCCTGAAACATCTCATGATGTGCATAAACTATATCATATAAATCTGATTTCAAATTAGGATCACAATCCTCAAATGATTCATGATTAACATCAGCTTTAGGCTTAATCATTAGAAGAACAAAATTCTTACTTGAATTTACCAACCTCTTTACCTGTCCAACATTTACCATAGCAATATTTGTCTTCTTGCAATGTGCTCTAACAATGTACTCCTTGCCATCTTTGAATAAATGGTATTTTTTATCATGGCGATGGAAGATCGCTTTCCTTTCATACAAGTAAGGACTGCCCAACACAATACCTGTAATATCAAGCAGAACCACATCTAATTCAACCGCGTCAACAAAATGTGCAGTTATTGCAAACCGCAATATGCACTTCTTTGAACCCTGTAAATTTGCATCCTTATAAATCCACTCCAATAATTCTCAAGGGTTGTGTATATTTTGGTCTAAATAATATTAGAGGTAGCCACAAACCTACTTTTAAGCCTTAGGATCTAGCCTTCCTAATGCTCAGAGAGGGCTCTCTCTATATTATTTATATTTGTTGATTTTAGTTGATTTTAGGCTAGTTATGTAGGATTATTTGGGATTTGATTTTGGGTTTGGTTTGGTGATGGAATCAATGTTTCAGATGGATAGATGTAGTTTTGTATTCCATTGGGCTAATGGAGTCAATGTATCAAGCAGTCAGATCAACATCAAGGTTCTAAAGGGAAGTATTCACAAGGCAAGATAACTGAGTTACTTTAGATCTTTAGGCTGATGGTGAAAATAGTTTCAATTAGGATGAGGAAGTAATTAAGGGTTTTCAGATCTAGATAATGAAGGAAAATATAGAGGTCAATCGAAACTAGGGAGCAATTAAGAATTCCCTAATATGGATATCAGTAGAAAACATGAAAATGACATAATAGTTCAAGACAGAGTGCTTTTAAACATATTCTGAAATAACATTCCTGTTATACATTTAGATTTAGAAAACATGCAGGTATATGAAAACTTCAGATAAAAACAAAGAACAATTGAGAGTACTTCACTGAAGTGGCCCAACACATGAATCCGATAATATAATCTCTTTATTGCTCAATCCAGTCGGTTGACCTGAAAATGGTACAAAGAACCCTCTGGTTCATATCAGTACATCTATAGAAGTGTTTAGCAATCCACAATCCACACTCAATACTTCGAAATGTGAAGTATTTATACAAAAACTCTTACAAAATCTCCTAAAACAAACCTGGGAATTATTCAAGGAAAAATAAATATCTTCATGCAAGAAGATAGAGACAACTATATGACTAGTCCAAGCTGTCCCTGTTTTTATTGAATTTGATGTTTGTTGTCTTTGATTTGTTGCTCATTTGTCTCTTTGTTGTTTGCTCAACGAATTCTGTTGTTGAGTGTCTTTCACGTTGGCATATTTTACTCTGATTTGACTTTACCCTTTTGACTTTCATTTGATACACTTTAAACTCTGATACTCTTTGACTGTAACTGCTTTGTTACTGCTTCAACTTTCACTGTTACTGTTGTTCTATAGCTGTAAAATTGCCTACTCTATTTACCTTTTCCTGACTGATATGTTTTTCATTTGATTGTTGTTCTTTTCATAGTAAATCAATCAATTTATCCCAAAATTCCGCCTCTGGTAATTTTATCTTTATCATCCTTCTGAATACTTCATATGCCTTCGTATATTTTGAGAAGGTAGACTTGTTGATAAAGAAAATTTTTACCTCATGTTGTAGGTAAAAGAGATTATCAAAACTTTTGCAGAGTACTTTCCCTGTTGGAATTCCTTGTGAAGAAGGAAGGTTAGCTTGATCCTTGCCCACTTCTCTCATTTTCTTATCATAATCCTCTTGTTTCATCATTTTTTCATGAATAACGAGAGGATTTGGCAGGCCTTTCTGCCTCAAAATATCAAACTTCATCATGAACCTGGTTATGGCTATCTCCATGTTTTGGCATTTTTCTTCAAGTTGAATCATTAAATTTCTTTTAAAAATTACCTTCCTAACTTTTAGGATTGTTTATGTCCTGTCACTAATTCCAATTTCCTCTAACTCTTACTTATTCTTGGGATTAAGAAATTTTATGATTTCATTAGCCTCTTCTGGCTTCTTACCAAGTTCTTCTCTGGTTTTATAGATGGCTTCACCTGCTGCTTTGATGATATATTTTTGCTCATAAATAACCTGGATTGATGGTCAAATATCATTGACAGATTCAATGATATTGGCCCATAGTTTCTGCTTGGCTTGTGCCATTGGTTATTTCAGCGTTAGATCTTTCTCTAATTTCTGTAATTTCTCTGTCAATCTGTTTGTTTTCTGTACTTCATTTTTATGCATGATCTGTGCTAGTTTCTTCTCATCCTCCAGATTTTTCAGTTGTTCTTTAAGTCTGTTATTTCATTGGTTTGGATGGACATTTCCTACATTGCTTTCACTAGTTTACCTGCCTCATATGTAGGCCGTGTTGCTCTTGTAGATGAATTTGTTGCTGAAGTAGTAGCTGATGTGACAGGAAGTGATGTAGCTATTGGAACTGTTAGGATATTATGACACATAGGAAATAGTTAAGAATAACTTAGTCTAGTGTAGAGTTAGGTAAAGTGTGTTTCTTTACTATGTACATTGTAACTTATAATCCGACAGTCACAATTTGTAGTGATCTGACGGTTCACTCTCTCCTCAGTATTAACGACACTTCATCCGTGGCTTAACACCCAATTGGGAAAAATACTGAGAGGGGGGGGTGAATCAGTATTTAGGACTTTATCAAACTTTTTACTTTTTCACTCTCTAAAACCCATATGCTACTTTGCTGAAGCCAACTGGTGTATACACGCGGATATCCTTCATAAAACTCACGTATACACAGAGATCTAATTATGCCATTAATTCTTCACTTATATCTTTCTATCATTTATTCATTAGATGTTCAATAAACAGTAAACATGTGCAGTAAGAACAGAATAAACCATCACACATAAGCATCACACATGAACACCAGGATTTTAGGTGGAAACCCAAGTTGGGAGAAAACCACCGCTACAGTTGCTCAGCCTTCAAAATTTATTATAGAGAAAACATCTTACAACATATGTGCTGGTGCAGCCTCCTACCAGCACGCAGGCACCCACCTGCACTCGTTTACTAGCCTCTCCTGGAAGGGAGCTACGACCCCCTGCTCTCGTTTACCAGCCTCTCCTGGAAGGGAGCTACGACCCCATGATCTCATTTACCAGCCTCTCCTGGAAGGGAGCTACGACCCCCTGATCTCGTTTACCAGCCTCACCTGAAAGGAGCTACAACCCCCTGTTTGAAGGCTACAACCCTCAGCACCTCTATGGACCACATTTCATCAATTTTCACACTGGATCCAACAACTCAAATAGAGTACAACTTGTAGGCCTCGTTTCATCATATTTTCAGACTGGGCCCACTCTACACATTTAAGCTTAATCATACAACCAAACTGATACAGACAACTCCGAACTGTAGAATACAGATAGCAGTAACACAGCAGAACAGATCAGACATTTCATACCCCATGCTTCAGCAAACCCTAGTTTGCATACGCGCTTTCCTATCACTGATCCCGCGTATATACGTGCCTTCTACCATACAAACCCGCGTATACTTCTGTACATATTACAGAGCTAATTTCACTGCGCATACACGCTTTCTCTTCAGCGAAGCCGCGTATATACGCGCTTCTTCTGCGGCAAACTAGCGTATGGTTCTTCAGACATTTAGGTCATTGCAATTCTTCAGAACAGACACATCACACAGAATTTACCCTTTACGTCAGACAGATGTTCGCCTCCTCTCAGATCTAATCATTCCATAAACAGATGTAGCAAATACATTTCAGATCTAGATTCCCTTCTTCATCATTTTCTTCATAGGTGCTTCATGCATTCAGATCTATCATTCAACTGTAACCCTTTCCATTCAGATATACTTCAGAGAGAAGTATTCATTCAAGCTCAGACATCTTGCCCCCACACTCATGATTTGCACCATGAATTTCTTCTCTTTAGATAGGTTTACCCTTTTTCAATACCATGAGCCAAAACCACATTACTTCCGATGGTATTCTAGGACGGGGTCATTTAGACGAATCATTACCCAATACAATGGGTCAATACCATGGTGGTTACCCCTGGTTTTGCACTTTATGAGCGCTTTTGCCCATACGCGACTTGGCACGTTATTACCCGCGTGCATACGCGACTTCTCCTAGACAAAACCGCGTATTCCTTGAGACATACTCTTTTCATCATAGATCTAGCATATATTGAATTCCTTTCTTCATTACCTTCTGTACTCTCTGTAGAAACATCAGATTTACATCATTTAACAAGTTCATCAAGTAGGTTTCCATCATCTTCATCAACTGGGTTGCCATTCAAGGACAACACTCTATCAAGTGGGTTGCCATCAAGGACAACACTCTGCATCATATTGCCAACAATCTCCCCCTTTGGACTTGATGGCAACCACGATGGTGTTTGATCACTACAACAGATAGATACAATAAAAACACAATGACACCATGTTACTCTCCCCCTTTGACATCAAGGGCAAAGGGTGGATCAAAACTAGCACAAGGTTTTTCTCCTCATGTAGAAGGAAGTGTTCTGCAGATCTGATGTACACTAAGGTGACCAAGCTCCCCCTGAGCTCATGCTGAATCTTCAAACATATTTTTCAATGAAGTACATGACTCTATGACCTTCCTATCACCAAAGACTCATACTTACATCAAATATCCAACCAAGTGGATGTACATATTTTGACTCAACTACCCAACAAAGTGGGTTTATAAAATGAACAAGTCCTTACATGACTGAATTTTACACCATAGGTCTCAGCATTACAAATATGACTTGTCATGACCAATACCAGAAAGACCTCAAGAGATATCATATATCAGAACCAACATAATGCCAACAATGCATTATACTCATCAAGGCTAGGGCTCCCCCTGAAAATGTGCACCCGAACATCCTTTTCATATGACCAAGGCTCCTCCTTCGCTTGTGCAACATGAACTCCTTCAACAGCAAGTCATCGGCAACAATCTCTGCATGATCTGTCCTTATATCTGAATTATAAGACTTTCATCTCAGCAACGAATATCCTTCATCATGTAACAATCCGGGCTCATCCATGATCTTCAACAAAAGAAACCAAGTATCATATCATCATTATTTAGAACTGAGAAAATAAGCTGATACAGAGTCAATAATACAGTTATTAACAGATAGACTGATGCTCCCCCTGAACCTCTGCTCCAGACCTTTAGCTATCATATAAATTCTCTTATCATCAATGCATACGCGACTGTGTCTGCTGGAACTCGCGTGTATACGTAACTATTGTTCACAGAACCCCCGTATGGAAAGTGAAGCATAGAAATTTTCACATTCCTTCATCTCCCCCTGAACTTGTCCTTCCTGTACCTGTCTTCTTCATATCAGATGCTCTGTTAGAAACAAATATAACCAGAATAACCAAACAGTACTGAAAAATGCTGACCCCCAACCAAAAATTGTCAGCAATTATTCATACGTGGATGTATGTTGATATACTCGTGTATATACGCGACTGTGTTTCATCAAAACCGCGTATTCAATTTAATCTTCTGAATTTAAGCAGATTTGTTCTTTTGACTGGCAGAGACTACTCCCAGTTTCTGTCTTAGATACTCGAACACTTCCCTGGGCAGAGGTTTGGTAAAGATATCAAAAACTTGTTCCTTGGAAGGAACATACTCCAACTTCACCTTTTGTTCAAGCACTTGTTCACGTAAGAAGTGATACTTGATGAGAATGTGCTTGGTCTTTGAATGCATAACTGGATTCTTTGAGATACTGCTGGCACTTGTATTATCACACTTAATGGGGATAGGAGGTGTACATTTGATTTGAAAATATTGCAAGGTTTGCATCATCCAAAGGAGTTGAGTGCAACAAGATGCGGCAGCCACATATCCTGCTTCTGCTGTAGATAATGCAATAGAATTTTGCTTCTTGCTGAGCCAAGATACCAATTGGGATCCCATATAGAATGCACCACCACTCGTGCTTTTCTGATCATCAACATTTCCTGCCCAATACATCGGTGTAAGCATGAAGAGCAAGATCGGCATTCTTTGGATACCATAGACCAAAGTCTTGAGTTCCTTGTAGATATTTGAATATTCTTTTGACGACTGAAGGTGAGACTCTTTTGAGTTAGCTTGGAATCGTCCCAACAATCCCAATGCATGCATAATTTCTGGTCTAGTCCCGGTGAGATAAATTAGACTTCCTATCATTGATGTATGTCTGGTTGATTCAGGGGAGAATCATCATCAAAACTAAGGTTACATCTAGTTACCATTTGAGTACTTAGAGGTTTGTTGTATTCCATCCCATACTTCTTTAGAATTTTCTTGAGAAATTTTTCTTGAGATAGATATCTGCCATTTGTTGCTTGTTGCACTTGTAGGCCAAGAAAATATGTTAGTTCCCCAAGTAATGACATTTCAAATTATTTTTTCATAACAAAAGCAAATTTTTGACTC